>CM040179.1:5440593-5905593 GCA_022606695.1 Vaccinium macrocarpon | reverse complement strand
CAACATCCTCCAATTTTATCTTTGCAGACCCGGAGGAATTGCTCACTGCCACAACAAGTCCGTTCCAACTTTCTGGCAGACTAGATAATAGAACAAGAGCCCTGATCTCACCATCAAAATCAATACCCACGGATTCTAACTGATTCGTGACCGTATTGAATTCATTTAAGTGTTCAGCAATAATAGAGTTTTCAGGCATCTTTAGGTTAAACAACTTTTTCATAAGATATACCTTATTCACCGCTGAAGGCTTCTCGTACATCTTTTCTAGGGCTTTGAACAAATCTGCTATAGTCTTTTCTTTGGCGATGTTCGACGCAACTAACGGCACGAGGCTTAATCGCACAGTCCCTAGGGCTTTGCGATCTAGAACATCCCAATCCGCTTACTTCATCTCGTCTGGCTTCTTGCCATCGATGGGGAGATACAGATCCTTCTGATACATAATATCCTCCATCTGCATCTTCCAGAATGCATAGTTCGTACAATTGAACTTCTCGATCTTGACTTTGTCTTCAGCCATTGTGTAACCCTTGACCTCCTAACCCGGAGCTCTGATACCAGTTGTTGGGGATTCGCGCGCTTGAAACCCACAGACAAACACACACAATCGAAGAACAAACCAAGAACAGAAAAAACAATGAGAAACAAGAAAGAACAAGACACAGAGATTTTACGTGGTTCCGACTTAAGCAGATTGCTTACTCGTACTCCATGGGGTGCTGGGGTGTTTCACTATGATGAACAAATAATCAATGTTACAAATGGGGGCTGCCCTAAGTGTCCCTTTTATATGTGTAAGGCGACACAATACACCAGAAAACCCTAAAAAACAATTTAAAGGCCTCGGTAGCGCTACAGGGAAATACCTGTAGCGCTCCAGAACATTCTGTTCCCAAAATAGGTCCTAGGTAGCGCTACACCAATTCCTTGGTAGTGCTACCGCGTTGCTTAAGAACAGGTTTCACCCCGACACTGATGAGAGTCATGACTATTCCTCTTGCTCTTGTGATTGGTAAGGAGAGAAGATATGGGATAGCCTTTCTGGGATAGAGGTCCCATGTTGGGTATTGAAGTTAGAGGAGGGAGAAACTTTATTTTAAAGAAATTTGTTAAAATGCAAGAGGAGTGAATTAGAGGGAGGGATCCATGCTCAAGATGACTTGGAGAAATTAAGAGTATGCCTCGGAGGAAAAAGTCAATTTCTAGGATGTTGCCTCCCTTTCTCTGGATTTTTAATACTCAAGGTTTGACGGGTATTCTTCTTGGTAATTGAACAAGGAAACATGTTAGTAATTGGTTAACCAAAAACACGTTCCTGACCTCATTGGGTTTGCTTTCAAGCTCAAGCAACCTCTTTTTTAATTGGAAGGTCAAAGGTGGAATGGGTGATCAAGAAAGTTTTTTTTTTTTCTTTTCTTCCCTAAACTGAGTACTGATAAGGTTTTAGGTGCCCTTGAAGCAGTGAAATCATTCAGTGGTCTAGGAGCACTATCACGTGAGTTACATAACACTCTACAACCATACATTCTTAAGTGGTTCATACACTTAGTTGTGGATCTCACATAAATATGTGGTATGTGATTCTGAAATGGCCGGAGCACCAAGGGGTCTGGCCAAGTGGTTGTGAAAAATGCAATAAGTGCTCTTTCATGAGGTCACATGCTCCATTTCCACGGAGGACAAACAACCTTGGGAGCCATTGGGTTTTATGTCCAGTTATTAACTTCAGGGCCCTGAAATTAGTTGAGTTGCGCACAAACTCATCTGATCATTTGATTATAAAAAAAAAAACACTTTATTTTTTATTTTTTATCATCGACTACAAGCACTTTGACATTCAGAGGATGTTTAATAGAAGCGTACAAATGGTAATTTCGGATTAAGACCATAAATGTGAAAACATTGAATTAAGATAATGTGTGTTGTAGACATTATCCACAAGTGCAAAACTCACAAACTCTGACGATGGCTCCGGCGATTTTTTTCCTATACTTTCTATTTTCTTCTTTGCTTTTCTTTTTCTGTTTTTTTTTCGTTTTTATAGGTTGTTAGAGGATTTTGGTTAAATAGATTCTTCTATCTCTTTACCGGGAACTATATTCATATAGTGGGCGTGATGCGAGGGAGTCGACTATGTTACGCGGTTCGAACAACAAAACATTATGACTAGCCTTTTTCCTAAGTTTTCAAAATTAATCAGCTAGTGTCACATAAACATGTGGAGGAAATAAAGCATCGCATCTCCCGTTTGTACGTAATGAAGCTTTCTCGGTCTCCATGGCGACAAGAATTGATTGGGAAAATCTAGGATCGAGAATTCAATTATTTACTGTCACAATTTAAACCATTCACTTTGTTTAAATTGATAAAATAAAAGACGTAGCCAAAATTCAGCTCAATCGGATATTGGTGAGTAATTCACACCGTTTAAAAATTTACCCGTACAATTTTGAATAAACAAATGCATGTACTAAACCGAAACCAATAAGGCTAGCTAAGAATGTCAACGAGATAAGTCGAGGTGTGCTAACCGGCCCAAGCATCTATCTATTATAAAAAAAGAGAACAAGAAAGTGTAGAAAGAGATAATTAGTGATGTAGTTATACAATGCTTGTTATACTATGGAAGCGTATAAACGTAGTACTCACCACCTCTCCCTCTCTCTCTCTCTCTACAAACTACCAATGGTGTATACATAACATACCTAGTAAGAAACAATGTTGGTGAGAAAATCAGGCAGTGCTTTGGCTATTTCTTTGGTGGTTTTGTGGGCGGGGACATGTTCAGCACAGATCAGTAGAGCAAGCTTTCCAAAAGGTTTTGTCTTTGGGATAGGCTCTTCTTCTTTCCAGGTATAGTACTTCTTTATTAGACGGTGTTTTGGTGAATAACACTCATATTGTAAAGGAATTATGGCAAAGAGCAAAAGGAGATAGAAAGAAGAAGAAAAAAATCTAAGAGTAGGTTCCGATTGCTATTTACAGTGCCAAAGCCATAATTTTGCATTTGTTACGGAGTATGACTTTTCGACACTATATATAGCAACCCAAAAAATTATATTGAAAAAAAGAAGTTATTTTGACACCAACAGATAAAGGTACTCTATATATATAATAGAAATTAAGGATGAGAAAATAAATAGCTTAAGATTGTGGTTAGGGGTGACCTAGTTTTGGGTGTCGAAAATAGAATTTCGTTACTAGGATTTCCTATTCTGAATTTCTGAGTAATTTAATTTCTTAAGTTTAGACATTCAAGTCTTGCGAGTACTTGGGATTAGATTCAAAAATCTTATGAGTATACAGGAAACAGTTCATTCAAAATTTAGTAGACTTCCAACATTTAATATCGGAACCGGGGTCCTATAGTGAGTGAATCTCACTGCAGGGTGTAGTGAGTGAATCTTGGCCGTTAAAAGTGTTTTGGACGGTTCAAATTTTTTAGATAAACTATTCACGCGAATAGTTTTTTTTAAATCCGGACCGTCTAAAACAAGAATGGATTGCTGAGATCTCACTACACCTTGTAGTGAGTGACGAATGTTTCGCTCAAACTCCTTGTCTGCACTTTAATCGTATTGATCTGTATCGACTGTGGTTTTACTTTGTTGTTTTGTTATTATTGATTGGGAAATAATTCTGTTTTCACTAGAGTTGGCAAATAAGTGAGTTGGGTTGAGTTTGAATGGATTGACATAGGTTGAATATAGGTCAATAGTATGTGGGCTGCAATAGGTCAAGTTAAAACCAACCCAACCCAAGCCAATTTTCTACCAATATGGTAACCGCTTGATTATGTCTTTGTATTTAAGGGGCAGATATAATTATGAATACTTTTTGGAGATTAAAATAAGAGTAAAGTATCAGCAAATTGCTGTCATAATGACAAAGCAATGGGTAAATAAATCTTGAAAACAAATTTCAGGTTGCATGAATTTGAAGCTTTTTCATAGTTTCTCTCTCTAAAAAATGTAGTAATCAGCACGCGATTCCTCCGGAATTTTTTTGAAATCGAAAGAGAGAGAGAAGCCAGTGGAATCCAATTTCACAGAATTTTCTACCATTTATTTCCTATCCAATTACACAACACTCGCGCCAAAACTTTAATCCAATTTCACACAATTTTCACTTTAAATTCGAATTCTATGAGTAGAAATAAACAAGAGTTCATTTTTCTTTTATCCCCTAAACTATGCACATTTTATATATGTAGTCCCTAAACTAAAAAACGCACTTATTTGGTCCTTAAACTATTCGATTTCTTCCCATATGGTCCAATTGCTAACTTTCTGTCTCATTTTGGACGGAAAAGGTATCACGTACTACCACGTGGGATCATTCCCCAAATGAAAGGGGCAAAAATGCCACTTCACCTCCCCCAATCTGTGAATGATCGTCTTTTAAAAAAGATGCTCTCCCGCATCTGAATGAATAGAGCTTGCTAAAAGCCTAAAATGCAACCTCTTCCTTATTCTGCCAGTTTTCATTTCTTTCAGTGCACCAAATACTTTTTCGAAGTGAATCCCAAATCCAAATCTAGGAATTGAACTGAGCCAATTGACATTCAATAAAATTCTACCTTTTTTTTTTTTAATTTCAACTACAAATGAAATGAGACATCTAATTACCATAAAACACTCTTTGTAATTACTATTAAGGTAGGTCACTCTTTTTTGGGGTTTAGGCACTTAAGATATCATAAGGGTTCATAGGGTTTTAGAAGTTTGGGCACTTTCATATGATTTTAAGGGTTTAGGCACTTTCATTATGGTATCCTACGCCCTGTTTGGCGACCGGATTTGCACCCAGATTTGGCTCAACCATGGATTGGTAATCCAGGGCCCACCTCCAGCCAGCGTTTGTCGCACAATTTTCGTCCCCAACTCCACCCGGACTATTTTCACTGTTTGGAGTGCAAATCCGACTTTACTCGGATTTGCCATCGACAGCCCTAACCCTGTTGTTGGCTAGCAAGGGTGGATTTAAGGGTTTTCTACCTATTTTACCCCTCAAAATCCAAGTAATTGGGGGGGGATTTGCATTCGTACCGGGTTTGCACACACACACACACAGAGCTACTAGAGCTGCTGTTAATTATCGGAGCCACCATCGTTGCCACTGGTAAGCTTCTGGTTTTAATTTTGTGTTGGGTTCTGATCTGATCGTTGCCGCTGCTGCACTATGTAATCAACGAGAGGAGGGTGTGGTGATGGAGAATGTACTGATTGAAAGGGAAGGAGTTGAGTTTAGGTGGGCTTGGAATGGGTACAAAATATATATACAATATATTTATATATTGGGGAAAGAGAGAGGATCATGTAAGGCAATTTCACGACTTCCTTTAAAAAATTACTTATGTTGTTAAATATGTATTGACCATTAACTTTCTCTTATTATTAATTAAATTAATTATAATAAAATCTTATAGCGTAAATTATTTATTGTAATTATTATGTATTTATCGTAATTATTATAAAATTAATTCATTTTTTTATTAAATTACTAAACTGGGGTTATATCAGTCATTTTCTCTCATATCCACCCTGCAAATTCTCCTTCTCAAAAAACCATCCAAACACCTAATATAAAAATTCACCCTTCTTAGGAGGTGGGCTCACTCTAGTTACAAATCCACCCAAAATCATCTTTGGTCGTCAAACAGGGCCCTAGGGTTTATGTTTAGACACTTTTATAGGATATCCTGGGTTTAGGTTTTCCTATTATAGTGTTTTAGTGGTTTAGACACTTTCATAGTGTACCCTAGAGTTTAGGTTTAGGTAATTTTATAGAATACCCTAGGATTTAGGCATTTTTATACAGTTTGGAGAGAGAGAGAGAGAGAGAGAGAGAGATTGTGACCGTGTGGGTGGGTAGAGAGAGAGAGAGGCAGTAAAAACCCATGTGCGGTGCATGTCAGCTTGATAGAATGGAATCGGTAGAGTTTTCTGTGTTTTTTCAAAAAAAATTTTGGAGTGGGGCGTGCTTTGCACTTGGAAATTGTACTGACTGGGAATAAGCTCTTTCAACTATAGATGCCAATACAAATGCAAATCAAATTCAAACTACCCGTAACAAACCACTCCCCCGAAACAGAAACATGCGATCCATCAAGACTTGTTAGGACTATTTTTCCACCGTCTCTTCTAAAACCAATTGGTTTTAGGAAGTGCTTCAATTAAGTCTTTGTGGCATTCAACATCGCACCCACAAGTCTATTTTTAGAGCAAGGAGTGACATTATGTAACAAAATTTATGGGGACACTCCAGACCCAACAACCCAAGTTATGGAAATTGCAGAGCACCAATATTCATACACCTCGGTATATATTCGGAATTTGTCTCTCTTTCTGTGGGCAGAGAGCTCACTTCCTCTCATATTTGACTCTGGTGTTGCGGATGAGCATGGTACAAATAAATCTTTAACTTTTTATTTGGTTACTCCCGACATGATATGAAACCACTTTGTTTACTAAAAGAGAAGGAGAGGAGAGGAGTTGATAGTGTCAGAGGGAGAGGAGTTCATGGCACATATATATCCCAATGTTACAGATTTGTTGGAGAGAGAGAGAGAGAGAGAGAGAGAGAGAGAGGAGGGGGGGAATCCATCAAAACCCTTTGTTTTTTGGTGGACGAATTGGTTCTGGGAGGTGGGTTCTCATTTTTGCACCTCCCATTAGAGTTATAATCTCATGTGGTAGTCAAGTGGTCAAATTTCCATCAAAAAATTAACAGAAGGTTATCAATTGGACCAAATAGAAGGGAATCAAATAGTTTAAGGACAAAATAGGTGCGTTTTTTAGTTTATGGACTACATAGAAAAGATGTGCATTTTTTTTTACCACAGGATTTCGTGTTTTGAAGAGTTTTGGATAAAAAAACGGAGGTAATTTGGCTGTGAAGAAACCAAGGATTCTAGACAAAAAGGGAGGGAGGAAAAGTCCTAGAGAGAGAGAGAAAGAGAGGGAGGCGGTGCAGAGTTGGGGGAGAGACATATTTGACTTTTTTAATTTTTGGTTCCAATCCAGTTTCAACCAACCAAACTTATGTAAATATAGGTTAATATGGGTCCAACCCATGTTATAATATGGACGGGTTGGGTTGGGTTGGGTTATTAGTGGGCGAATTGGGTTGAGTTGGCAATTACCCCCTCTAATTTTCACACTCCATTTTATGATAAGTGTACTTCATCTTCTTTCTGAAACTTAAATGTAAAATTATTTCAGTACAGAAAAAAAGTTTAGTTTATAAAAAAAAAAAGTGTGAAAATCAATCCGTTGTAGATTTTAGAAACACCACTGGAACCACAAAAGTTGTTGAAACTAAAACTGCGACGGATTGAAAGACGTTGCGATGTCATTATCAAGGTTGCACTGTCGTTATATCCTCTGGCTACTGGTCAAACCCTTCTTCGTTCTTTCTGAGTTTAAAAAATGCTTATCCTGTTACAATTTTTTTTTATTTTGTTTTGTCGGTTCGTTTGTCAGCGATCTGTTAAGGATTATCACGAACACCTGCTCAATCCTACAACACCCCTACGGATCTTGGGAACAATGAATCATAGAAAAGACAAGCAAATAAGTGCATAATGAAAACCGGAAAGAAAAATGAGACACAAGATATACGTGGAAAACCTCAACGTGAGGAAAAACTACGGGAGCCACACCAGTCCACTATGAAATCAAATCAAAGAGTACAAGTCTTCTCACAATCTCTTTGAGATTGGTTTTCTCTTGCCTCTCACAATTTTTTCACACATTGAAAAACTGATTCACAATCTTTCTATCACACGCAACCAGCCAAAACCCTAAAAGAGGCATTTAAGGCTCTCGGTAGCACTACAGGGAAACACCTGTAGCGCTACAGAACACTCTGTCCAAAAGTTAGTCTATATGTAGCGCTACACCACAACCATGGTAGCGCTACACAACCCTCTAGACACATTCTGGACTACTGTTGAAGGTTGTCTGCACCCGAACAATGATACCAGTTGTTATGGATTATCGCAAACACCTGCTCAATCCTACAACGCCCTTACGGATCTTGGGAATAATGAATCACAGAAAAGACAAGCAAATAAGTGCGTAATGAAAACCAGAAAGAAAAATGAGACACAAAATATATGTGGAAAACCTTACATGAGGAAAAACCACGGGAGCCACATCAGTCCACTATGAAATCTGTTAGGATCGAATCACACACGCACACAATATACGAGTATAAACAATAAAAGAATTGACACAGAGATATACGTGGTTCCCCAAAATCTGGTACGTCCATGGGAGCACATAAAATAGTCATTTATTGATGATCTCCCTCCATAGGGTTTTTACAATAGAGAGTTTATATATGGCTGCCACTTCTATTCCAACCCTAATTTGTCTTATAGCTTGAATACCTATAATGCCCTTATACCACCGTTCACCGACTGTTTTAAGCCTCTCGGTATCGATACAGGAAAATACCTGTATCGATGCCCATACATTCTGTTCGCCCATTGTTGCCTCGGTATCGATACAGGGAAACTCCTGTATCGATACCGACACCTCCAAAATGCTTCCCAGCTTGCTTATCGATACCGGGAACTTCTCAGTGTCTCTCATACACACTATATGAGCCACAAGTTCCAACAAAATCGAATCAAAGAGTACAAGTCTTCTCACAATCTCTCTGAGATTGGTTTTCTCTTGCCTCTCACAATTTTTTCACACACTGAAAAACTGATTCACAATATCTCTATCACACGCAGCCAACCAGAACCCTAAAAGAGGCATTTTAAGGCTCTCAGTAGTGCTACAGGGAAACACCTGTAGTGCTACAGAACACTCTATCCAAAAGTTAGTCTATATGTAGCTACACCACAACCATGGTAGCGCTACACAACCCTCTAGACACATTCTGGACTACTGCCGAAGGTTGTCTACACCCCAACACGGTCAATATGCAAGAGATGAGTATTATATAAAGGATGATTAGTTATATAGGGTAGGTTAAGCGTGGACCGGATTGATTTGGATTTCTAATAAATTAAAATAAATCAATCACTGCGGAGAACGAATTTGAATGACCAAACCAACTCATAAAATTCATAAAAACTAGGGACGGGGCTAGGAATTTCACTACGCAAGGGCAGATATTTTTTCTAAGATATTTTGCAAGGGTAAGTCTATATAATTCATATATAATACTAGATTTTTTTTTCTTCCAAGGGTGACAACCCCTACTAAAATTCATAAAGCCAAATCAATCCAATTTAAAATTCAGTTTGGTCTCAGTTTTGAACCAAAAATTCGGTTTTGTACTGAGATATCATATTATAAACTAATTAAAGTACTTGAAATTACATAAATAAATTAAACCCAAAACTTGTACTAATTAAACCACTTAATTCTATTAAAATCACCAAAACTCAACAACATCAACTAACTAAAGCAGTCGGATACCAAAACTTACAAAACCTCAAGTCTTGAACTAATAAAATGAAATAATGTTACGTCTTCAAATGAAGCAAGTACGAATGCCAGCTATTAAACGTCTGAAAATGGTTAATTGACTTGCCTATATTTTATTTAGTGGCTATCTAATATCAGATATTCCGAACCATTTAACTCGGGATATCTATTTTATAAAACCGGGATCAAATTACACTACTAACAAACCAAAACATTAGATTTGGATTGGTTTAGACTGAATTGTTTTCTCACCCATAATTGAATAATTGTATTCCATATATGATAATGACATTTCCGTAAATAAGAATGCAAAGTATTAATTTTGAAGGTGCATGTGTAGGGGTATCAAGTGTGGGGGTCCTGGGGCTAAATGACTACCCCGGATTTCATATCCAACGTGAAAATGGAGGCAACCCCTAGATATAGGTAGAGTAATAGATTTGGCTTTTTACTCGCCCCTTTCTTAAAAGACCTACGGATAAACCAAATGTACACTAAATTGTGTGGGTCCCATTTTAGGGCATAAATAATCTGAGTATTTGAGTTGTTTTAAATATTGCTATTATGAGATTTGTAAAAAGTCAACTCAATCGAATATTGATAAAAGTTCGATCGATTCCTTTGATTTTGATTCCTAAATCTGTGCGGACATAAAGGTTGTGTTTGGTTTGGTTTTGGGTTTTGGTTTTTGTAATGATTAGAGGGAGAAATAGGGGTAATAATTAAAAAATAGGTATTAATGATTAGAAGAGATAGAGAGAAAAATAAGAATAATATTTAAAAATAGGGGTAATAATTGAATAATGATGTTGGAAACCGGTTCTTGAGAACCTTTCCAAACAAGGCCAAAATTGAATGAATTAAATAAGCTTTTGCTATGTTTGATTTAGTAGATTCTTAACAAGTCCCTTATAAAATATTTTAGCCAAACTTGTTAAAGCATTTAACTCAAAACTAATTGGCAATGAGTGGAGAGGCTGCTCAGGCTCATATACTAGTTTTGGAGGTTATAATTAACCAATGTTAGACAAACTCTTAACAAAACTGAATGGCTTTAATCATTTGTGTGGGACCCTACAGTGGATCTCACACAATTCGGTGCACCTATAGTCATGTTGTCCCTTTGTACGTGTTGTCGTTTCATATTTTTTTGGGGCTTGTACTACAACAAATACCCGTGAATGGTGAGGGTACAAAAAAAGAGAGTGGGGGATTAATTGCACCGAAGATTAAAAAAAAAATTTGGGTATTGACAATGAAGTGCTTAGTGGTAGTGATAGTGGTGACTATGCCGGCCTGGTGGTGATGGTAGTGGTGGCAATAGTGGTAGTGCTGGTGGTCCAAAGGTGGAGCAAGGATAATGTGGTGATCACGGTGTACCGATGGTGATGGTGGGGGCATTGGTGGTGGTGATCTCCCGACCCTAACCTGCCCATGTAGGTTTCAGCCACAGCAAAGCACTGGTGAAAGTATCACCAAGGTCATATTAAACACATAACATTATATAACCGCATAATTAAGAGGGGCTAGAGTGCATAATCAACGGGAGGCCTAGTCATTAACGTCCAACCTGTTGAGAAATTATGACATATACAAAAGATTATATCCCCCAATTACACCTCAGAATTGTGCATAGCTAACATGCAATAAGCGTTCCTTGCAAGTACATCATAAGGTAGTTCAAGCACAACCTTCCTACACATAGGTCATCATATAAGCCTTGAGTTCCCACGAAAGGAAACACATCACATGCAGTTGATGAAACATAGTAGTCACAAGAGCGGTATAGGTGTATCGGGAACCTGCTTATCGAACGGTGGTCGTGAATTTTTTTTAACTTTTTGGGCATATCGGCCGATATGATACGGTAAGTATCCGTATCGGAGCCTTCAAATCCCAAAACGTGTATCGACCAATATTCAAAACTATGTGCCCAACGGTGGGCTGATGAAGGGAGTTTAAGTGTAATGCCACTAATAAATCTCATGGAGGGCAAGCATTACTTGGACAAAAAGACCCCTTTTGGTTTATGTTAACCGCTCTTGTGACTACTAAGTTTCACCAACTTCTTGTGTTAATCGGTGAGTCGTTATTATGCTTTGCAGTATGAAGGAGCAGTGAAAGAGGATGGAAGGGGACCGACAATCTGGGACGTATTTTCACACACGTTCGGTAAAGCATTCCACCGTCTGAAAATGAAGAATTAAGTTAAGATACACTCTTAATTGGTGTATCGTACACCCAATATTTCTTTTGTTTTTTGCAGGAAAGATTAATGATTTCAGCAACGCTGATGTTACCGTAGACCAGTATCACCTCTATCCAGTAAGTCTGATGAATACTCGGGCTTTTATCACTGACAGATTATAGATAGCTTAAAGAAGTATTGAGAAGAATACCTCTTTGAATAATGTGGACCAATTTCATTCTAATTTAATGGATAATCCCATTTCGGCTTTGAATATGTTACATTTCATCTTTTAGGTATTATGTTATGGGAATGTTAATGGATAATCCCATTTCGGCTTTTAACAGTGCTACAGTTGCCAGTAAATGTCTGATAAGTATTCAAAATTTGAATTTCACAGTTCAAATACATCTCTTTATGAGCCCACTGTCACATCAACTTCGAATATATACCATATATTTCACTTTCTAATTATTGTTCTTTCTGAAAATTCTGGATGCGTAACTTTTGGTGGTTTATCTGTATACCATGGTATGTGATCTTTGCCAAAGAGGAAATTTAGACTAGTTTTCCAGAAGTGGTTGTTTGCAGAAATAACCGAAAGAGCTATGGTTCTGGCAACAGTTACCATTTCTTCTTTTCAATTGTCTACTCTTTCTTGCTCAATTCTGTATTTCATGTATTTGTGTTTGGGTGAAATAGGAAGATATACAACTTATGAAGGATTTGGGAATGGATGCATACAGAATCTCAATTGCCTGGTCTAGGATTTTCCCTAGTAAGTTATCATTACAAATGAACTTCTTCAACAACTAAAGGAAGATTTTCTTACTATTTATCTTGGTTTATTAGATGGAACTGGAGAAATCAATCAGGCCGGAGTTGATCACTACAGCAATGTCATCGATGCTTTACTAGCCGCTGGTATTGCCTAGATGATTTTGTTTCTCCCTCTATGAATAAATCACATTGAACCTTAAAGTGGTTTTTCCCACACATATTCGCACCTATCCTCCACATCGACATGCTTTAAAGGTGTTTTATTGGTTAATAAGTGCAGGAATTGAACCGTACGTAACAATCTACCACTGGGACCTTCCTCAAGCCTTGGAAGACAGATACAATGGATGGCTTGACCCCCAAATCATGTATATCAACTCTCTTCTAAATAATTAAAAAAAAAAAAACAAAACCAATGCTAGATAAATAAGACATAAGTTTGTTGTTTTCTTTCTCTTGTCAGAGTCGACTTCACAACCTACGCAGAGACATGCTTTGAGAAATTTGGCAATAGAGTGAAGCATTGGACTACATTCAACGAACCTCACACGATTGCCACACAAGGATACGATACGGGTCTCTTTGCTCCAGGAAGGTGCTCCATCCTTCTTCACCTCTTCTGCAAGGCTGGAAACTCTGCAACTGAGCCTTACATAGTTGGCCACCACGTTCTTCTTGCTCATGCAGCTGTGGCAGATATTTACAGAACAAAATACAAGGTATTGACGGAAGATTTTGAAATGCAAGATATTGGCCAAGGATTTTGTCAAGATTAAATAGACTTATAACTTCTATACCCCCGTAAAACTATGTGTTTCTAATTTCTGTCATCAACTACGCTGCTACTAGCCGATCAAAAATAGAAAAAGTACGCATGCTACTAGTTTAACAAATTATTTTTTTATTTAACTGTCGGGCAGCCAAAGCAACATGGATCTCTCGGTGTATCATTTAACGTTATTTGGTACGAACCAGCAACAAACTCCACAGAGGACATAGAAGCAACACAAAGAGCGCAAGATTTTCAGTTAGGCTGGTACAAAAATTCATCACCTCTGCTCGTGTAGCTAGTTTTCAGAGTTTCTAGAGTCTCTTTACGTCTAGTTAGTGAATACTACGTATATGAATAATTTTTACACTATCTGTACAGTGCACTTGTTTGAATAATTTTCCCTAGCACGAGTTCATTCTAATACCATGTTGCCTATATTACAGGTTTCTTGATCCAATGATGTTCGGTGATTATCCAAGCTCAATGATAGATAGAGTTGGAAGCCGATTGCCCAGATTTACGAAAACTGAGTCTGCCCTTCTTAAGGGATCCTTGGATTTTGTGGGAATAAATCACTACACAACATTTTATGCAAGCCATAATAAAACCAATATTGATGGAGTCCTTCTCAACGATACCACATCAGACTCCGGTGCCATTACCCTCCGTAAGTATTTCGCAATAAGAATTCCATATATCTTGCAGACTCGTTTAGTCCCAAGTTTCACTTGATGCAGTGAGTCAGTGACATAAGGTCTAACTATATGTTGTGTCACTTCTTATTTTTCAGCATTCAGAGGTGCCAAAGCTATAGGAGACAAGGTAATGTGCCTATGTGGGCTTACTACCATACTTGTAATACCGGATCCAGGGTAACACCACTGTAGTGCCCCAAAGCCGTCCGTTTGCCAATTAACGGCCCAGATTATCTTCACGTAAAGATAAGTATTTGCTTGTAAAATAATCCGGGCCGTTGATTGGCAAATGGATGGTTGTGAGTCCACGGATCTGGGGTAATACCACTGGGGCACTTCAAGTATATGACATATATTTGGTGTAAAAGCTCTTTCGTTGATATCTAATTACTTACCTGATGTTATGGTTTTATGTGTAGGCACATGCCATATGGTTGTACATAGTACCAACTGGGATCAGAAAGTTGATGAATTACATCAAGCAAAAGTATGAGAATTGCCCTCCAGTCATCATCACTGAAAATGGTAAGCCTCTTAGTCCTTCTTCCTGTTCTTTTGAATGATAATTGTGTATTGAGCCCTTGTTTTGGCTATTACTAGTATTATACTGCTTTGGTCCCTTTTTTAAGGTTCCCCTACGAAAAAACATGTTATTATCGAAGTAAAAAAATAAAGATTTCCATTCACAATTTCCAAATTTTTTTGGCACCAATTTAATGAACTAATTTAGATTTTCAATTTGGTGCAAAGAAATTGATTTTTTTTTTTAAGTAGTTTATGTTTTGATCCAAAAATTACACGTCTTTTCTTAGGAGGCATTTAAAAAAGGGAGGGAGGGAATACTAGTTAACCGTTCGACCTTCTGTCGACTGTGTCTATTCTCTAATTTTCCTCATATGTCTGTGATTCCCTTTGATACTATCACGTGTACATCTTTGATTTTCATGAAATTTTGATGTGTGATTTCTAATATTTCAAGTCCAACTTCTGCCCAACAATTGCGAACACTGTTAAAACCATGAAAGCTAAACAGTCTTCCCTTTGCAGGAATGGATGATCCAAATAGCCCATTCATTCCACTTAAAAATGCCCTGAAGGATACGAAAAGGATCAAATACCACAACGACTATCTCTCGAACTTGTTAGCTTCTATCAAGTACGTATCGAGTTCCCTTTTTTCCCCGGTTGGGTTATTTTTGTTCCTCTAAAGTTTTTTTATTTGAAGAATTAGAAAGCTAAAAATATATGGAACGAATTTGAAAAAGTCCACTAAAACAGAACGATGGATGAAAAGTTTGAAAGTTTCATCTCTTTTTAAAAATATTTTCTTATATTCAGTCAATAGTTTTTTCGTTTTCCAACTCCTCTCGTCGAGAAAAATTCCATTTATTTTTTTCTAGACCCAAAATCTAAAAAAAAAAAACTGCAGACGAAAGTAAGAGATTCCGTAAAGCTTAGTCCAAACTCAGTCTCATTAAAATCTTTAGACATTGTGTAGACTTGTCATGAGATTATACACAAAGGGTGAAAAAATTAATGTGTTATGGATTTCACCAAATTGCAGGGAGGATGGATGCAATGTCAAGGGTTATTTCGTGTGGTCTCTGTTGGATAACTGGGAGTGGGCTGCAGGGTTTTCTTCACGTTTTGGTCTCTATTTTGTGGATTACCACGACCTTAAGAGATACCCCAAGGATTCGGTTCAGTGGTTCAAGAATTTCTTGGCTAATCAGAAGTCCGACATACAGACCCACCAACCACACCCCTCTGACACACATGACGAATTGTGAGAGGGATGAGGTTCGATCTGTGGTCGGTGTGTGCGTAGCTGGCTTTTTCTGAGGACATACAGCAGTGCTACGGACACGCCCACCAATTACAGTATACGGGGGAGCATCTTAATTAGGAGTTCTTTTTGCTTTGGCTATACGCTTATAGATCTGTATTAGATGAATTTTATAATCAATAGTTCCTTTTGGGTCGGGGTTTTTGGGGCGTTGTGTAGCATATGATTGTCGCGAGGTAAGGGTGTCAACTTTGTTGTGATGTTAGCCTTGCGTTGTGATGTCGTGATGCACCTCGTTCCTTTTGATTATTGTTAATCTTTTGTATTGATTTTGATTAATAACAAACAAGCTCGTCCATGATTCCATTTCACCATATTTCTTCACCACTAAAACCTCGATACTTCTAACCTGATTGTTCTCTAAACGCCGAGCCAAAGAAAGGAATCCATAGAGAGCTCCCAATCCAACTATCGTCCTAGTTTCGTCGTACTCTAGCATTGGTACCTTTACAAAATCATTCAATCTTCGGCACAAATTTACCAATTTCACGGATTGGTGCAAAGAAATTTTCATCTTCGCCCTCAGTAACCAACCAATGCAAGTATTCATTAATCAGAGGACCTGACTCTATGCTCCGATTGACTAAAGGGAAGGGCACCCCTTGTCCAAGACTTCTTTCTCCAACTACCAACCATAATTAGCTCAAAAAGAGCATCATAACAAAGCAGGATAGACTCAGTTTCTAATTGCCATTACTAATAATCCAATTGGGGGATGGTGCTGTCCCTTTAGAGACAGCATCCATGTTGTCCCCCAATCTGGGCTGTCCGTGCTCGGCAATGGACGGCTCGGATTTGTTTGGTAGCAGACAGTTCGGATGTGTTTAGACAAGATGTGATCCGAGCTGTCCATTGCTGAGCACGGATAGCCCAGATCGGACAACATGCATGTTGTCCCCAAAGGGACAAGAGTCATAACAAAGCCCACAAGCAACAATTGCTCGCACGAAAGCACTCTCTTGCAATATCCCAATAACGGATTCCACAAGAACAAGTCCTTAATAGTGCTTAAAAGTAAAAACCCATTACTAGAACCCCTAATTCTCACACCAGAACATTGTCGTAATCGCTTTGGTTTAGTGATATCTCTTGTTCCTGAACCATCAATACTGCAGTAGGAACAATCAGCTATGGGGATCACAACAGTCCTTGAACTGAAAGACTGAATTTGGGATTGGATATTAAGAGATTCCAACGCTTCGAAAACGGATTTGAATCAGAGAAGAGACTTAACTGGTAGTTTTGAGAGTACTACCGGTTTTGAGAGTGAATTTGGTACGTTACGTTTTGTTACCAGTTGGTAAACTCCATCAGATTTTACTCCTCTTCTTGTGAATTTTCTCTTGTTTAAAAAACAAGACAGAACCACTGGGCTACAAAGTCAAGTGCCAATCACTTCGGAATCATATTGCAAAGAAGAATAAGCACCATATTCACAACCACATGATTTGTATCTTGATGAGGAGACACTAATAAGACTTATTCCATTTTGGAGAACATCCCTCTGGGAATCAAATACTCAATTTTTTTGCGACAGAACATAATTTCAGTCATATATGCATCGGTTCAGTTATTTGCGCGTAGTTCTTAGCCTTCTACTTTTTCAACCACACTCTATGGTTCAATTGGTACCATTATTGTGTCTTAGGGAGACTACTTTTTGTTGGAAAGAATTCGAAAAGCTATATCTACTTCCCTAGATTGCACAAGCAAAAAAAATTATCGCAAGAAGAAGCAGCCTTAGCATATATAAACTACGTTTTTCAACAGAAAGATCAATAGACATGTGTGCCCTTGGGAACGAAATCATTATTATTAAAACTTAGCGTCGACATAAGTTTTCCTGCATGCGGCCTAGCAGGATAGACTCAGTTTTTCTGCCTTTCCTCCGTGATTGATAGAGATCCGTGGTTGGAGATTTCTGTGAAGCCGGGTGTTTTCTGCAAGATAGTGTTGCGTGTTCGACGGGAGCGAGTGAAGGCCGTTGTTCAGATGGAGATATTATTTGTAGGAGCCGTTGTGTTGTTTCAAGTTTGCAGATTTCGGTTTGATGCCTTGTGATGTGTCGGTTATCAAGGGACAGAGATGGGGCTGGGATTTGGTGGGTATTAAAAGAAATTGTTGGGGGCATTCGTGGAATACAAAAAGTAGAAAACTTCATCATACATTTAGAAGAAAGGAGTGTAGATGTGACTAAGAGCAAGCCCAGTCCTTACTCAAACTCAACCAAATTTGAGTAAAAACACCTAAAAATCCTCTTCAATCTTTGAACCAAACTCATATCAAATTGAGTTTTACTCTGATTTTTACACAAATCAAGGGAAAACCAAATCTTTACCCAAACCTTTAAACGGCTACTTAGTGGTGGCGTTCGTCACCGGAAAGTGATTGCCGCTGCCGCCATCGTCTTCATCTTCTACGCCTTTCTTTTGGTTTAGCTTCCATTTGTTCTTCTTGTACTTGGTCGCTGTCTCTGTCGACCTCCTGAGGTTGAAATTAGGTCTGAGGAGGCCGTTGTTCGAGTTCAATACGAGCAGCGTTGGTCGTTGTGCATTCGTCGTCGTTTCTTCTGTTTGTCTGAGAAGGCCGTTGTTCTTCGTAGTACTTGCGTTCTAAGCACTGTAATGAGCACACAGTAAAAACTCAAATTCGAAGCACTGTAATGAGAATGCGAATTCATGCAAAGCACGAATTGGCGAAACACTAGCCTATTACAAAATAGATACCGAAAAAAACCCAGAGAGAATTCTACTTTTTCTGCAAATTCTTTTATCTACACCCAGACAAAAACAAAAACAAAAGTTCCTCCAGTGCTTCACTTCACTTCTAAAAAATACATCGACTTGAGAGGATCAGGTAACGGCTCTCTGAACCGTGAGAAGTGGCTCAACTTGAGGTCTCCAGTCCTATACTTCAAAACTGTGGCTTCATAAACCTCAGTCCATCTGCCCAACGTTTGCAACTTGATGTAGAATTCGGTTGCAAACGTTTGCAACTTGTCTGAATTAAATTTAAGGTTGGCTTCAATGACCTTCCCCAACTGAATGAGTTTATGCCCTCGTTTCACATTATCATTGTTCTGTTCGTTCACGACAAACTTGGCCACGTCCAGGATTTCGCCGGGTACTTCAGGATTCTATAAAAAGAAAAAAAAAACACATCAAGTTTTCCTGCAAAATCTTTATCAGCACAAAAAAAGTTCCTCTACCTTACTGGCTTACTTCACTTCTCTTGAGAATACGTTCCTCGCGGTTCTTCTTTATATGAGGAGAAGCGGTCATGCCCTCAGGCAGATCAAATTGATTGAACTGGCGCAACGTGAGGTCACCGGTCCTGGACTTGGAAACCGTTGCTTTATAAACCTTATCCAAGGAACTGCCATTAACGATACCCTCATCCAACGCGCTCAACGTGATGTCGAATTCGGTTATACCCCAACGAAATTCAAGCCTGGCTTCAAGGACGTACTCCAAACGAAGATTATTCCCTTTTTCTACTCCTTCTGCATGGCTGTTATTATGTTCGTTCACGGAAAACTTGGCCATGTCCAGAATTTCGCTGTGTTGATAGGGATCCTTGATGGTGGCTGAAACAGATTCAAAGGTGTATGGAGATTTTGAATTGGAGAAACAGATACCTTTGTCGTCCATACCTTCACTGAGCATTATCAAATCCCGCTTCTGATGGATTAGGTGGTTGGTTTTGTTGCTGACTGAGGTTAAAAATAACCCGTTTGTCTGGTGGTGTTTTGCGGCGGCGCAACCTCTGTTGAGGAGAAACCGAAGGGCCATTAGAGGGATTTGTTTTCTTCCTTCAAAATCCAAAAGCCTAGAAGCAAAACCCTAGTTGTTTCTTCAGAATGTGTCCCTTTATATACCCTTCTATTTGGGACTTGGGAAGTTTCGGTGGCCCCTAAAGCCAGCCCACTACCCAGTATTTTAAGACGTTTTGAATTGAATTGAATTGAATTTTAATTCCCTATGGTTTCAGTCACATAATACCAAAGACGGAAACAGGAGCCTAAACTATCTCGAGCTAATAAAAAATTTTGATATATCATACCGGGTATAGTACGTATTGGTACTGGTGTGACACTGAGAATCGTTTCGGATTACTGGTTACAAATTAGTATTTGCTAAATTTCTAATATATGCCTATAACAATAAAAAGTAGTATATTCACCACCTAGGAAGCACTAGGCTTTGCCTCCACGTGGGCAAGTGTCGAGTCTTATTATGACTTGTACTTGCTAAATTTGGTGACCAGGCTGTAGTGGCTTTTCAGTCACTCGAAGGTTTGCGATTGTAGGACCAGGCTGTAGTGGCTTTTCAGTCACTCGAGTCGAAGGTTTGCGCTCTACAATGGCATCCAACTTGTCGCCCCTGTGGATATACCCAAAATTGGTGTGGCACGATAAAAAAAAAAATTGGGAAGAAAAAATCTTCATTAGAAAAGCTACTAGATCAATTAGGAGTAGTTTCAAAGAAGGCATCAAGATAGCAAAACAGAGATCGCTGACCTCCAACCAGTGTTAACAGAACAGAAAAAGCATTGCTGGAATAGTTAGAGAAGAAATTTTGGTTTTGATTTCCTCTTCCTTCTTTTTCCTCAATCTTTCTTCAAGAATATGTTGTTTTCATATATACTCGTTGGTACTTTCAGAAATAGACCGGAAATGGCCGGAACTCACCAGTACCAGACCCTTTTTTTTTTCAAAGGTTGAAGAAGCTATAAACAGTGCAACTGAAATCGAAATGGTGAAATAAAGTGTTTCCAAAAGCAAAGTTAACGTTGAAAGCACAAAATTCTTAGTGGGATGTAGAGAGCATACCATGCTGTATGTAACTAACGTCTTTAATGATAATATAAACAGAGTTTGCGCTTTGGGAAGTAAAAATATTCAAAGCTAAATGCCCCAATAGAGGCCTAGGTAATAACCACCAAGAACTAATTGAAATCAAGAAGAGATTCTTTTATTCCATTCACCAACAAGACTAGGTCCTACTACATAATTATCACCACACTTCCCCTCAAGTTGGTGCATAAATATCACATATGCCCAACTTGTCAACAAATTTTGAAAACAACTTATTTGATATTGCTTTAGTAAGGACATCCGTCAGCTAATCCTCTGATCAATCTTGGGCAATTCTATAATCTTTGCTTCCCACTTCTCCTTGATAAAAAATTTGTCAACTTCCACATGTTTTGTTCTGCTAATACAATTGAATTGGTTGTCTCGATGGATACCCCAAATCTTTAAGAGATGTCTTAGCCATAATACTTCACAAATCCCAAGTGCCATACCTAGATACATGGCTTTCGCACATGAGCGCACAACAACATTTTGCTTCTTGCTTCTCCAAGTAACAAGGTTATCTTGTACAAAGGTGAAATAACCCGAGGTAGATCGTTTGTCATCTATTGACCCAGCCCAATTAGCATCAATGTGCGCTTCAACTTTTTGATGATCACTACTCTTGAAAAACAAGATTCCTTTCCGACCCAAAATTTCACTATAAATCAAAGGAATTACAAGTGAGAGAAATGAAACAAGTTACCAAACTTAGCCCTATTCCCCAACCTTGATGTAGCTCCCCAAGCCCCTTACCAATTCCATAGTTCCACCTCGAGCTCTTCAACCTTGATCTCTGCCTTCTACGACTGTTCTAATAGCATTGGCCAAGGATCAATGGGCATGAAAGTGAATGATATGGAGTGAACATGGATTTTGAAGAGACTATACAACCTAAAGCTAGAGGATGACGAAATTCATGTTTTCCTTGCTCTTGACTGGTACAAAGTGGATTTTGAAGAGACTATACAACCTAAAGCTAGAGGATGATGAAATTCATGTTTTCCTTGCTTTTGACTGGTACAAAGAGAGGGAGAAACGAATAAATCTCAAGAGATTGAAGCTCCAGAATCTACAAACCCACTTTCTCCCTCTACAAATTGGGGCCCTCAATTTTCGTGCTCACAAAGAAATGGAATAAACCAATTTATATGTGCTGGATTTTGTGCAAAAACAGACCGAAGCGCTTGCATCAAAGCGCATTGCAACAAGGGCTGGGCGCATTGCAAGTCGTTAAGATAAAATGTCTTTGGGCAGCTTCGTATGCGTCAGAACCTGTTATGAGTCTGATCTGCCTGAGGTTCTTCCCATGTGCGCGTAGGCGCAATCCATTGGAGAGTATGCACTAAGTCCGCCAGATCACATGGACCCAATATACATTGAATGACCCATATCCATTTAGCCTTTTAAGTGGATATAGGTCATTTAATGTATATTGGGCTCAACAAATGTGGTGAACTCCATAAATACTCCTTAGAAGTTTGGGCCTTGTGTACACCAGCGCAGCGAAAGCAATGGCAGGATTGATGCATCGCACAAACTCCCAATGAAATCCAAAGTAAAATTTAGGACCTATACGAAGCGCCTAGCATGAAAAATCAATACACTTTGAGGAAAATACAACTTTCAAGCACCAAGAACCTTTTGGAAATCAAACTTAAGGAAGCTAAGAGAGTTTATAGAGATTCAAAACAATGTCTAATGCAGGTGTGTGTGTGCTCGTGTGAAATTATTCCTTTGAGCTGTCGGGAGCGACGACACACAGAAATTGGACATACTCGAGTCCTATGATGCACGGACACGGACACGGCAAGGGACACACCACGTGTATATTTATTTATTTAATTATATATTTATTTACATATATATATATATAATATTTTGAAACTTTTAGGGGTTAAATTGAATTTTTTTTAAACCTTCAGCGGTAAAATTGAATTTTTTTTTAAACTTTCAAGGGTAAAATTGAATTTTTTTAAACTTTCAAGGGTAAAATTGATTTTTTTTTCATAACTTTTAGGGGAAAATTTGAAATTTTTTAAAATTTTCAGGGGTAAAATTGAAATTTTTTAAAACTTTTAGGGGTAAATTTATAATTACTCAAAAATTTAGGGTAAAAACTATAATTTAGCATATATATACCTCTCATCTTCCTCCTCGTCAACCGAGATTACCATTTCAAACCCTAAAATATCAGATCAGCAGCAACAGCACCAACAGCATGTCTCGTCTGTGCTCTCTCTCTCTCTCTCACGACTTCTCTCTCTCTCTCTCTCACGACTTCTCTCTCTCTCTCTCTCTCTCTCTCTCTCTCTCTCCGTGTCCCCATACAAAAAAGTACTACAACCATGTCCCATGCCACGTGGCGTGTCGGGACACGTGTCCTGCCGTGTCCCCGTGTCGGGACACTGCAATACAGGGTGCCGAAGAGGTGTCGGTGCTTCATAGCTCGAGTCTTTGGATCAAGGCTAGGAGAATCTATCGAACTAACTACCCGA
The DNA here is from genome assembly GCA_022606695.1 of Vaccinium macrocarpon. Taxonomy (NCBI): domain Eukaryota; kingdom Viridiplantae; phylum Streptophyta; class Magnoliopsida; order Ericales; family Ericaceae; genus Vaccinium; species Vaccinium macrocarpon. The sequence goes on along the minus strand of CM040179.1, from coordinate 5,882,507 downwards.
TCCCCAAGAAAAAGACTCAAATGCAGACTCTGACTCAAGTTAAAGATTCCGGAGTTTTTGCCGTTATTCCGGGATTCGCCAATTACATCTTTAAATTCCATAAGAACATAGTGATTATTGCACGCTCGACTATAGCTTACAAGACCATAGAATGTCAAGGAACAAAAATCAATTGAAAAGATCAAGGAACAAAAATCAAGCATGTATACAGAATGTTTAGGCCCAAAAAAAAATCATCCATCACACATGAAGAATTTCTAGACCAATATACTTGCTTAAAGGAGGCAAAAATGTCAATTAAAGCATGAAGACCCTCAGCAATTCCAATATCATACTGTTTATGGAAAAATCAAGGTTATGTTCTGCCATTGTCACACAATTCTCAACCATTTTATCATGTTGAACATTCTCAGTAAGTATAACCATTCCCAAGAATAGTGAAGAGTTGCAAGGTCACACTGTCTAGGTAGTCCCAAACTCCGACACATGATTTGGCAGTCGAGAATCCCCATGAACATGAGTCAAATAAAACCTTAAAACTTGATGAAAACAGTTCAAGACCATAAAAATAGTGGCTCTTGTCCTGCATGAGAAAGGCCAGCTATATCATAATAGAACTTCTAATACTGTTCAAGCGATCTCTACTCCTTAACAAGGTAACATGTTGATGCAATCTAAAAATTTGGATGATAGGTTGACCCCTCCCAGTTATCATAATCAAGGGAATATCTTTATAAAACTTTTGTTAGGTTAGCTTCATAAAAATAGTATGTTTCTCAATCACAAGAATCACCTTTGCTTTACTAGAAATATCAGAAACCTTGCCAATCATCATCGGAACGCATATGCCGCCGAAGTCAACCTCAGAGCAATCTACTTGGCGTCTGTTAACTTTATATCTAATAGTATTACCAATAAACATCCTTCTTTCCCTAGCAAAGACATGAAGGGATGACCTCGTGGAACCCACGTAGCAACAAAACTCATCAATAAGCGTGGTAATTTTTTTTATCACCGACACCCGTAGTATAGTACAACTCTCTTTTTGTTATATAGCGATTATTTGCTAATGCCTAAATAATCAAAGACCCAACCTCGATGGTGTTCCATATCCATGTCTGAATCCGTGACACGTGTGCATACATGTTTATGATCACCAAGAAAGCAGTGGCGGCTCCAGGATTTCTCATGAGGGTGTTCAGAAATTCTACTACGGTCCTCTAAAAATAATAACTGTACATATACAAAAAAAAACTTCTAATATAAAAAATGCCACAAAAAAAATTTAGTATATTAGAATTTTTCCTCAACAAATTTTCATATTTCGAAACCGTTACCATAATAGCATCAGTATCAAATGCATCACTCTCCATATAAGTAATCATGCAATTGTTTATCCATTGATTTCCCATTCAATTGCTCAGAATTTCAAAAATGAAAGATCTTCACAACCCTTCACAGCTTGGTTATGAGCACAATTGATGCCTCCCACATGAGATTGCAACTTCTACTTCCTATTCCAAAGTTTAAAACCATCTATGATAAAAGCATCACCTCTCGCTTGCTTACTAAAATCAGGATAAAAAAAATAACAACGTAGACAAAATGTTGCATCATTTACTGTATTTCAACCAATTTTTGTACTCTTTGAACCAATTAAGATTAAACCGACGGAAAATTACACAGACATCCCATAATGTTAGGAGGATGAGTTAGAGTAGATAAATATTGGTGAATGTTGTTGTAGACATTTGGTGAGTGTCACATGCACATTTTGTGCAAGTAATTTGTATTATAGTTAGTATCTATAGTATTTCTCTAAAATTTTAGTAGTTGAGATGGGGTTAGATTCAAAATTGAGTCATTCAGAGGACCGGAGTAATTAGACTATTTTCATACTCCAATGAAATACCAGAACAGAATAGTTCCAAAATGTTTAGGAGGCTCTGGGGGTGACCACAAATGGTGGCAGGGTGGGGGTAAATAAAAGAAATGGTAAAAGAGTATGTGAGTCTTGTGGGAAGAAGTCACTTCTTGAGATTGGGTGTTCAAACATTTTAGTTAGGGTGTTCAAATATATTGGTTAGGGTGTTCAAACATTTTTTTTAGGGTGTTCAAAATGACAAAAATATTGAAAATAATTTTTTTTTTACATGTATTTCTAAAAAAAAAAAAAAAATTCAGGGTGGTCGGGTGACCACCCCCGACTCAAGGTGGAGCTGCCTCTGCAAGAAAGAGACACTTCAGTTGGGGCACATAGTAAATGTTCTACTTCCATGCGATGGGATAGCAAAAGGAACTTCTTCTTTTTTTTCCTTTTCAGCAAACTCTCCAAATTGCTAACAAGGTTATCGAGCATTTCGATGACTTTATCACCAGGCATATCGGGAGCTTCTAACTTTAGCTTATCAAGATTCAAGCACCATGATTGCCTTTTCAAACCAGTCCAAAGAATACTCATCAAACTAGCTCACATAAGTGATATTTTTGGGGATTCCGATCGTAGATTTAAACAAATAAGCAGGAGGGATGGCGGAATTAAATGAAAAGAATACAAGCCAATGAATTAAATGAAAAGGCAATCATGGTGCTTGATAACCTAAAGTTAGAAGCTCCTGATGTGGTTCATTTGGCAGACGTCGAAAAAGAGCTCACGTTCATTCCCTTCCAAGTCAACGATATGCCTAGTGATGAAGTCATTGAAACGCTCTGTAAACTTGTTAGCAATCTGGAGAGCTTGCTGGAAAGAAAAAAATTAGTTCCCTTTGCTATCCCATCACATGGAAGTAGAAACATACTCTATGTGCCCAAACTGAAGCGTCTGGTTCTTAATGATAAAAAATATGTACGCACTTATGTCACGGATTCAGACATGGATATGGAAGATGTAATCTACACCATTGAGGTTGGGTCTATGATCATTGATGCATCAGCAAATAATCGCTCTATAACAAAGAGATAGTTCTATACTACGGGTGTCGGTGATAAGAAAATTACCGACACGCTTATTGATGAGTTGTGTTGATACGTGGGTTGCACGAGTTCATCCATTCATGTCTTAGCTGGGGAAAGAGAGATGATTATTGGTAATCTAAGATATAAAATGACGGACGCCAGGTAGATTGCTCTATGGTTGACTTCGGCAGCACATGCATTCGAACGATGATTAGCAAGGTCTCTAATGTTTCTAGCAAATCAAAGATGAATCTTGTGATTGAGAAGCATACTATTTTTATGAAGTTGGCCTAGCAAAAGTTTTATGAAGATATAACCTCAATTATCAGATAACCGGGAGGGTCAACCTGACATGGCTTTCGAGATTGTTTCTTCAAAAGCTGAGTTATACATTGGGGTTGCCTGTCTTTGGGTTGATGGATTGTGATTATACTAGATTACATGTCTTCTCTTGTTACCAACACGAATCTAGAAGTTTGATGTTTGATAATGAAAGATTAGTGACACCAAATATGAAGCTATTGGGGGTTCTTCCCAATGACTTGGATAACTTACCACCTTTGAATGAGAATGACATAGAAGTGATCGGACAATTAGAATTACATAGTATTGGAAACTTTTTAAGGGAGCAATTTGTGAAAAGAGAATACGGATTTGGTTAAAGGATTGAGACACATGCAAAAGTCCAAACAAAAGGTGAAGATTGATTTACCCAAAAAAAAAAAGGTGAAGATTGAGGTGCTTAACTAGGGATGGCAATTACATCCACTCCGATCCCTTACAGTAACACAACGGTTAAAGCGTGAATCAAACACTCCATCAACGTAGCACGCTAATGGCCCACCATAATCCGGAGTGAGTGGCAATAGAGAAGAATCTGTCAATTCATGTAAGCACATAAGTTCAAAGAAGATACTGTCTAATTGAATAAATTGTGTTGGAAAAATTACAGCGGCAATCGTGATTCCGAAAAAACAATTACTTCTCATATATACATAAACATGAACAGATTACAAAAATGAACATGGAAAAATTTACAGAAACTGAAAATACATAAACTGGAAAAACAGAGATACAAATTGTTGAATGAATGCCGAGTCGTGTGTAATCACACTCTCCTTAACAAAGATTCGCCGCCTACCGTGGGTGTTGTAGACTGTATCGGCGTCTTCGTCCCAGGATACAACGGCTAAACCACAACCACCGGAACACCACCGCTGGAAGCCTTGGCGAACTGCAACTTTTGTCTGCCTCTCTCTCACAAGAACGATTACTCTCGAATTTCTGGTGTCGAAAACCAAGGCCAAAGTTGCCTTTTTATAGCTGATGAAGAACCTCAAGCCATGAATACGAAATTGAATACGCAATTCAATTGAGGAATTGAATCAAAATAAATCAACAATGAATTGTTGTAACTCCTATTATGAATTGGATCATAAACCTCAATTCATGAGGGGCAATAACCGTACAAAACTGCTGAATATTGAATCCGGAGTAGACCGTTTGGTTGCCTCGTCAGACCATTCGAAACGTCCCGGTTTCATTCATCCGAATTTCGTGAAAATTCCAACAAATTGTACCTCATATAACAGTACTAAAAGCCTTACATATATACATAATTCAAGGTGTATGTAGCAGCTTACAAGGGGGCAGTCCATTTGGAAGTTCTTGAAAGGAAGGGAAGCAAAACGGAGAGAAAATAATGAAGGAAAGTGTGAACAAAGTAAGTAAAAATCATTTTTACTTTAGTCAACACTTTATTTTGTTATTTTCCCCCTCTTGTCTTCTCAAGTCAAACAAGGGATTCAAGGCTCTTATCTCGCCTTCATTTCCTCAAGTTCCAAACAAACCATAAGTCTCAGACTTTACCAAAAGACCAATCTAGATTTAGTAAAAGCCATATGAAGAGTCATAGTCTAAAACCAGATATATCTTTCTATGTATGCAGGTGAAAAATAGAGCTTGATGATATGATTAGCTTAAAAGTATGTTCCATAAGCTAATGTTCAAGTAAAATGTAGTTTAAACAAGAGAAGTGAAAGCATTAAGATGATAACCTCCAGCTTGAATTGACTGCTTGTACAGTCTTTGATCTTTGTAATTTGAGAAAATCACGATATCCCCTACAATCCTGAACATACCCCCTCCATATTCTTGAGCCACTTTCCGCATCGAAAACTCCTTGGGTGTAATATCAACAGGTTCATCTCCAGGTTTTCCAAAGCTTTAACTAGAACACTTCGTCTGCATTCGACGAAACAACAGAATCTGGATGAACTACTACAATATTACTCAACATAAAAATTCCCGAGCATCAGCATGCATCTGACTGTGTCTGCAATTTTGCACTCGATTCTAGTGGATGTTCACAAACATACTGCGAGAGTAATTTTATTTGATGGTAGGGCTGATAAACAGAAAAAGCTAATCACGTTTGAGCACGAGTTCAATGGTGGAAAGTTTGTTCAAAATTGGTTTCTCACATGAAAAAACCAAGCTTGAACATTTTTCTTTTATTGAAGCCCGTTGAGTTTTTAAACCAAGCTCGAACAAGCTACTACTTGGCTCGTTTGGCTTATACTATATTATAAAAAAATCAAGCTACTCGTGTTCGGCTCGATTAAAGCTCGTTCAAACAAGCTAAAAGATTTAACATGTTGTTGAAGCTTGTTAAGTTTTAAAACAAGCTAAAACTTGTTCAGCTCGTTTACATAAATTAACTCGTAAATGTTCACGAACATGGTGCCAGTGCAATCCACTCGACAACTAATCAAACACAAGATACTTCCAGAATAGTTATACATACAGATCAATGTACGAAAGCATAAAGTGTATTCGTACCCTGATTCGAGGGGGCGAGACTCGAGCCAGAAGAGGTGGCCGAGGTCGTCGACAGTGGTGGCGCCGAGGCGCTTCTTGGCGCCGGAGACGAAGTCGGCGGTGATCGGAGACTTCCAAGAACCATAGGGTAGCAGTAATTTTCTCATCTGTTGACGAGGAGTAAGCCATTGTATCAACCTGTGGACTGTGGTGTTTGAATAAGAACAGGTCCAATGGGGTTGTGTATGAACGATCGGAACTACCTGAGTGCCCTGGAATAGTCGCCGTAAAGTGCACAACCTCGCCGGGACTGCAATTTTTTGCCGGAATCTGCATATCGTCGACGTTGAGGGCATTTTTCAGAGGTTTTGATCGAGAGATGGGTTTTGATCAACTGAACGGAAGGAAGAAAATATGTTGGGTGGGGAGTGATTAGTGAGACAAAGTGTACAACTCAAAATCAACGGCTATAATTTGTTGAACATTTATTTTCATCATTTCCAATGTATTTTGTTCTTGGTACCATCATTTAACTGCAAATTTATTTCCCGATAAAGATAAAGATATGGGTACCAGAGCCCATTCTACTGAAAATGTACATAGCTGAGTTGCGGGCTTATGTTTAGGTTTTTCACGAAAAATCCAAGCCTTTTTAATAATTGTAAAATAACTTTTCAAGTTACTTTTTAAAAAATCAACTCAATTCAATATGTATAAATGGGTCATCCAATATTTCAATTCCTCATTAAATATGAAAATGTGAAAATTGGTGATTGTGGTGTGTTCTACTCAAGTATTTTCCTCACCTCTTTTGAAAATAAAGCAATTGGTGATTGTGGGCCATGTTCGAAATGGTTTTTGAAGACCAAGTTCTCACTTTTTTCTATTGGGTCCCAGTGGCAAACTTTTACTTTTCTGTCTCAACACTAATTTTGGAAATTTTACACTACTGCATACTTTGTGTGATATAGGTTTGAGGAGTCCACTTGAAAGACCTACACAAATAATTCAAGCCATCTATTGGTACTAAAATTATTTTTTTGAGTCACTCCTAAAAAATTAGCTCATTTAAAAAATTGTAATTTCTTGATCCCCGTCATCTATTAGTATTCTAGAACAATAGAAAACTCTCTAGCAGTTTGAAGAATGATCTAGACTGTTTTAGAGTTGTCTAAAATGATAAAAATGTTTTCGATCTTTTCAGAAGGTCAGAGGAACCTCAGAGTTATGGAGAGTACTAGAGGATTCATGTACATTCTAGAAAATTGTAGAATACTCCACTATATGTTAGAGTAGGAAACATATATTCTAGGAGGATTCTAGAAGGAAAATGTGAGCCGTTGGATGAAAATGATCCTAATTATTTTATTGAGGAGGTGCATGGTAGCTGCAAAAGGCAAAAATGTGCTCCTTTGTGAGAGTGTGTTTGTGTAAAACCATTGTACAAGTACAAACTCAATACCTTTCAAATGTGATAAAAATATTTTATATTCGTCCACCAAATATTAAACTCCTGTGTTCGTTCTTGCCGCACTGTAACTCCAAATCCTTCAACAAAGCGCCATTGTTGCTGCTGGCTCCTCTGCTTGAAAAATGTTGAATATTCCCAGCACATTATTCCCAGCACGTCTAGCCACTCCCCGTAGAATTTTTGTGTAATAAATGATGGTTACATTATGGGGAATTTGCCTATTTTGCGAACTTGCAATCTCTCATCGCACCTGAATTTGTGTCTACATCAGATTTGCAAACACCAGACATGTCCTTATCTCGGAATTTTCTTCGCTCGTAAGTTTGAATCATTTCACATATAAATCAAAATGATAGGGAGAATTAGAGGAACTTGTTTCGCTTGTGTCATTTACTTCGAAGGTAAGCCCCGCTGAAGCAAGTCAATCAAACACTGTGACAATCTTTGGGATTATCAATTTAATTAATTTTGTTAGTCATGGTTAATTCTACCATTGGCCCAACTAATGTAAGATGTGTCTAAATGTAGGACAAAACTACATAGGGGCGTGTGGCATGGGCCACACCAGTTTTACACATATAGAAGTTGATTAGTACTCATCAATGTCCGAATAACTTGATTTTTCACAGAAATGTTGAAAAAATAGCAATTTGAAGAATGAAAGGATGGAATCGTGAAAATAATATCTTGATGGTTTTTATTTAAGAACCACAAGAGAGTTGAATCAAACATTTATTAGTTTTCAACTAAAAACAAAGCTCACAACGAAGTTTGAGTTTAACTCTTAACATTGTTGTTCATATTGTCACTAATAATACTAATATCATCAAAAAGCGCCACCTCCCAATTCAAATTCTAGTTCTAGCATTACTGAAATAAAAATTCAAAGATGATCTTTTATTTCTTGATGTGACAAAAAAAATTTAAAATTACCCTAATTTCAAGCCAAACCCATAAAAATAATATCAATTTTCTTTCTAAAAGAATTTCATCTGCACTAAATGCAATTTCAACTAGCCCAATTGCCTGGTTAATTCTAAAATCATCAAGGTACTTTTTTTGTTTTTTGTAAGAAAAATCATCAAGGTACTTGTATCATTGCACTTCATGGAAGAGAGGAAGTCGAGGCCCAACAAGAAGATGGACAAAATCGTTGGTTGATTCTGATTCTGAGTTTCAAACAGTGCATATAGGTATGGAAAGTCAGAAAATGCCATAATTTGTAAAGCAATGTGCAAAATACACGCTCTTTTGGCAAAAAAAAGTGCAAAAGTGGTTTTTGGGTTTTTTCGTTGTCCTTATTCTTTTTTTTTTTTACTTGTTAGTTTCACAACAAGTAAAAAATTATGGTAAACTAGTTTATTGGTTTAATTTTGGCTTTATTAAAAAAATAGTTTCGACCATAATTTTATACTCTTTGGATTCATCTCATCTCGATGAATCCATAAACTACGAAAACTTGACGCGAAACTAACAAATGCAAAAAAAAAATTGAATAAAGACAACCAAAAACTATTATTTTTTTTCTGTTTTGCCAAAGGAGCCTGCACTATTTTATTGACAGTAATTGGATAGATTTAATTTTTTAATTTTGATAAGACAATACTCCCTCCGTGGCTCTGTCCCATAAAAGTTGTACGGTCAGCAAAACAATAACTTAAAAAAATACTCCTACATTTTATCAAGAAAATTCAAAATTTTGTTGACGTATTAAACGAACTCATTGATATTTCACTACAGCATTTGTGGTTTTCCGAGACCAACAAAATTTGTCCCTAGAAGCAAAATTTTGACTGCCAGAAGCATTTAAGGACCACATTACTACTAGTAACTAGTGGGAAACATATAGTAATTTTTTATCAATAAAAATGCATTATTTTTAACTTTTCGTTTTAGGAGACTGGACATTTTTTTGGGACAATAGTAAATACCATATGTACATACTTTCTTGATAACTCAAACTAGTGTTCAGGTAAGCTTACTCGATTTTCGATTAATCTTTGGGAACCAATCACACCGTCGATTAACATGAGTTGATTAACAATTACACAGACTATCATGTCCATTTACTAGTCCCAAAATCTATATGCGGGCCCCACATAAAAGATGTGAAAAAGTTTTTAGTACTGCAAATGTTAGAACATCTCGCGACTCCTACACCGAATGTTTCACCAAATTCAAATTTGAGTAAAAATCACCAAAAAACCCACTCCACTCCTTCACCTAATCCTTCACCAAATTTGCTCAACACCAAATTTGCTCAAATTTTTCACCAAATTAGATCAACACCAAATCCTTCACCGAATAGGCAACGGCTCTATTTGTTTCATTGAAAACTTGTTTCCCTTGTATCCGCTGAAGAGGAAGGAGAGGATGAAAAGGAATTGACAAAGGGAAAAAAACTGTTTTTGACAAAATGGTGGGAAAATTTTGGAGCCAAAATGAAAAAAAAAACAGTTTTTGACAAAATTTTAACTAGAATTTGGTTAAAAAGTGGTTTTCCCATTAGAAGGGGTGATATCAAATCAAGTTTTTGACCAAATTTTTACTCAAAGTGGAGATGCTCTTAGTGCGCATTTTTTCTCGATTATGTTCCTAGCAGCTCTCAATCGCCCAATGACATTATTCATATATATTCAAAAGTGTCCAAAGAAAGGAGCCTGCTCTAGCGCTTGTGGGTCTTTCACTCTTTCCTAACAAACCACAAAAAGGAAGGCCCTCCCTCATTCTCACCAGAACTTTGTTTTTAGTTGCTATCGAACCATAAAGTGATTAAACAGTCCATAGAAACTGAAAATAAAGTTGATCTCACATGGAATAGGACCCATCACTTGCAGAATTATTGATAAAGCATATCAACATAAAATAGATTGAAGAAAAATTTGAGTTCACATTGATGACTTTTATTAGGTGAGTTGCGATTGCTAAGAGTACCAGAGCATGGTCCATGGCCAACAAATAAATGTGACTTAAAGCAGATACAGTATAGTCGGGTTGGCTGGTGGGAATGCTCCATGCATAATTGATCAAAATTCGATTTTGGGGATAAGGCCACAAGAAATTAGTCTCTTGTGAAATTCCGTAGTCCCGGCATAAATGACCTCCATTTCACTAGATCGTGTAGAGAAGTCGAGGTTACTGTCGAGAAAAAAAAGCTGATATGTTAAATTTTGTAAAATACATAAAAGATTAACATAACGTTTTGTACTTGAATTTTAGTCATAAGTCATAACCAGTAATTGAATCGACAAACAAAATCATCAGAACTAGGTTTTGCACGGTAAAATAATCGTTATTTTTCTCAAGATTCGCATACATTTTATGAAATAAAATAGTACTATATTGATTATTGGATTTCTGCTTATTTTAGAAAAGCGGTATTGTATTTGAAATGAAGAGAGGTATAATAAAACAGATATGACTATTGAAATAGTGAACTACACAATTCTCTTCTTTCTTTCTTTCTTTTTTTTTTTTTTTTTTTTGAACAATGTGGAAAAAGAAAGTTTTATTAATCAGTGTGTAAGTCACAATAATTAAATGAGACGTGCATAACTGCATCACAACGAAAGGATAACATTCCAATCTGTTTGACACCTTCCTTCCACGATAATCATATGCCACTCAAAAATCCCAAGAGGATAAAACGTTGGCAAGTAGGCAACGGGCAGGGCCGGCCCAGGGGTAAGCCCCGCAAGCCCCCGGGCTTGGGCAACCCCCAGGCAAGGGCAAGCAAAAAACAAAAAAAAAACTTGTGTATTTGTAATAGCGTTTAATTATATTCATGGGCAGAGAGTTTGACAGGGATGGTAGCACAGTTGGCTCCCGTGTCTAAAAGGATCTGGAAACATCATTAGGTCGTGAGTTCGAACCTCTCACACTCCAATGTCTTTTTGAATTCTCTTTTTGTTACCTTGAATCAGGGCCGGCCCTGACTTTCGAGGGGCCTAAGACAAAATTTGAAAATAAAGGCCCTTAAAAATGCTAGCGAAACTAAATATAAAGTCGATAAACACCGTTTCAAAACTATATGCATGTATTTAACACGGAAAAAACCCAAAATTGGCCTACATACTTGGTGGTAAAAAATATTTGGAGGCCTTTTTTTTTCATTTTTCGTGGGGGCCTAAGGCGCCGGCCTACTGAGCCTTAGCTCAGGGCCGGCCCTGCCTTGAATGGTTGTCAAGTGAACAAGCAGACAAACTACACAAAAGCTTTGGAACATCAACCTTGATAACTTTCAAACTAACATTGATACATTCTGAACATTTTCTTCGTAATCATTAATATTGGTTTTTCATTTTGTGATATCTATCCACCTTCAGTTCTATATTGCAACAAAAATAATTGTTCACTTTACATTTTCAAAAAAAATTCGAAAAAGATTATCTCCCCATCTCTCATCTCTCCAATTATTAATCATATTTTTCTCTACTCATACCCCTTTCTCTAATCATTATTCTCATTTATCTCTCTATCTCTCTACAATTATCACACCTCTCTCTAATTATTACTTTTTTCAAAAATCCATCCAAACACTATCTCAAAAATATTTCTCAAAATATTCTTTTCAAAACTCTCAACCAAACACATCATTAATATTGGTTGATCATTTTGTGATATCTACCCCAATCAGTTCTATATTGCAACAAAATAAAAATAAAAAAATAAAAAAAGGGGAAGAATTCAGGGAATTCCAAAATAATATGTTTCCTACTCCAACGTATCAAATACTTTTTTTCCTCTTTTGGAGCTCGTGCACGGCTTTTTAAATTATTATTTTTTGGTTAATAAATAGTATCCTAATGAACCACACTAGTTTTCTTGGCCTCGCAAAATCTTTTCCATGCTAAGGTAAGTTATTATATGTTCAATATTAATCTTATTTGATAAATCTCGATTAGTTCTATAAGTCATTTTTTAAACATTACATAAAACATTACTCCTTCCATCCCCATTTAATTGTCAATTTTGGGAGTGCTTCCCACTTTTCAATTAATTATATCTTGTAATTTATAATGTTTTACGTGATTTTAAACACATTTTTGTTATAGAATTTGTCGAGATATATCGAACAAGATCCATATTGGATATAAATTTTGTTACCAATTTAAAGGGGAACTAGGTTTTTCATCTGGTTAGAATAGAATTGCCACCATTAAATGGGGATGGAGGCAGATCCCTCCGTCTCTTTTTTATTGTAGACATTTCGATTTTGGGTTGTTTCTTAATAAGTGTGTGTTTTGAAAATTTAATAGGTAAAAGTTTATACAATTTTCATTTTTCTCTTTTGAAAAGTTAGTATGTAAGAGTTAATGGGTAAAAGTTGAGGATAATTTTGGAAAGTGAAGGTAAAAGTTGATGTGAAAAGTGTAAATTGGAGATAAAAGTTGATTTGAAAGATGTAGTGATGATGTTGTTTTAATAAGTTGGATTTACGCAGCAATACATTTAGGCTAGTTTTGGCTAAAGAAGTAAAGTCACTTTTTACTATTCCTTTTTTTTGTCTTTATCCATTTTTATTTTTTATTTTTTAGTTTTGCGTCAAACTTTTGCGACCTATTGATCCGTCTCGAGCTTTTTTGGACTTATTCTGTATTTTTGAAAAAATTTAAGAGTTTCGGTCAAAATTTTTTACTTTTCCGATTCCTCTCGTCGAGACGGATTAATAGGTCGCAAAAGTTTGACGCAAAACTAAAAAATAAAAAATAAAAATGAATAAAGACAAAAAAAAAGAAATAGTAAAAAGTGACTTTACTTATTAGGCCAAATTAGGCCTTAAAAAGGGACGAAGAGAATATAATCATTTGAAAAATTGCAAAAACTCTCAAAATAGATTGACAAATCCGAACGGAGGGAGTAAAATATCTTCAGCCGTCGCAACCCCAAAACAACCAATCATACTTCCCGGCAGCCACCACAAACCAAGCGAAACCACTACCTCCAGAAACCTGCAAGAAAACTCGAAGACTCTGATCAGAACAAAGTCAAAAAACTCTCGGAAGACTGATCGGAGCCACTGTCACTGACACCTTCACTGCAGCCACCATCGGTCATCACATCACCACCTCGAGACCTTCCGCAAGAGAAAGTCCCAGAAGACTTATCGAACACCCAAAAGCCATCGATTTTTATCGGCAGCAAACTGAAAACCACTGGAGTTACAGAGAACACATCGGAGATGGAATGCCTAAGAACCAGAAGCCACGCGGTACCTCCAACATCAACCACCTCGTACCATAAGGAACTTTACTTTACTGTTAAGCCAAACCAATTAAAACCCAAGAGTGAAAATCAGTGGAAGCCCTACCGCACATAGAAGAGATGAGATCAAAGACGGGAGATGTCATATGGGAGACAGAGAAGAGAAGAGATTAGATTGAGTAAAGAATAAAATTGATTGAGTTAGAATAAAATTATAAAATTGATTGAGGTAGAATAAAATTATTGTAATTATTGTAAAATTATAAAATTATAAAATTGACTAAAGAATAGCCCTACCCTAGCAGCTAGCACTTGGCCAAATTGATTGTGGAAGAATAAAATTATTGTAAAATAATAGTCCATCACGAAATGTCATGTCATTCTTCAAATTAAAAAATAAAGTAATTTCATGTTTCATTTTTCAAATTTTTTTACACTAAATTAAAAAAATGATACACAGACGTACTTTTTTTTATTTGAAAAATGACATGATTGTAGTGAACTATTGTGGTGTGCTCTTTCCATCAATTTGTTTAAGTTTAGGCAATAATTTGTCCAAATAGAAAATTGTAATTTTAAGTAGCTATACATCTGGTCTTATTAGGTGGAATAAAATATAGGGATTATTACCTCTAGCTCTAGAAAAGATATGTCTAATTACCACTAGGGTAGTTCATTTTTTTAAATTACCACTAAGGTAAATCTCTCTTTTTTGGAGTTTAGATTTAGCGTGCATATTCTTATTATAGAGTTTTAGTGGTTTAGGCACTTTCATAGAGTCCCTTAAAATTTTAGGCACTTTCATAGGGTACCCTATAGTTTAGGTTTAGGATGTACTTTCCAATTATAGGGTTTTAGTGGTTTATGCACTTTCATAGAGTACCCTAGGACTTTAGGCACTTTCATAGAGTAACCTAGTCGTAGGGTAACCTAGTCATAAGGGCACCTTAGTTATAGGGTACCTTAGAGTTTAAGTTTAAGGTACAGGTTCATATTATATATCTTTTAATGATTTAAACACTTTCATATGATATCACTTTGATAATTAAGGGATTCAAAGGTGACCTGATGGTAAATATTCCTAAAATATATGGGTTGCCGGCACATACATATGACGCCTATTCCATGCTAATTTATTGCAAAGACCTAGGAAAATAAACATTATAGATTTTTAATGCCACGGGAGAACCATATGACGCCATTATAACTGTTCCAAGCATTATAGTATTACAAATTAATTGGACTGATTTTTTCCACTGTAATATTTCTGTTAAAACTCATGCTATCGTAGTGACGTTGATGCTACACCATTATTACAACAAGAGGTGAGAGCATCGCCTCGAATTCAACCCTATTTGATGCTTTGTAACTCATGATACAATTCAGTTCCCAATTAATTAGTGCCATTCGCTCATGGGTGTAAAATATTTTTTGAAGGATCAATATCATCGTCTATTAGGATGAGCTAATGACCTAATTGAATAGGAAATGTTTCTGACCAAACATGCCCTACTTTGACACAATGGTTTAAAAAAAAAAAAAAAAAAAGTAACTAGCAAGTGAGAATGAAAGAAAGGGAGAGGGTGCCACTCTTATTCTAGAAAAGTGAAATTCCCCAATTGGAGAACAAGAGAACATGTTTTATGGGAAAGGTGAGTTATACCTGAATTTAGGGGAGGGTTTGGGAGGTGGGATTGGGCAAAAGTAAAAGTAATAGTTCGCGCGCGCACAAACATATATATAGGGTCATGATCTCCTAAGGGATCACTGATTTAAAATTTGGTGCGGACCTAGTCTTGTTTCAACTTTCTGAGCCAAATTTTGATGATTCAAACCGCTTAATATTTTTAAAATGCGTTTTTAAGGCCCACATGTACCGTTTTATCGAAAACCGTTTGGATCAAGCCCTTTCGGGTATTTTTTTTCTAAGAATCCTCACGTGGGCCCTTAAAAATGTATTTTAAAAACATTGAGCTGATCGGATCATCAAAATTTGTCTCAGAAAGGTGAGGTCCTCACCAAATTTTAATAAGAGATTCCTTAGGTGATCATTATCATATATATATATACAAAAAACTTCACATCCAAACTCTCGGATTTTAAAAAGTCCGGACCTCCACCTTCCCAATTTGTTTTTGAAAATCCGAACCGTTAGATGTGTTTAAATGGTGTTTTCAAGGTCCAATGCGAAGATTTGGCAAAAAAAAAACTTGGAAGGGCTTGATCGGGCGGTTTTCCATAAAAACGCTAATATAAGCGTTTTATGGAAAACCGCTCCCATCAAGCCCTTCCAAGTTTTTTTTTTTGCCAAATCTTCGCGTTGGACCTTGAAAACACCTTTTCAACACATCTAATGGTTTGGATTTCAAAAGAATATTAGGAAGGTGGAGGTCCGGAACTTAACAGAATCCGGGAGTTTGGATTGGAAGCTCAGTGTGTGTGTGTATATAAGTCAAATGCATGCACGTGAATTACACAAATTAACAATTTAGCGGTTCACACTATTAAGGGTTGGTTTGGGTGAATTGGAAAAATTGGTTTTTCGGTTTTTTTTAGTTTTGTCCTTATTCAAAAAAAAATTTGAATTAGTTTTCGTCTTTATTCACAAAACTTTAAAGTTTGGATAATAATTTTATACTTTTTAGATTCCTCTCGTCGAGACAAGCCAAGAAACCACAAAAAATCGACCAAAAACCAACAAATGCAAAAAAAAAATTGAATAAGGACAAACCAAAAAAATCAAAAAACCAATTTTTTCAATTCACCCAAACCAACCCTAAATTGAATGACTTCGAACACATCTGTGCACAAAAATCTCTCCAAATGGACTCGAAAAAGTCCCAAAAAATAAAGCATAAAGCTGGTGATGTTGATAACCCATCTACTGACCAGAGAAGCACATGCCAAACCCACCATTAAAAAGTCCCTTTTTTCCCTCTTTTTGCTGGGGCATTTTTTTCTTCCCCCTTCCCCACAACTTGTGGTCCGATATTCCGATCACCCTCATCTTATCACATCCGAACTTTGGCCCTTATAGCCTTGTCAATTTAATTTTTGAGAAAAAGGAGTGTAGTTAGCTATGCGTCCCCTTTACCCTACTCTCCGGTTAGGCAGGGAATGGTACTCTGGCGAGCTTGGGTGTACTTTAAGTAAGTCTCCTCTTTAGTCCGGTTAAAGGTAGGCTATCTACGCTGGGACTAGAGAATTCACAAGTGAAACTTTTGCGACATGGCCCTCAGAGGTTACCAATTAAGTTTCGAACTCAAAATATCTGTATTTAAAGCTCATATATATTACCGCTAGAGCTATTCCCTAGGGGTACCCTTCTCTCTTTAACCAACTTCGAGGGTCCCCTCCCCTCCCCTTCTCCACTTAAAAAGGTTCCAATTAAGCGATCGACAACACAACATCAAACTCAACGCGATCATACACCAAATTATCAAAATCAAATTATATCTTCATTCAATAATCATTAATAAATTGGTGCATGTATCCCTATCATGGTCCATACTGTTAGTTGGATAAGTTAAGAATTATAGATATGGTCCATATTGTAAAATATTTCAATTCTCACTTTCCATCAAAATTTGCTTTCTGATCAAATGAACCATAAATTGAGTTGAATAAGCAAAATAATGTTTTAGTGTCATTTTATTTTTTTCATGTAGTTTTTATCATTTTCGCACTGATCAAACTGTCTCAAAAACTTGGGTGCCGGTTCCGTACCACGTGGCGGTATTCAGTGCGCATCTTGGCCATCCAAAAGTGTTTGGATTTTAGAAAGGGAATAAGGAAAGAGAAAGAGGAAGGAGGGAAATCTGGGCGGTCCAAAATATTTTTGGACGGCTGAAATGTACGCTCGAGCACTACGTCAACGGTACCCTATTTGCACCCAAAATTTTCTCCATAAAGAAACTTTATATGTAGATGACGTAACTACTGGATTGTGTTGGATATGGTAAATACAAATCAGTCGTTGCGGGCTTTATCATCTCCGGTATTATCGTAGAATTTTGAATAAGTGGTATTTTTAGTAATATCACGTGTTATTGATGTTTAAATTCTTTCTGCTACCGGCAGAAACAATGGATTTTCCGCTACTACCGTTGTGAGTCTCACCGTTTATTATAGTAATCTAAACCGTTCATCACATAACACATGCATATTAAAATATGCATGTGAAAAATTAACTTAATTGAACTTTGATATGTATATAAAACATTGAGTATTGGTTTATAAAAGGACAGTCATACACTGTTAAACTATATAAAATTATTGATGGAATCAAATCATTCATTTTATAAACCACAATGTAATTTTTGATAAACTTATCAATGTCCAACCCAATTGATTTTTCGTGTGGATATATTTCTTTATAGACCCTACAAAATGAACCATTCATATTACATCAATATATTTATGATGGCCTGAAATGGCATGGGCCCACAACTCCACAATTAAGTTGTTCTGAGTGTCTATTTTCAAAAAATAGACACCTA
Organism: Vaccinium macrocarpon; assembly: GCA_022606695.1. Classification (NCBI taxonomy): domain Eukaryota; kingdom Viridiplantae; phylum Streptophyta; class Magnoliopsida; order Ericales; family Ericaceae; genus Vaccinium; species Vaccinium macrocarpon. The sequence goes on along the minus strand of CM040179.1, from coordinate 5,864,558 downwards.
GACTTTTCTGATAACTTAATCCCGAGAGAAACAACAAGGCGAGGTCCACTATTTTGTTTTGAAAACTTCAACTGCCCACATACCGGATAATTTAGTTAACATTTGAATATATACCAATCTTAAGGTACAATCATCTAATGGGAAAAAAAAATATATAGAACAAAGCATTGTCTAATTTTTAGTACACCCGGAGTACGAACACGCGGTACTTTGGGACGCTCTAACACCGTACATTCTCTGGACTTCATGACTAACTGTACAGACCCCACCTTCGAATCTTTAAGATACAATCATCTTATATATTGGAAATTTTGAAACAAGGAACAAAAACATTTGAGGATATGTATCATTTTCCATCCTCCTATATAACCAACCACCTCCTTTACTCCTCTTTTATCCTTTCCTAAACTCCCCAAAAAAAACATACTAAAAAAACCCTAACCCAAAAACCTCCCAATGCCAACCGTGCACTCAAGTCCATACCATCACATGGACAACCCATCCCTCCTCTCCATCCTCCAACACACCACCAATTCAACCACCAACACCACCACCACTGCCACCGATCACCACCACCACCGTAAGGGACTCAAAAAGCTCTCGTCCACCGGCGGCGGCCTTTTACGCATGTTCAAGCTCTTCCCAATGCTAACCACCGGTTGCAAGATGATCACCCTCTTAGCCACCGGCCGCCACCGTAAGCCCCTCCTGACCGACAAGGCCACCACTGGAACACTATTCGGATACCGGAAAGGCAAGATAATCCTAACCATCCAAGAAGACCCCCACCGGCTACCCATCTTCGCCGTCGAGCTCCCACTCCTCACCTCATCATTCCACAAAGAAATGGCGTCTGACATCGTCCGAATCGCGTTAGAGAGCGACACCAAGACCCATAAGAAGAAACTACTGGAGGAGTTTGTTTGGGCTGTGTTCTGTAATGGGAGAAAAGTTGGGTATTCTATAAGGAGACAGCAAATGGGTGAAGAGGAGATGCATGTTATAAAGTTGTTGAGAGGGGTGTCGATGGGAGCCGGAGTTTTACCGGCGCCTCCGTCTGAAAAGCCGGCGACTGCCGACGGAGAGTTGACTTATATTAGGGCTAGGTTTGAAAGGGTGGTGGGGTCTAAGGATTCTGAGTCTTTGTATATGATTAATCCTGATGGTGCTACTGCTGGGCCTGAGTTGAGCATTTTCTTTGTCAGAGTGCATTAAGGTTTTCGGAAAGTGTATGGAACAGGAAAAGAAAACCGGAAACAGCAGCCGACAGCTGAGGGTTGAGATCTACTGGCATGACGAGTGAATCGTCGGCTGAGATCTACTGGCCTGACGAGTGGATCTCAAACGTCGGCCGCCGTTTCCTATACCGCCTGTTTTCTTTTCCTATTTCGTATTAGGGCTCGATGATTTTTCCTTTCTTTTTTTTTTTTCACTCTCATTCTAGTTATATGCATATTGATGTGGTTTGTAATATTTTTCTTTTTTTAAAAATAAAAAAAAGAGAGCAAACTAATGAGATTTAGATCACACATGAAACCTGAGATTTAAGAATTTACTTTATTTTAAAATCTCATATTTAAAACTTCTCTGCTATCAATTTTTTGAGGCCACCGAATATTTATAAGTGGTTAATTTCAAAATTTTGAAATTACTTGCGTTGCGAGCAAGCTAACCCCTATAGAGTACGAGTGTGGCATGTGCAGGTAGTGATCCAGACAATTGAGGGTGCGAAAATTGGTGGGGCAATACTTTTGCTCGGTAACATGGGTCGCTCCGTCCTCCACTCTTCCTAGTTTGGGGATGTGTAAAAATCAGCTTTTTTTTCTGGTACGTATCTAACTTCTTCTTTTTTATTTAATAATAAATCGTTGACTAAGCTTATATGCAATCATTGTATATTCACAGTGACAAGAGTGTTAAAAAAAGAAACAGAATTTTAAAAATAAATAAATAAATCGAATCAAGACAAAAGAAGGTAAAGAAAAGTACAATACTTGGCGTGTTTTTCCTTCAATCATCTTTTTTAAATGTTGGGTCTCTTTTTTTTCTTTTCTTTTTTTTGTTTTGGCACTGTTCCGATTTTTATTGCTGATTCGCATAGTTGAAGAAATAAAAATTCAGCAGGACGTATGATTAGAAAAGAAAAGAAATACCTTTTTGTGGTGTTTTGGCTTAAAAAGTCAACTTAACTTTTTGTTTTGTCTTTATTTGATTTTTATTTTTTGCATTTGTTGGTTTTGCATCAATTTTTTTAGTATTACTGATTCGTGTCGACTAGAGGAATCCAAATAGGTAAAAGATTATGACTAGAACATTCAATTTTTTGAATAGGATGGAAAAAAAATGTAAAAAACTGTCTTTTTCATTTAGTTTTGTCTTTATTCAAAAAAATTCATGATTTGATCATAATTTTTTATTTTTTTTATTCTTCTCTCCGAGACAAACTAATAATACACAAAAAGTTGATGGAAAACTAAAAACCACGAGAAAAAAATCAAATAAAGACGAAAGAATAAGTCAACTAACTTTTTTAGACCAAAACACACCTAATGACATGATCATATCATTTTGTATTTACATACATGGTTTTTTTTTTTTTGGTACTTGTTCTTAAATACTCGTAATATTTCTCTTTAAAGTTGATTTTATTTAGAAACATTTGACGTATGTATTACGTAGAGAGCCTAGGGTTCTATTTAAGAAGTTAACATGAATCGGATCAAGTTCCCGAAAAGGAGAATATCTTATTTACGGAGGTTTCGTAAATAAGGGATTTGCGCCGAACAAATCCCCGCCGTCCATTCCTAATTCCAATGGCTCGGAGCCGTGGAAAGTTTTTTTTTTTTACATCTGCAGTGCATTTAAGGAGGAGAGAGTGTGTGCACGGCTCCGAGCCAGCCTTGAACGGAGAATAAAAGCAAGGCAATCTAGAGGGGTACGCTGAAAATACAAACGGCAAACTGTGACACTGGATAAGCATTATCCATAACATAGATTACCCGCCCTACCCAATATTTTTTTAAATCAAATGTTAAAGATAAACATTTAACCAATTTTTTTTTTTTTAAATCAAATGAGGTTGATTGGTTGATGGTTATACTCCGATGAAAACTGATAGTCAAATCAAGTGTGGAAAGAATGATTCAGCTATTACCCGCCCTACCCAATACACAAATCTTTTACCTCGCCCAGATCATAGAGATGGATGTAGATCTTTCAATATTTGTGATATTTGCACGGTCGCAAACAAACATCAAGCTCATAATTTGCCAATTGAAACTTCAAAAATGCAGCTTTTCTTGCTCGGTGAAGTCCTTTGGACTCCGTGTGAGCCGGTTGGGCGTCTCCCGCAGAAGTTTTTTAATTTATAATATACAAATATATATGAGGGAGTTTTCCTCAGATTTCTGTTTTGGCGTGCGCGTGTGACCCCGACCACAACAATGTGTTGATGCATTTGGAGTTTCAAAATATATCCACAGTTTTCGAGTTGTCCACAGTTTTTGAGTTGTGCCAAGTATTGGCAAAAGGCAAGAAAGTCAGTCATTTATCCCCTTTATTATAAATTGATTCGTCTTGTTTTAACTTTTACCAATTTCTATAGCGATAACAAAGCTAGCATTTTCAAAGGGTTGCTGATAATGGCAAAACTGAAAGTCTTGCTGTCAAAATTCTGATCTTTCTTGTTTCCACAATTACCTACATGCCCTTTTACCATCCTATCCCATTTATTACAAACTTAACCCTTCTACAATTATCTATTTGAAGGCCAAATGCAAGTCCTATAGCACCCTTTACGCCCGCCGCTTAAATATGCAATTCTCCCGATCCTAATCCTAATCGCCTTTTTACATGTGACGAACTCCTATTTCTATTTCTATGTGTATGTGTTTGGAATTTGGATTCTTTTTATGGGTGTGATGATTATAATGTTTAGTACTACTCTCTTCTTTTTTCGTTTTCTTGATGATTTTTGGATTAATAATTTCTAGTCACCAAGATTGGAAACCCTTTGGATGGGAATTCGCTTCTGAAACGATGATGAAAAAGAGTATGTGCGAACAAATTTTTTGATATGTTTGGAACTATTCAATACATACACATAGACCTAACGAGAGTCGGCCCTGGGCATAATAAGCCCACCCCGCCACCTAGGGCCTCCATTTTTTTGCTTAGGCTAAGTTTGCCATAAGATTTTATGGGAAATCTCATAAAATCAACTAGATGAGTGCTATTCTTAGCACATCACCACTACATCACAAGACATTTCTTTATATCATTTCGATCAACTAATATATAATCAAATGATTTTTTTTTTTTTAACTTTCGGAATTTTTTTGATACATGTAGACCTAACGAGGTGCATTAAATGATTTTACATGCATTTGACAATTATTATAAACACATTTGGTTTCAAATTTGTTCCCACATATTGATTGATGTACTTGGCAAAAAATTTGATTGTGAATCTAGGAATAGTTTTACCCATTTTATAAATTCTTGAATAAAAGAGACGTCCTATTAAACCCAAAATTCTCCAACAGTTTTCTCCACTGCTGAATTGAGTTAACTCCAGACCACTAATTCCTGAGATCAATGGATGGTTGGAATGCGTTAGTGTACATATAGAGTACGTGAGTATGGAGTACCCATAGCAGCATTGATTCTAAATGTGGTATAAGAAAAAATGGGAATTTTAATATCATGGGTGTGTGTTTGTTGGCCTCTTGATAGTTTCAATGGGTTTTTTTTTTCCCTTTTCGGACGAATAAGGCCAAGTAAAACCGTGTCAACTAGATTGTGCTGAGTTTTGAGTAAGGTATAAGGAAAGAACAGAAGTCAGCCCAAAATGATAGTGACCTCAAATTGATATGAATACATTAATCCTCCTTTTAATTTGTATTTAGTAACCACAAAATGACCTTAAGAGATTGAATGGTTAGGTTTGTAATAAATGAGATTTGATGGTAAAAGGGTATGAAGGTAATTGTGGAAGCAAGAAAGAATAGAGTTTTGGTAGCAACACTTTGAGTTTTGACAGCAACACTTTCGATTTTGGCATTATCAACATCCTTTCAAAGAGAGATTTCTTCTTGCTAATCTTTCTTCTCGATCTTTTAGCCTCCTTCCCAATTTTTATATAGCTTCATGAATGGATCTCTTCCCTGGGATACGAAGCCTATCACTCTTATCCTTCACCACTGACTAGTAATGGAAGGGGACTATAGGAGATTCAAACCTCTCATGATCCAAAATATCTATTAAGAAATACTGTCTCACATTGCTTAGGAGTGGAAAGAGTGATCATTTAATATATGCGAGGACCTCTCCACTCAGAGCCAATTAGTTTTGAGATGGATATAAAAGTTTCCACATAGTATCAAAACTAGGTCATTTTTATAAAAAATAAAAAAAATCACAATCCATGGCCCACAATGACAGACTAGCAAAAAAGGTTGCACGATTATAGGACCCAAAAAGTGGTCACACGTGACAAACCTCAAATGCGACTGCATGTGAGTAGGCACGTTAAGAAATATTGTCCCACATTACGCGAGGGTGGAAAGGGAGATCACTTAATATATGTGGGGACCTCTCCACTCATAGCCAATTACTTTTGAGATGAGTATAAAAGCTTCAACATGATACAACCCTCCTTTTCTGGGCAACACAATTCTTAGTGTCATTAATTATTATCCTTCTCAGACACCAAAACATCCAATAAATCCAGGGGTACCGATGCCCCTAGCACCTATCATGCATCAACGGCACCGGGGACCGCTTTGTGGATGCCAAAAGGTCTGTTCGAGCCGTCTATTCATTCCAAAATCGAATTCCGAGAGGGAATACGCAAAAATTTTGGAATGAAATTGGGTGATTTTGGATCTAGCACTTAGGAACATTCGAATTCAGGTGATTTCCATGAAACCCCCCTCGGAATTCGATTCTGGAATGAATTGATGGCTCGGATCGACCGTTTGGGATCCACATTGGGGTCCCTGGTGCTGTTGGTGCGTGGTCGGTACCGTTTAGTCGGTACGGATAGAACGGTTCCAAAACATTGGCTTTCTTGATTTATTTTATTAGAGCAGGAGGAAATCACCTCAATCACATCATTCACTTTCTCTCTGGTCATGACTTAAGAGCACCAATGGAGGTAGGAAATAAGTCCTGAAAGTCTTCCCCATCATCATCAGACAAATCATTAACCTTATTCTGTTATTCAAATCAGCATCTCCACCATTCCTACCTTTCACACAACCAGATTTAACCTCAGAATTCGAATAACACACATGTTTAGCAAGGTTATCTACATTACATTCGCAAACCACTTTGATGAAGCTATTAGCACCCGTTTGTTCTTCAACAACGATCTGACATTGAGAAAAACATTGTTCAACACTTCGATGTTGATCATATCATTATAAATGCATTTTACAGCATGAAAGAGCACCAAGCGCAATTTTAGTTTCTTACTTTTGGATAGAGACGGCATGTTAGATTCTACATTTTGCTTTTGATATAGCAATGGATGCACTACATAGAACGTGTGGATGTTATTGTTGTTGATCATATTTTGTGACCTTATAGGTTGATCAAAATTACATATATGACGATTTTGTTGATAATACTTTTGCAATTTTTATTCAATTGATCATCGTTGCCTATTGTATGTTCTAAATTATGTTGTAATGTTTGCTCCGTCACTTGAATCCTACATCCGTCCTTGTAGGTACTATCAACTCCTATGGAGCTGCGAAATTAGGCCCCCACAAATATTTGAGCAGCACGTAAGCTAGCTCGAACACCGGAGTTTAAAAATAAAATAAAAAAATCCATGTATATGACTATTAAGGTGGTTACTATTAGACTTTGCTTTAAAAATGGTGCTTCCATACCAATAGTTAAGTGGTACAAAATAAGAAGGGTGTCTATAATAATAATAATAATTATTATTATTATTATTATTATTATTATTATTATTATTGGTGGCCTAAAGCAACCGGAGCTTGAGTTTTAGCTCATGACTGGCTCCAATCATACGAGATGGATAAATGACCAAATGGTTGAGACACCTAAGAGCATTACTAGTGGTATAATCAAAATTAGATAATCAAATGTTGCCTTATCAGACTTTGATTATCCATATTATAAAGTTAGCAATGTGAAGTGTCACAATTGTATTTTGTGTCCATAATCAAAAAAGTATTACTCACTCTATTTTTATTCATAAAATAGGCACAACTTTAAATTTGTTCATATACTTTCTATAATATTAGTACCATTTTAAAGATATTCACAATACCTTTAAAATGAGACCAATCTTGAAGATATTTTCAATTTTTTATTATTATTGATAATTTCAAATGTTTTAGGGAAAATGCAAGAAAATTGAGTTTTGAAGTAACTATTTGAAAAATAGAGAGAGAATGTTGTTACTTTTGAATTCATTCTATCAAAAAAGATTTATAAATATGGTGTGATCCCCAAATTTTGGTTATTGAGTTATGGGTATTGAGAAAATATTGTTACTTTTGATTATCCAAATGCCAACATTTGGTTATTGACCAAAAGGTTGCCAACTTTGATTGTGCCAATGTAAGCTAATTTTTAGACAAAGAGTACTAAGTTTGGTTATTTAGATATTTTAATTATCCCATTGGGGATGATCTAAGTGGGCATTTTAACGTTTTGACAAATTTTGTGTTTATGGGAAAACTCTGCAATAGTAAAAACATAGATAGAGAGTGTGAGGAACATGGAACAGTCAAACATGGGCTCAAAAGTACTTCCCAATAATTCCATTGAACCAAGCCTATGAAGTGTTTAATTAAGTCCATTTCTTAACAGTTTGGAGTGGTCACAAGTGGGCCAAAACTCGGTTCACAGGGGATTGGGATTCAAAACAGTCCAAGACCAAAGACGTCTGGTTCATAACTGCAACCCAGTTCCAATGGAAAAGCCCGAAAACAACCGTGGTGGTTCAATAAAAAGCCCAAAACCTAGTTCAAATGGATATCCAGAAATTGCCGGGTTAATCGCATTCGCTGATAAGAATAACCAACTTTTAAAGCTCAAGGACAGACACTCGGTGGGGCGACTCAGTGGGTTCTCAGATTTACCAGTTTTTTTGGTTTCTGATTAGTTAGTCTTCGTTTGATGTTTTATTTTCTTGTTTTTGTTCTTGATTACTTGCTTTGTAGTGTGTTATGGTTTGAGTTGAGAATCCGTTGGGATTCTGTAATGCTACCACTTGAATTGGATTCATCATTCCATCCCCTAGGTATCGGGTCTGCTTAGACAGGCATGTCTACGAGTCGGTGGCCCAGTTTGCCTATTGTCGTTCTCATTTTACTTGCTAGTGGTTTGAACTTCATTCCTGTCTTTTGACGTAATCGATGTTGGATAGTGTTTTGATATGATATGTCTACTATATTCAACAACAACAACAAAAAAAAAAGAAAGACAAACGCAGAATTTCAATATTGGAAGAATGAATGCATGTTTCTCCCATTCCCCGCTACTCCGCTTCCCCATCTATTCACCCTCTCCCCTTTGAGCTGCAGCTTCCCTTTCTTTTTCATAGCCAGTCAGCTTCCATTTTCCTATTCTACCACTCAAGGATGGAGCCAGAGGGAGACAAGTGGTGGCGGCTGCCACCACAAGGTTTTCAAAAAATGCAATTATTACATAGAAAATAGATTTTTATCTCAAAATTATATAGACTCGTCACCACTAGATTTTTATGTTATTATAGTTTTTCATAGAGTGAATGAATTTTTGTAATGCAGTTAGTCTTTTTATTTTTTAAGTACATATTTTCGCCACCACAAAAGTAAAATCCTGACTCCGTCCCTGCTACCACTCCCCGTCCTATCGGCCATCATTCTCTCACCTAATCGGTCCCTCTTTCTTGATCTTCCCCTCCCTGTCTCTGTTTCTGCCCTCTCTGGTCAATCGGTTAGATTCAATTCCCCTCTTCATTTCTACCTTCCCCTTCCGATCCAATCAACTACCCATTTTCTCATGTCTTTTAGATGCTTGCATGTCATTGTTTTTGTTTTGGGACTTGTTTTGAGGCTTGTTTTGGTTTGTTTTGCAGGTTTATTTGGCTGAGTTTTTCAGTCCATGGGCACCTGTTCTTGGCTTGCTCGATGTTGGTAGTGTTCTATAATGGTGGAGGTTTCTTTTAGATGCACGTATATTATTTATACGGAGTAATTTTTTTTTCTTCGTTGCACACATTGTATTTTTTTGCTTCATCGCACGCACATACTCGCACTGTGTTCTGTCCCTTAGGCCTTTTGTCGGCCTTCGCTTGTCATCAGCGAATTCATATCTACTGGCAATAGCATAGTTCTAGTTCTTTGGTGTGTTGTGCTTTGTTCTTTGAGTCTTTCGTTGGTCTTCATGAGATCAAAAGGTTCTACTAAATAATGACGTGACCGGGGAATAAAATGGAATTGAAAACTAAAATACAAAAAGCCCAACTCGTAAAAAAGGTAGTTTCCCAAAATAAATCATTTGACACAAAAAAAAAACTTTTTTGGTGGTCTTTATTCATAAAAACTCGCATTAATTCGTTTTGCATCAAATTATTTTTAAAAAATATCTAGTACACTTTTTTAGAACTATTTACCAGGTTGATAATCTATTTTGAAGAGTTGAGGACTCTTATACATAACGGTAAAACGAAAGGCACAGATGTGCATGCATAGATGGTGCACAGACTTTTTGAACGAAATGGGGTGATTTTGGATCGAGCACTTAGGGACGTCCGATCGACTTGATCTCCGCGTGGGCCCCTCGGAATTTGATTTTGAGATGAATGAACGGCTTGAATCTGCCGTGTGGGACCCAAAAGTGAGTCCCCGAGACCCATCTGTGCACCATCTGTGATGCACATCTGTGCAGGTAGAAGGACCCCATACATAACACGTGAAGGACAGACGGATTTTTGGGAAAAACAAACCACCATAACCAAACAGTTGACCGCAGAACGAGGACGACAGAAGAACGTTCTACGCGGCAATTGTGTAGTACTCCTAATTACATACGGCCAAGATCCAACGGCAAATTGGTTGGAGGGGAACAAGGTGGGACCCTCTGAATATTGCAACACGTTACAGCGACTCCCTCAGTCTATTTGTCACGAAAACGAAAAACCACTCAAATGTGAAAAACTACGCCCTCCGTTTCTATATATTTGTCCCACACTCATTCTCTTGTCTTTTTCTAAATCAAAAAATTAAATGTTTTCATGCATTATTTTTTAATTTTTTACACCGAATTAAAGTACACGATGAGTACTTTAATTCGGTGTAATTTTTTTTTGAAAAATGATACACAAAAACACTTTATTTTTTATTTAAAAAATGAAATAACTTTTTATAGTGGACAAACAAATAGAAACAGAGAGTAGATTTTAAGTTTGACCTTTTTATGTACCTCAATCTTTGGCTTTGTCAGAAGATTTCCTTATTGTGGGTTTTAAATTCGAAAATTCGGATAGAAATTTATGCCTGATGAGTCAAAAATCATGCGTAACTAATCAACCGTCCTGCCTGCCACTCATTAGTCGATCCTCTCCCTCTCTAGGATGTTTTAAAGTTAACTGTGATGTAGCAATGGAAAAGGATAGCACAAAGGTGGCCATAGCAGCTATTTTACGTGATTGCAAGGGCAGTGTGGTAGATTTTTTTTTTCTTTTTTTTTCAGGGAAAATGCCCTAGGGCTATAAACCACCAACCAGTGCCCTCGGTTGACAAAAAAATTCACAAGTCACAACTATCGGGTTATCTATTCGGGGTAAGTATGCATACTTTGAAGACAACACCCAGCTCACAAAAAACCCCGAAAAGGGTATTAAAAGTTGCATGCAAAGAAACAATAATCTCACAAAACAAAGATAGACAAAAACAGCAATTAAACAATACACAGGAAAAAATTCCTAGCGGTAGCAACCGCCATACACTCAGCCGCCAAAAGCCCCAACCTACAAAACACGCAGAAGCTCCAAAAGACCGTAGTGGAAGAGACAAAGCTCTACAGATTTCAACTTTGGCAAACCAAGCATGAGAAAGAGATTCCATGCCAGAAAATGAAAGAGGTAGACCTCCACCACCAGCCGAAACCCGGCCAGAATCCATTCTTCTACGTACCCCACCACTGCTTTTTAGCCATTATCGAAAACCACCATAACCCACCAACCCAAGACCACCAAGCCCCTGAATGGATCTTGGCTGAGGAAAAATGGACCAAGCAGATTCGACAAAGGAGGGAAAGATGGCAAAGGTAAGTGAAGGAAGGAAAAGAGATGGAGGGGGGAGAATAGCTCCTAGATCGCTTGAACGAAAACAAAATCCCCCCATCCCATGCACCGCGGCGCCGCCGCCCTGGGTGATGAACCCCTAGAGGGAGGGGAAAAGGAGGTGGCTAGTTTTTAGAAAATGGATAGAGAGAGGTGGTCTAAGTTGTACTCCTTGCAGAGATTGTAAATTGGTTAATTTCGAAGTTTGAATCTCGGCAGTGTGGTAGATGTTGCAACTGTTTTGGGCTTTTTATCTTTATCACTACAAGGAGAAGCTATGGCGACACAATTAGCATGTCACTTGATGCTATCTAATAACTTTGTAAAAGCTACCATTGAGGGAGATAACATATCGGTGATTCACCTTTGTTCAACAGAAAAGGTTCCCCTTGGAAATGTGTTAACAACGGTTAGTGATATTAAAGAGATGAGCTCATCGTGTAATTTTGTATTTTCTTGGGTACCTAGAAGTTGAATAGGGCAGCTCATTAGTGGCAAACTCGTGTTTGAAGGGAGTTACACCGCTTGACTCAGTGAGTAATTCCCATCCTATATGTTCTCTTTGCTCTGTAATGAAATCTTCAACAGTTTTTTTTTTTTTTAAAAAAAAAAAAAGAAGAAGAAGAAGAAAACATGAATTGCCTTGTCCGAGTCCGAGCGAGGTGGAGTGAGGTCGGCAACGGCTAATTGGCTCAGGCGATTCTTGTTGTTGTTGCAGGCGTTAAAGTTTGGACTACTCAGCACAATCCACTCAAATAAGACTCACTAGGGTTAGTAAAGGGGACTCGGGGGTCTTGTAGTTCCTTGGGACGCTACACCTTTATAGTTCTCTCAAGTGTACTGGGCTCTTTAAAATCTTTATTTGAGGTCAAAATTGTTCATTTATTCAAGAATGTTGAGCACATCATGAGTACAAAAAATTATGACCATCAAAAATTGGTAGACACATTTGAGAAAAATTGTCTTCTTATTTTCTAAATGATATTGACCATACATTTTCATAAACAAATAGTATTATCTGGACTTATGGCTTCCAAAGTCTAATTAATTTGATAAAGTGTTTCGAAAGTTTTAAAAAGTGTTTTCACATAATCCGAACTGTCCAATATGTTTTTAATGGTCACTGCGAGAAATCATAAAGTAAAGGATCGGGAAGGGCTTGATCCTTGTAATTTTCACAAAAACTTTACATATATAGTTTTATGAAAAACTGTCTGGATCAAGCCCTCCCAGTATATTTTTTTCAGGATTTCTCGAGGGGATCTGAAAAAACATGTTTTAAACACATTGGACTGTTTGGATCATGAAAATTTGATTCAGAACTATGAGTCTCGAAATTAGGGATCCCGGACTAGATAAGGACTATATATATAGACACTCACTAAACTTCCAATTCACACCCTCAAAGTGCGGACTTTATCCACACCTCATAGATCCTGATCAAATTTTCATGATCCGAACTGTTTAAAATGTGTTTTTAAGTGTTCCCGCAAGAAATCAGAAAAAATACCGGGAATGACTTGATCCGAGCAATTTTTTTTATAAAAAACTGTATTTGTACAATTTTATGAAAAACTGTTTGGATCAAGCCTTTCTGATTTTTTAATATTTTTTTAGGCTGATTTCTCATAGACACCCTTAAAAACACGTTTTAAGCACACTAAACGATTCGGATTGTTGAGATTTGGTTCGGAACTATGAGATGCAGACGAAGTCAGTAACTTAAGGGTTTTGATCGAAAGGGGACTATATATATATATATAGGCAAAGCTTCTAGGGCGGGATCCAGACTTCCGAACCTCCATGATCCGAGCATTTTTTGACGATCCGAGCCGTCCAATGTGTTCAGAAGGTGTTGTCAATGGTCCACACGGGATACGGTTTTTGCGAAAAACTACTTGGATCAAGCCATTCCCAATATTTTTTTTCGAAGATTCTCCGTGTGAACTCTTGAAAACACCTTCTGAAAACATTGGACGGCTCGAATTTTTCAAAAATAATTTGCAAAACAAAAAAAATATATGTTTTTTCTCATTTCCGGGAGGACCGGACTAGAAGTTTTAGGTATATATATATATGAGAAATTTTATAAGATATATGCATATACTCTAGATTCACGAGCATAACTAAGCCAAATATTGTCATGTTCAGGCTTGGCCCATTTAAAGAACAAACCTAAAATTGAGTTTAGTTTTGACTCATTTAATAAACGAGTCGAATTTGAACGAGTCCTTACTGAACCGAGTTTCGAATAATTCACAAAATGGCCAATTTATTTGCAGCCCTATGACGTACGTCCATCATCATTAGCCCTAATTTGTCTAATCTCACCTTCTGATCCTGTTTCAGAGTGGGGGCAATGGACCAAAATTCACCTTACCAATCGTTGCTCTTTCGGAGTAACTTCTGCTGATAGAATGGAAGATCAATTGCATATATAACAATAAGATTTGGTAGGATGAATTATCCTAATCACTTCGATTCCCTTCGCTTTCGGCTTATGATAAAGATGATTGATGGAATGCATGGACCCACAAAGGCTAGATTTACAACTTGGTTTCCACTCATTTAATGTACATGATGCTCAAAATCTTGCTCCCAATCGCCTTTTTAGTAGGTAGACGTTAGTGGAATGGTTATGTTTCCTTGTTTAAAAAAAAAATGTACATAACCCAACAAGGGTTCTCTTTCACTGGTTAGAGGGTTTACTCTCACTTTAAGGCCTGTTTGGATGCCGGATTAGCCACACGGATTTGGCATCCACCAGGATATGTAATTCCAGACCCACCGTAATCCCCCGTTTGGATGACAATTTGTGCCTTGGATTTATAACACTGTTCGGATTGGAAATCTAGCTACGCCTGGATTTGGTAACGACAAGCCTGACCTTGTCATTAGCTAATGAGGGTCGATTTGCTACTTTCTCTACCATTTATACCCCTCCAAATCAAGGTGATTTGTAGGTTTTTGTACGAGTATGGTTATGGGTTTCCATCAAGAAGAGAGAAGAGAAAAGCTTGTCCTTAATGGAGTATGGTTCTGGGTTCTCGGTTTTTTGTACGAGTATGGTTCTGGTTCTGGGTTTCCAAAAAAATGGAGTTTTCTGCTGAAAAATGGAGTTTTCAGGGGAAAAAATGGAATTTTTCGGAGCAATAATAGAGTTTTCCGGTGCAATAATGGAGTTTTCCTGCCACTTATGAATTTGCCGGCCTTCCATCTGCCCAACACTTTCAAAACCAGCGGGCCACATTTCCAAAACCATGGACCACTTTTTGTTTTTTTTTTTCATTCCCATTATTATTTTTTCACTTTGTAATTGTTCTTTTTTCCCGGAATTTTTTCTATGCTTATAATATTGTAGGGTAATTTCATGTATTTTTTAAATTATTATGTAATTATTAAGTATTTATTGTAATTATTAAGAAATTAATCTATTTTCTTTATTCAAATAATAAAATAGGGGCAATTACGTCATTTGATCTCTTATCCTATCAAATTCACCTTTCTAATCTCCTTCTCAAAATAACATCCAGATACCTCACTAACAAATTCACCATTCTTATGAGGTGGGGCTACCCTCGTTACAAATTCACCCTCATTACAAATTCACCTTCATTACAAATCCACTCAAATCATTTCCGACATCCAAATGGGGTGTAAGGGTATGAGTTCAATTATCGGGAGTAGGCCCAATAGCCCGTCCGGCGACCCTCGCCCCCACTGCTTTTCATCGCTTTTGTGGGTGTTTGTTTCCTTTGACAAGACTAGGTTGATGGAATTACTAACAAAAACAAAGAGCCTAATTACTTAGGCTAAGTTTTTCATTTGATAAAATCAACAATTGATAAAATAAAGTGGGTAATTTTATCAAATGAAGTGAAAGGGTGCTAAAATCAAGTGGGCTCAGTGCAAAAGGCAAGGGTAATTTTAGCATTGGGCCCACTTGATTTTAACACCCCTTCACTTTATTTTATAAAATCACCCACTTAATTTTATCAAATGGAAAACTTAGCCTTAGTCAATTCATTAATTAACGAACAAAGAGTAAACTATGTGCCAAATAAGGGCAAATTAACTATAAAAAAAAAAAATCAGGATTTCAGCCTTGTAACACATTGAACTCTGGAGTTTCAGTTGCAACATTTGTAATCTGAGCTATCTTTTCGATTACAATCCTCAACTTTCGATTGCGATTCTCAGTATCCGTTATTGCTCCATTTACCTTAGACATAGAACAGATTTATTTTTTCGTATTGTATGGGCTCAAGGGGAGAAATGCATTCAATAAAGGAAATTCTAATCGTTGATCTCAAATGTGGACCACAAGCAAATAATGAAAAGTTTGTTTAGTTTGGGGTAAAAAATGAGGGCAATGGAGTCCGGAAGAAACTTTCGTAGTTAAGTTTTCCCACCTCGTTAATGATACTTTACAGATGTTAATAGATGGTGAAGATTGTCCTTGTTTTGAAAGTGTAGGGTTTTAGAAGTTACAATTGAAAGTCTAGCGTTTAATATTACAAGGGTCAAACATGGGGGTTTTTTTTTTGGCGAAATTCTTCTACACTCTATATTTATAATAGGGTAAATTACACTGACCTCCCCTGAGGTTTCTAACTTGTACACTAACCACCCCTACTTTATCTAAAATAGCACTGACCTCCCTTGAGTTTTATATTTTAGTATCAAAAGCACCCTTCAACAGTAGCGACTCGTACCGACGGCTGGAGACCCCCTTGTGGGTCCCTAAAGGTCAATCCGAGCCGTCCATTCATTCTAGAATTGAATTTCGAGTGGGTTTACACAGGAATCACATCAATCAGACAGTCCTAAGTGCTCGATCCAAAATCACCCCATTTCATTCAAAAATTTTGGATCGAGCACTTAGGACTATTTGATTGAGGTGATTCTCGCGTAGACCCACTTGGAATTCGATTTTGGAATGAACGGACGGCTCGGATCGACCGTTGCGGACCCACAAGCGGGTCCCCGGCACCGTTGGTACTATTGAAGGGTACTTTTGATACTAAAATATAAAACTCAGGGGAGGTCAATGCTATTTTAGATAAAGTAAGGGTGGTTAGTGTACAAATTAGAAACCTCAGGGGAGGTCAGTGTAATTTACCCTATTATAAATATAGAGTGTAGAAGAATTTCGCCAAAAAAAAAACCCCAATGTTTGACCCTTGTAATATTAAACGCTAGACTTTCAATTGTAACTTCTAAAACCCTACACTTTCAAAACAAGGACAATCTTCACCATCCATTAACATCTGTAAAGTATCATTAACGAGGTGGAAAAACTTAACTACGAAAGTTTCTTCCAGACTCCATTGCCCTCATTTTTTACCTTAGGGGAGGTCAGTGTAATTTACCCTTTATAATATGCTCATTCACACCAATATACTTGTTAAAACAAACCACAACATTATCAACCCTCGTTCAGGGATGAGTTGGAGGGGGATCGTACCATTCAAGCCATTCTTTTCATGCTTTTCTTACAGGTATGGAGAAAGTTGCAATCCATAGGATTTCACTAATCCTCCCTTCCTGAAAGTTGACTTCATTGACCGGATTATGGCAAACATGCAATACACACAGTGGTGGGAACTAAAGTAGAGTGTATATATTATATATGTCAAGGCCGACCATTTACGTAATTACCCTAAAAAAGAAAGAGTAAACTCTAACATTTTTTGAGAAGTATGAATAGTATTTTTCAATATCCTTTTCTAGAACAAGGACAAATTATCAAGATCTTAAGCGACCGTCGGAGAGGTCAAAACAACTGGAGGCATGCAAATATTCAAATGTCAGAGAGGTCAGAACAACAAGAGGTCGTGTAATTATTCAAAATTGTTTGGGATCCTACGGGGAGTTGCCCTGAATTACTACGGTATATATTTGTGAGGGCTCGATGGTGGGGACCACACAAATGTGAAACTTAGGAAGAATACGGGGCACAACGTGACTGTGTTCCGTAGGCAATGAATAATTATCTGCCAAAACGGAACTCGAGTGGTTGTTTCGTCGTCTTAGTCTCGTAGCTGTGTTCGAAAAACCGTGAGACAAAGTCGGTGCACTCATGCGGCCAGCTGTACTTCAGACTTCTAAGCAAACAAAACAGTAACCTAACCCCACTCTAATAACTGCTCAGCTGATAATGATATCACCGTTATCATATCCAACCGTGGGGGCCACCACAAGAATCCAAATTCTCTTCTTCACCATACTGACACGTGAGTGGCTACTTTTAAGGTACCGACCACGGGGAAAAAATCGGTTGGAAATAGCGTGTCACGTGTCACCTTACGTGATACCATAAAGGCTCGTTATAGCTGTTAAAAAATGTTTTGGGTAATTCGAATTTTAAAAAATAAACTCTTACTGGAATCAACTCTTACCAGTAAATTTTTTTTTTTTAAATCCTAACTCTTCAAAAGTGTTTAATTTATACAACTGAGATGTGAGTGAGTACTTATGCGGTACCTGCTGTCACCCAAAATTTTCTCACATAATCATACCACCAATTCTCCTTCTAAGGAAATATTTGGGTGCGCGCAGGGTATGGTCATATGTGGTTTAGAGGATTCTGCAGTGGACCAATGTTAATTATCCAAAAGTGTTTTGAATGGTCCAAAAATTCAGGCGCTTTCTTACAGATCAAAGTTCTTTTTTACTAGTAAGAAAGATTCAACTTAGTTGGACCATTGATTTTCAAGATGGACAATTGCAATGTGCACTGCATGGTCTCTAGATCTGCCACATGGCGCTCGACCACGCGTCTTATCTGTCCAAAAGTGTTCTAGAGGGCCCAAAAGAGGAGCAAAATGGGTAATAAATCTGGATAATCCAAAATACTTTTAAACAATTAGGGTGCATGATTGAGCATCACGTAGCCATACCCTAAACACACTTTTCACCTCCCTTTCGCCCTGTCTGGCGACCGAATTTGCACCCGGATTTGCCTCTAACCCGGATTTGTAATCTAGGTCCCACCACAAGCCGGCGTTTGGCACACCATTTTCGACCTCCTGATTTGTGGAAAAAAATACACTATTTGGAGTACAAATCCGGCAACACCCGGATTTGCCAACGACAATCTCCCCTTTATCGTTAGCTAACAGGGGGGATTTGGTAGATTTCATACCCGTTTTACCCCTCCAAATCTGGGGGTGATTTTGGGTTTTTTTTTGCTGTGTGTGTGTGTGTGAAAGAGAGAGAGAGAGAGAGAGAGAGAGAGAGGTACCTGTAGCAATTGTCGTCAGAGCACCAATAATCACCGGAGCTGCTGGGCTTGTCGTGGACTCGTGGGTTTGCTCGATCTGTGTGGGTTTTGTCCGAAAATGGGTAACAGATGGCGGAGATGTGTTCCTTGTCTGAAAGTTAAGGTTGAAAGTGGAGAAATGCACTGAGTGATTATCCTTTGTAGCAAAATAAAAGGTGGAGATGTGGGTTTTGTCCAAAAACTCACGAAATAGTTTTTTTTTTTTTTTTTTACAGTAATATGGAATGTACTCTCTCTTTAAATGATAGTGGCAAATAAAGCCTCAATTGCATTTCTTTAAATTTGTATTAAATGACTAGTGTCAAATAAATTGCCTCAGTTGCATTTTTGTAATTATTATGTAATTATTGTTATTATAATAAAATTAATTCATTTAGTTTATTAAAATAAAAAATTGGGGGCAAATAGGTCATTTGTTCTATTATCCTATAAAATCTACCTTCCAAATCCCTCTTTCCAAAATACCATCCAAACACCTAACTAACAAATCCACCCTTCTTATGAGGTGGGGTCACCCTCATTACAAATGCACTCAAAATCATCTCCGGTCGCCAAACGAGGCGTTTAGAGCATCTGTACTATTTACCTAAATTTTTACTCAAATTTGAATAAAAAATTGAGTAAAAACTTGATTTGATATGCCTTCTTTCAACCCTTACTCAAATTGTACAGTGAATATTTAATCCACACCATGAATGATGAAAGGGTAAATAAAGGTACAAAAAACAGAGTCTTGAAAATTTGGTTCTGGATGTGGTGATGAGAAAATTTGATGAAATATTTGAGTAAAATCAAATTTGGTGTCGGAGTGGAGTGTGGTTTTTAATGTTTTTTACTAAAATTTGAACAACCCAGCTATGCGGACATACGCACACATGTACGTATGCGAACACATCTTTGACCGTCCATTCCAGGAATCGACGATCTAGATTTTAAAAAAAAAAAACTCTTCCATGTAAGAGTTTTTTTAAAATCCGAATCGGTGAAAACATGCACGGACGGTCAAGATTCACCATCCGTTCATATTGCGTACGCGTAGTGTGCGTACACATTAAATTTTTGAAATTTGAATTTGATGAAGGGGTGGAGATGCTCTTAAATTTGGAAGAGCTTTGAGCAAAATATGGCACTGTTGATTATAGGTCGTAAAACTTAGGAAGTGTTCCACTAATAAAATTTTTTTTTTTTTCAAATATTGAGACATGTCTTTCTCTCACAATACATCACATAAAAAACCATAAAAAACCAAATTTAGTGGAACACCCTCTAAATTGAATTGGGGCTGTGGCACTGCTGCTGTGTGGATTGTTCTAAACACATTTCCTAATTGCTTATTAATTTTTGCAGTCATTTATTGGGCACGTCGAGTTAGTAATAATTGTCAAAATCAAAATAATTACAGAAATGCTAAGTACCTAACCCAAATTATCCCGAAAATACTCTCTGAATGTGCAGTGTATGAGTTGAGTATTTTCGGGGTAACTTGGGTTGGATTGGATATGTATCATTGCCGCAATAATTAACCTTTCAGATAAAAAAAATTGTGATTTGTTCATATTGGCAACTGATGATTAGGAATCTGACCCTTGAAAGTTCAAACCACTGCTACTGCCGAAAGCCACATTTACGTTGCCCAACTCAGACACATCAAGTCGCTCGACAGTGACCGATTGAAATTTACAAGGAAGAAGAAATGGTCAAAGTTCCGAACAATCCAACCATCAACTCTGTTCCATTTCTCTGCAGAGCTTCTCATTCCCCTCTCTTTCTATCTGAATCGCTAAAGGGTCCACGGCCTGTATGGACAGCATTTGTTACAAATGCCGGAAATATACTCTTTCCTGGCATTCGTTTTTTTTGTGACTTTTCCGTTCAAATGTCGATAAAGGTGAAAATTTCTATAGTGTTTTTTGGGTAAAGATTCTATTGTAGAATGGATTAAATATCATAATACATAAAAATAAAGTTAGTGATGCATAAGCTAAATATTACATTTCGCACGAAATTTTTCGAGCCTTGACATAAAATCTACTTATTTATTCTGTATATTAACATCTAAACAATTTTACCTGCCCTTGTTTAGAATTTAAACTTGTACAATCTATTATTCAAAATAAAAAATACTCCTATTATTAACTCCGAAACACCTCACAAAGTTGAGCACAAGTACTTTTACTTGTTGGGACTTGCTAATAGCGGCCCACTAGATCATGATTCATGAATTATAATATATAAAGCAAAACATAATAGAATTTCAATACACATTTTTTCAAATATCAACATTCTTTCATAAAGTATTAGTAGTTTGGAAAATATTTTCTTCTTATTTTTTTTTTGTTTTTTGGAACCAAGATAACTTTTGCCGTATTATATTTTCCTTTCTTGTTTACCTTTTGGTGAGGCTGTAAGGTACGATTTATTATTAGCAAAAAAAAAAAAAGAAGAAGTATGATTGCATCATGCGTGGAACACACGACCTTCCGTGGGGCGCCGAAGAGCAGCTTCACTTGAATTTAAGCTCCAAAGTCAAAAGCGATTCAAACTCGTAACACGTGAGATTCGTCCAGGCTGTTTGTGGGACCCTTCCTACATGGAATAAGCTGAAGTCATCCTCAAGAGGCAGTAGGCAGTTAGGGGGAGTTTTAGTATATAAACCTAGGATCGGTTTAGGTGAATTGAGAAAATTAGTTTTTTGGTTTTGTTTTTATTTAATTTTTTTTATATTTGTTAGTTTTTGGTCAATTTTTGCGATTTATTGGTTTACCTCGACGAGAGAAATCTAAAAATATAAAATTATTAGCCAAATTTAAAATTTTGTGAATAAGGATGAAAAATAATCCAAACTCGCAAAAAATCGACCAAAAACTAACAAATGCAATTTTTTTTTGAATAAGGACAAAACTAAAAAAATCCAAAAAACCAATTTTTTCAATTCTCCCAAACCAACCCCTACTGTCCCATAATTTTGGTCAATACTGAAAAATGTATATTTTTGCAAACATAAAAAATAAATTTTTTTAAATTTTTTTCACCAAATAAATATGACAATGATCACTTTAATTTGGTGCAAAAAAAAATTACTCTCTCCGTTCCAAAATAAGTGTCCCTTTTGGGATTGCGTGCATTTTTAACGGCTTATATCTTTTAATTTATAATAGTTTTTATGATTTTGAAAATTTTGTATAATAGAATTAATTATGTTCTATCAAACAAGATCCATAATGCATATTTTTTGAGGTTCACGTTAAAAGATATAAGCCATTGAAAATGCACACAATTCCAAAAGGGACACTTATTTTGGAACGGATGGAGTAAAAAACTTAATTATGAAAATAGGAGCACCTTTTATTTGAGTTTGAAAATGCACGTCGTCTCAGGACTTTGCATTGGAGCAAATGCGCTGCACTTTATGGCAGTATTTCAACTATCCATAGGTGTTTTCAACGATGCAGATATAAATAGAATTTTTTCATAGAAAAGAAAATAGTTTTGGACAATTCACATTAGCGTTGCATCATTTGCTGCACTGCACCAGCCTTGCTTTTCTCTACAAACCCAGAAAAAAGCACCCAAAATTTGAAAATTTGATTTTTGAAAAGGCACCAAGAATCCAAATCATTAATTTTAAATTTTGGACAACTTTTTGGACAAATTGTTTTTGTGTACTTAGGCTTGGTTTTACATTTGCTAAAATGGACATTTACTAAAATTAAGTGGGTGATTTTAGCAAATAAAGTGAAGAGGTGATTTTATCACCAATAAATCTAAACACCCACTTAATTTTAACAAATGGAAAACAAAGCCTTAGACTATTCCATATATTACTGGGTTCGGTTTTTTAATCTGGGTGATACTTTTTTGCCGTTGTTGGATCAGAGCCGTTGATTCAGGTGACTGAGGCTAATGGATTTGGACTCACAGCTGTAATAACTGCTGCAAATTAAAGTCAACAAAGAGGTAGGGGCCACCACTAAGACATTTGAAAACGTTTGTTAATATGGTGTGCTTTTGAAAACGCTTGTTAATTTGGTGTGCTTATTACTATGAGTTATGATCAACAGCTCTGCCTTTACTGTCATGTTTTAAACGAGAGTGGGGCATTTTATTACTACTATTTTTTTCACTTTTTTTTTATTTATTTATCAAGGGATTGGCTGCAGCTCAAGTCGATGGGGGATTAGTTTTGGGTGAATAAAATAGTAAGCGAAAATAAAATAGTATGAGGTATTATTTACAAGAGGTGGACCCAAATTAATGTAATATTTATGGAAGGAGATTGAACAAAGTATTTGGGGGATAAAATAGTACTACTTGGTTTGTTTTATAGTTGAAATGAGGGAAAATGGGAGGGGAATTAAATAGTCCGGGTTAGAGCATCCCTATCAGCCTTTGTATTTTAGCCAAATGGTTATTTTGTTGAGTCTAAGTGAAAAAAACACTCCATAATCAGCCTCAACAAATATTTGCCTAATTTGCAAAAGTTATAGTTTTTGTGAAATAACCTTGTGAAATACAGAGAGTTTTTGTTCTTGATTCTCGTACTGTACTCACGATTTCAATCCCTGCTTTCGTCGGTTTTAGTACCTTGATATGTGATTTGAAAATGCTCTCACTCATTCACGCACGTAAATTATTTGACTTAGGTTTATTTAGGCTCTTGAGCTGAATGAAGGTTTCTGTGTTTTCTTTTCTTTTTTGTCTAATTCTTGTCAATTTTTTTGGATTTTTTTGTACAAGAGAAGTATAAAACGTAAAAAAAATTAAGACCAAAATCGAAAATAAATCCACTAAAATAATAATAATAAAAAGTTTAAAACAATTGTCTATACTGTGTTTAAGATAACTAAAAACACATAAAACCAACTCTTGAGACAAATTAATTTAGAAATGATATTTAAATTATTTTGATGAGTTTCGCAAAAACTTATACGCCGTACCTTTTTTGGAAATAATATTTTAAATTGATTGGTTTTGTTTTCTGTTTGAATTCTTTGAATATGTCCAAGTAATTTATGGGTAAATGGGTAATATTTTTTATATTAAAGAAGAGGGGATTTGATAAATATTTATAAAATGTTAGTGTGGTATAGCATAAATGACACAATTCGTTCTTCATTTTTGCACGTACTTGCACATACAAGCACTTGGTAAACTAGCGGAGATTATGAAAATAACTGAACTTATTTTATTGTGACTCAATCATCTCTTGTCCAAAACAATTGTTGTAATCGCGTTTATTGTCGTCTTTTCTCAATTTTATTTAACTCGGCTATTGTTTATTATGGTTTTTTTGTTTTAACACACTATGTATAAATAAAACACCAAACAAAACAGGCTCTCAGAGCATCCCCAACAACATTGCTACTCTTATTGACCGGAGGTTTTGTCGATTCAAATGATAGAAAATGAATCCAGTGGCCTCGCTGGGAGTCGTGCCACTTCCCATGTTACTATAGCAAGACACTGTAGCACTCGTACCCGCTCCCTCTCTGACGCAGCGGAATCCACGAGAAATTAGTTGTGTACTAGTTCAAACGAGAATAGTTCTCGAATCCACGAGGTTCTTGAATCCACAAGAAGAAAGAGATATAACTCGGAATTATATTTGATTAAAAGCTAAATATGCCCATAGGCTACATCCTTATTTATATTAGTAGAAGTCCTAACTAAAAGGAAATTACTTAGAGTGGTGATTAAATAAAGTATTACTCGGAAACCTAGACTATTTGCTAAAAGGAAATAAAATAAAATCTACCCAAAACTAAACTAAAAACGTGCAAAACAGGCAACACAAATAAAATCTCCTAATAGTAATCGTAAATAAAAATTATTGCTAAAATAATATTTCCATAAATAATAGGGGTGTATATCTTGTCCTGCATCATTCTCTTTTTCTTCAAAAAAACTCGTCCTCGAGTTCTCGTTAGGAACCTGCCATCTTCCATGCCAAATAAATAAATACTTGGAGTACTTCAATCGCTTGATTTCCTTCCAAAAAAATTCCACACAAAAAATTACTTTCAATGATATCTTCTTAGCATGCTTCAATTGATTGATAAAATCCAATAGATGGATATTGGGAATCCAATCATACTGTTGCACTCCAAGAAAATCAACAAAGCCAACTTGACTTTGTGGGTACTCTTGATCTTGTTTCATCTTGGTATTGGTTGACACATCAACAACTGACTCGATGAGACAGGCTGGTTTGACTGTAAAGTCATCAGATGAATTAGCAACATCAATTTCTTCCATTGAAAAATCAATTGGGTCCTCAACAACTTGATCAGCAACATCCATATCAATTTTCTGGTTATCACCCAAATTTGTATCGATTTGCTCTTCATTAACTTCAATCATAATATTCTTGTTGCCACTATTGCTGATATCAATTTGCTCTTCATCATCAACTTGAATTACCTCTTCTTTAACAGCTTCTTCAACAACATTGGCAGATGTGTGAATTGTATGTTGTTGCTTTGGCCCATATTTTTCTTCCAAAAGTTGCTCATAATTTCATGGCAAAAATCTCTCCATCATAAGTCTTTTGATTCTTGACCATGCGCGAATACGACGCTTTCTCAATCGTTCTCTTTTATCCTGCAAATCTAACCATTATCGTAGCGCTTGTCCCGTAAGTTTTGCCAGCAAGTATTTCCATCTTATTTCAGACGGCATTCTCACATACTTAAAGAAATCATCAATATCTAAAATTCAATATAAAATATCTTCAAAATACTCATAACCACTTAATTTACACAAATTATCATAAGACCTGAAATTGGGTTCTGATTCCTCATTATCAGCACAGTTAGTTGGGTGTCTCCCAACTACAATATGGGTACTGGGCTGGCGTTGGGCAAATCTCACCGCGCATTCCCGAACCTGGTTAAGAGGACGGCGTTGAGCAACTCCCTCCGCGCGATTCTCTACAACCCTCCCTGGTCATTGGTTCTGGCGAAGAGTCAACTGCAAATTGCCGCAAAGTTTCTTGAATTTTAAATCAATCGAGTTCGTGTTTAGGTCGTGGAAATTCACGAAGCCCTGTCAACTAGGTTCGTTGTTCTTCTACCGTCTCCCTTAGATCAGCAAATCCCTGAGCAACGTCACAGGTTGTGACATCAACTTTGTTAGGTGCCATCGAGCCATAAACGATCTTGCCCTGATACCACTTGACGCAGCGAAATCCACGAGAAACTAGTTGCGTACTAGTTCAAACGAGAATAGTTCTCGAATCCACGAGGTTCTTGAATCCACAAGAAGAAAGAGATATAACTCGGAATTATATTTGATTAAAAGCTAAATATGCCATAGGCTACATCATTATTTATATTAGTAAAAGTCCTAACTAAAAGGAAATTACTTAGAGTGGTGACCAAACAAAGTATTACTTGGAAACCTAGACTATTTGCTAAAAGGAAATAAAATAAAATCTACCCAAAACTAAACTAAAAACGTGTAAAACAGGCAGCACAAATAAAATCTCCTAATAGTAATCGTAAATAAAAATTATTGCTAAAATAATATTTCCATAAATAATAGGGGTGTATATCTTGTCCTGCATCACTCTCTGTCGCATAGTACTACTACTCGCTCACTCGCGCTCTCTCTCTCTCTCTCTCTCTCTCTCACACACACACACACACAGTGCCTTCGACCTTCCTTTTGCGTTTTTTGTTTTTTGAATTGCAAATAAAAGGGTGCTCTTTTGGGGACTTCATTGCACCCTGAGGCCCTGGCCCCATTTCGCTTTTTTAGCGAAGAGATTCTGGTTTTCGGCGAGTCAAGTGAGGTTCACAACGACTTTGTTTTCAATCTTTAGGTTATGAAAGTTTTTAAGGTTTTGCTATCTTTTCCCGTGATTTCAGTATTTGGTTTGGAATTTTGGATTAATTTGTTTTCCGGTGATATGGGTTTGGGAATGAGATCAGACATTGAATACTAGATATTTCTGTTAGGTTGTTGAGTTGTTCGTGTATTTTGTGACTAGACAAAATAGAATTCGGTGTTTTCGATTGCCATTTCGATCGCCTGAGTCCTATTGGAGATGCTCTTAATCAAATTCACCTTAATGACAAGTAGTATAAGACTTTACCTAAATTGACACAACATATTGGACATTATGTCTACCGGTGCCATTACCTAAATCTAGTTTTGTAATCTCAACAAACAGACAAAAGAAATCGAAATGAAACACACGCACAATATAAACTTATTCTAATTCAGGTTCATATCTCAATCCCCCCACCACCAGACAAAATCATAACCTCAAAATCCTTAACCAAGTTCAGTGTATCCCCATCTCATTAATACCAAATCCGTTTTAGACGTTTCCCTTATCCCTTAATCGCCATATCACAAAAGTCGCGACAAAACCGTACCACCGTCCCCCGCCTAATCTGGGTGCAAGAATAATGCTGTGAGTTTAATCGTTCTAGAAAAATCATGATTAGTGTTATTGGTATTTGGTGAATTTTTAAGCATTTCTTTTATTTTAGGAAAATGATTTTTACACCCTTTTTAGTCTCAAGCACTCTATTTTTGTCTTTATTCAGCTTGAAATTACCAAATTACCTTTACCTCATGGGTCACTTTTTCTACATGGAGGACAATTTGGTACTTTCAAGTGAATAAAGATAAAAACGAAAGTGTTTGGGGAGAAAAGAGATGTGTAAAAATCATTTCCCTTATTTTATTTTGTAGATTCGTTTTATTTATTTTTCTAAAACTTATAATCCGTTTAAGCTAGATTTTTTTTTTAAACAGAAAGAGTACGGATAAAAAAGATACTCCCTCTGTCCCAATTTTATAGTCTCTCGTTCTATCATAACCAGATAAAAAAACGATTACATCTTTCAATCGGTAATACATTTTATATGCAATATGGATATTGTTTGATAGATCTTGAATTAATATAATAAACAAAGTGTTCAAAATCACCTAAAACATTGTAGATTATAAAATATAACACTTTGAAAAGTGATACGAACTCTCAAAAGGGACTATAAAATTAGAACATGAAGTAGTAAATACTCCCTCTATCCCCAATTGCTTGTCCTTTTGAAAATTAAAAATGCATAAATACTAACTGACCGAAGTTAAAGATAGCAAATACTCCCTCTCTCTCCATTTAAATGTCTACAAAAATAAGTGCAAATAATGGCTAACTGATGCGATAGAGCTTGTATATGTTACACACATTTCAAGATCGAATCTCATTCCCCCTCCTTCATTTAATAGATATTCCCTTCGCCCCTTAAAGTTAGACACTTTCACTATTCTAGTTCTATGAAAATTTTGATTATTTCTTTTAATTTCTAATGTTTTATATAAGTAATACGGATCTTGTTTGATAGATTTCAATTAATTCTTTTAAACAAAGTTTTAAAAATCACATAAAATATTATGAATTAAAATATATAAATAATTTAAAAATAACACGCACTTCTCAAAATACTATAACGTTAGGGGACGGAGGGACTATTTTGTGACTTGATTCATTTTCTTAAACAACCCCTTATGGCCAATCTTTTTTTTTTTTTTTTGATCCACTTATGGCCAATCTTTTTTTTTTTTTTTTTGATCCAATCTAGCTACGCCAATAATCAAGGGGGTGCGCATCTACGCACCTGTTCCAGTTAGGACCCCTACCAACTTTACACCAGGCAGTTTCCCCGAACCCCTCTCAACACCGCCGAGTGCATGCACCCACCACCCTCTCTCTCTCTCTACAACTATATATATGTATATATCCTCTCTCTATCCCCCTCAAATACCACACTTTGCTCTCTCAAGTCTCACCCTCACTCAATAAAAAATCAATGGACCCATTCATCAACATCAATCACCACAACCACCACCTCAACACCACCAGCTGTTCATCGGCCACTTCCTCCTCCTCCGACACTTCCTCATCCGATTCCACTCACAACAGACTCGACAGGATAAAGGGCCCTTGGAGCTCCGAGGAGGACAAGATCCTAACCCGGCTCGTCGACCGGTACGGGCCCCAAAACTGGTCTCTGATCAGCAAGTACATTAAAGGCCGGTCTGGCAAATCGTGCCGGCTCAGGTGGTGTAATCAGCTCAGCCCGAACGTAGAGCACCGGCCGTTTTCTCAGGCCGAGGACGATACGATATTGGCAGCCCACGCCCAGTATGGGAACCGGTGGGCCACCATTGCGAGGTTGTTACCGGGTCGGACCGATAATGCGGTTAAGAACCATTGGAACTCGACGTTGAAGAGACGGCAGGGGAGGATGGACGGTGGAGCTGGTGTGGGGTGTTCGGGTGGGACGGCATCGTTTGGGGGGGATGGTGAGGTGGATCCGATGACGGCGTTGACGCTGGCGCCGCCGGGGGTGGGCGAAGGAGCGGTGGTGGAAGAAGAGAGGAGGGAGGAGAGAGTACCGGAGGTGGAGTTTTGGGAGGCGATGAGGGAGGTGATTGCGAGGGAAGTGAGGGAGTACGTGACGACGTCGTTTCCGGAAGGGTCGGCCCGGTCAAGGTTCCGTTGACACGCACACGCGTTAACTGTGACGACACGCGTTTTGTTTTGTTTGTTTGTTTGTCCGCTGGGGGAGTTTTAAGTAATTGAGCAGCTGAGATGGTCGTTATCGGAATTTAGTTGAAATCTGTATTTATTAATCTGTTATTATTGAGGCCTGGTTTTCAATATAAAAATCAACTAAAAGCCTGTGGTGGAATGGAAATAATTCCCCTGACGTTAATATGCAATTTTTTTTGGCTTTATAGTATTTATTTGAATTTGTCACCATTGAAAATTACCATTTGGATGCAAGTCACATAATTCGTTTGCTTGTGTGTGAGTGAAAGCTCAAGTGTGAGCTCAAAGGCGTTTTCAAAATACATCCCAACTTATTAAAATTTGCGAAAGTGAGGATTGAAAGCACTAGTGCGCGAATAACGAGGATTTAGAACGGAAATGCTAGATTTTTTTTAATAAATGCAGTCCAAAATTTTGTTTTAATGCTTGAATTGAGTATGATTTTAAGTATGAGACGACAAAATTTGGAATGCTTTTATAAAAAGGTATGGTTGAAAAATATTCTCCCTTGTAACCAATGTTTTGAAACCCGGACCGGAGTATGAACCGGAAAAGGGACTGAGCGGACGGGTCACTGGTTGAACCGCGATTGAACCGCTATCAAACCGTGACGTCATAATTATATTAAATATAAATTAGAAATATATAATTTACAAATAAAAGCCTACAAAAAGATATCTGTACAGGAAGTTGGCTGAAATAAGAGGAGTGGCAATTCATCAATCCCACATCGGCCGGGAATGAAACTCCTTGCCCCATTTTCCTTTATAAAAAGTAAGGAAGCCTTTAAGTCCTACCTATTCCGACCACTGTTCAAGAGCTGTTTCGTGGGCCCAGTACAAAAGCTAGTGTTAGACGATGAGCATTGGTCCTCACGCGTCAAAAACTAGTACAAATTTGTACGGTTTGGGTCGATCAACCCGGTGCCGGTTCTCCTGGGTTGGCGGTTCGACCGCCAATCTAAACTGGTTTTCACTTTCTACACCGGTTTTTGAAACATAACGGTTATTAGGTGAAACTGAACCGGCTGAGGTTCTGGTTGATGGGTCAACCGGTTGAACCGGCCGGTCCGGTTTTTAAAACACTGCTTGTAACAATAGAGTAATTCTTTAGTATTTGTATTCCAATAAGCAACTAACTGTCTATAAAAGGAAGTGAAGTGTAAGGGTTAGTAATCGTTAGTAAATAGAAATCACAACTAACACTTTGGTAAATATACTTTGATAACATAGATAGGCCAAACCCCATTGAAATGTCCAAGAAGCTATGTCTTCTTCAAAATTTTCACCATATCAAGTTACAAATCATCTCATGAGCATATCCTCATTTGATTCGGTTGTATTTTTTGTTTATCTTGTCTTTCTCAGTTGTATTCGCTTGAACTCGGTAAAGTTGTAATACTTCTTATTACTACAAAAAATTTTGCTCTTCCGCTAAACAAAAAACCATCTCACGAGTAGTCCGATAAATCAAGGAATACATAGATATATTGTCAATATATGTTTCAAATGATGTTTATGTACAAGTCCGTATACAACAATGAGCAGAGGACGGAAAAATTTGAATAGTTCAAATGATGGTTGTTTTCTTTGTTTATCTTATCTTGTCTTAGCTGTATTCGTTTTAACTCGGTAGGTTATAATAGTTCTTATTAATGAAATTTTTGCTCTTTCACTAAAAAAAAATCAAGGCATACATAGATATATTGTCAGTACATGTTTCAAATGATGGTTATGTACCAAGTCCGTATACAACAATGAGCAGAGGATGGAAAATTTTGAATCCGTCTCTGGTATTGTCACGTGGTGCTCGAACGTATCTCAGTTATCTAAAAGTATTTAAACAAACCAAATTGGTAAGATAGAACAAGGTGAAAGAAGAAGAATAAATATAAATTGTCCATAACACTATTGGACGACCGAATTGCATAGTCAGGAAACACGTGGGAATACCTTACACGCACTTGAGTTTTTCTCCACGAGAGGAAGGCGGGAGCCACCTTCTTTAAACAGTAGGAGATTAAAGAACTAAAAAGGTGAGAGACACAAGGAATCAAATTTGTCTCTGTCAGGTTGAAAACAAGTGCCCAATTTTATGTTCCCCCATTTATAGAGCGGCACCTTTTCTAACGAAGACATATGTCCATTTTATTTTTCTTGGCATATTGCAAACGTGACCAAATTTGGGCGGCCACCAAAATGAGGAAACCCCAAAGGATTTTAGATCATTGCTATTTGAACAAAGTATAACTGATGAATGAATTCAGTCCTAGTAAGAGCATCTCATCAGATTCAATAAAAATTGGGTCAAATTTAATCTCAAAAACACATTTTATAAATTAACAAGTCACTTTTTCAAAAAAAAACTCACAAAAAAATCCCAATTTCTCTATTAAAGTTAAGAGAAAAAATTGTTTTTAACCTGAATAATCGCCGAAAGAATTTCTGGGGTTCTTATATAAAATTATAACTTTTACAGATTTATAAAAAATTTGTTGAGTCTAATTTTAGAAAAAATTTCCTCTTTGACGCAATAACTTAACCATCAGGAGGATTTGACTCCCAGTGAGAATGCTCTAACATCGGACAGTTGTCTAGAGGTTAAAAGAGAAACAACAAAAATTTTGGTATCTGTCATGTCATAAGCATGCGAGGCCAATGTGAAAAGAGTCGTGGTACGGTTTCAAGACACAACAAGACGAAAGATTTTTGTTGTTTCACCCTATGTATCATTTGAAATTTATGTAATGTTCATATTAGGGGTGTACATAGTCCGGATCAAATCAATCATTTAATTCATTTTTAATCCCAGGAAATACTAAGTATTAAAAAATACACCCTCAAGGTCCGACCAAAGTTTCTTCATGTTTAGTTTATCCGATCCATGGAGTCAATACCTGACGGATCCTATTTTATCTACTTAATCAGATGTTATAGAAGGCATTATTATTTACATGTTAGTTATAATCCCAAGATAAAATAAATCAAGAAGCATCCCAAAGTATATTATTCAAATTCTATAAATCCTAAGGACATCACAAGTTCACAAACACAGAAGTTCGTAACAGCTAATTCTTATTTTGAAACTAACACATCAATTTGAAACAATAGTAAATCAAAGTAAGAGCTCTCGTAGCTAATTAGAGAAGATGTCTTCGTTAGAATCTCACACTAATGGGTCATCAATAAAAATACACATCCAAATTTTGAAAGAGATCACAGTTTACCCCTCGCTTGTGTAGTAGAAGTTTGTGTAAAATTATGTGTGTATAGATATATATATTTTTAAAAATTATATATAATAAAAATCTCATAGTCCGGATCGGTTAATCCACGGTTTCGAAATCAAAATCCGTGTCCGGACCGCAAGTCACGGTTTACTATTTTTTCAAACCGTGTCCGGACCATTCTCTGGACCATTCATCCACGGTTAAAATCTAAAAAATACGGATCGATTCGGTCCAGATCGGATTCATGGTTCACCGATTTTTTTGTGCAGCCCTAGTTCATATACTCATAAAAACATGATTTCCTTAATTACTAAGTTGTACATGTCCAATCCACTTGATTACTTGATTTTTACGGGACGATTAGACTCATCGAACTCTACAAAATAAGCATTTCTGACTATATTTTTAAACTTAGAATAAGGTTCGTATTAGCGACACGCAACAGAATTTTTCGTTTGTTTTCTAAGAAAATGATGTTCGATTTAATTTTCAATTTTTGACGCGTTGTTATTGATGTCTACAAAGTAAATAGTTAGAATAATGTTTTTGAGTTTGGGACAGGGTCACAACAGGCCCTCGCGAGGTTGTTAAACAAGTGATATCATTTTCACCCATTTAGGTCTCATTTGGTAAGCCAGTTTACTTAAAATAAACGAAAAACAAAAATGCATCACAGCATATTTGCATTTAGCTATCATTTATGGTGGCGGAACACAAGAGGGGGAGGTGGCGAGTGCCACCCTTGGTTCATTAAAAAAAAAATTTGAGAAATAAGTTTTGTATATATATAGGATACTCTTTCAATAAGGGATCCCTCATTTTAAATTTCATACAGACCAAGCTAGTTTTCACTTTCCGAACTGAATTTTAATGATCCGAACCGTTAGATGTGATAGAGTTCTTAACAAAATTTGATCGGATGAAGCCCTTCTGGGAAATTTTTCGGACGAATTCTCGCGTTAGACCCTAAAAATACATTTTGAACACATCTAACGGTTCAAATCATCGAAATTTTAAGGGTCCCGCAAATTAACAAAAAAAAAAAATACCAGGAAGGGTTTGATCTGAGTAGTTTTTCATAAAACTGTATATATACAGTTTTTGTGAAAAACTGCTCGGATCAAGGTCTTCCATGTATTTTTTATTATTATTTATCGTGAAGATCTTTAAAAATACCTTTTTAAACACATTAAATGACTCGAATTTTGCAACAAAAAATAAATTAAACATTCAAAACATAAAAAATCCTCTAGTCAAGGATCCCTGACTAGAAAATTTTCTATATATATATATAGAAATTTTTTTCTATATATATATATATATATGAGTCCTTCTAATCCGGGATTCCCGTTTCCAGACCTCCATGATTCAAATTTTTTTTAACGATCCGAGCCGTCCAATGTATTCAGAAGGTGTTTTCAAAGGCCATCGTGAGAAATCTTCAAAAAATCGAAATGAAACGATCCAAAAGGTTTTTTACAAAAAAATATATATATACAATTTTTCAAAAGTCGCTTGAAACAAAAAGCTTCGGTATTTTTTTGAAGATAAAAGAACCTTTGAAAATGCCTTCTGAACACATTGGATGGGATGAATTTTCTAAAAAAAATTTACAACACAAAAAAAATTAATTTTTTCTTATTCTCGGGAGGTTTGGATAAGAAAATTTACCTATATATATATATATATATATATATATATATATATATATATATATATATATATATATATATATATAGTCTAGGAGTCTCGAATCCGGGACTCCACCTTTTCGATATTTTTTTGAAAATTCGAGCCGTCTAATGTGTTCAAAAGGTGTTTTCAAGGGTCTATGCGGAAAATGTAAAGACTCGGAAATTTCTATGAAATTCTTTATGTATTTTACTCATTTTTAAATAATTCGAATGAGTGGATTAATGTTATAAATTGTGTTGGAAATGATTGGAGTTGAGATGGGTAAATGTGGTTTTAAAAAAAAAAAAAAAATTCTGGATACCGGTATGGCTTTTTTTTGATACTGATATCCAGCGGGTCAGAAAGTCTAAATACCGGTATGGCTATTTCTTAATACTGGTATCTAGTTTCATTTGGGTCGTCAGAAATCCTAGATACTGGTATGGGTTTTTCTTGATACCGGTATCCAGCCTCATTTTCTGCTAATTTTGAGCCCGACATTGTCTTCTATAAATAGGGTCCTATACCCATTTCTTCACTCCATAGCCACGAAATAAGCCCTAAAATCACCCATCTACCTTCTCTCTTCATCTCTACCTCAAACCTTATGCTTTTAACCTAAATCCACCTCAAAACTTCAAGATCTTCACCTTGGAAACATCAAGCTCACTTGGATTTTGGGATTTGAAGGTTTCTTAACATAGGGTTCCATTTTTCCACCATTTTCAGCAAAACCTTGAGGTAGGGAACAAATTTCTACTCTCTCTAGTTGTATATTGTTGATTTGTTGCACATACTCTTGTCTTGCTCACCCATTTCAAGTAAATCATGTTTTTCCCCATTTTTGTGAGTTTTCCCAATTTCAATTCTTTGATCTATGAATGTGCTTATTGTTTGATGAAATTGTGCGTGAAATTGACTTCCCTCCTTGTTTAATTGTTGCATAGCATCTCTATTTTGAGCCTAAACTATCTACTTTGTGATTGGGTTGAAATTCCACACCTTAGAGGTGAAAATCACGCACATTCTTTGTTCATTCTTCTTTGTCCCTAAATTTCCAAAGACCACCACTTTTGCCTTTGGGTGGTTTTCACCATCCTTTGATGTCCATTTGATTCCCGATCGTCCACACCTTCTTGTGATTGACCCGTGGCACTACGATAACACTTAAATCCACTTTGAAACCCTTAACTAAGGATTTGACACGTGATTTTATTGAACACTAGGTTATGCTTGTTGGACATGCACCGTTTTGAGTTGGTTAACATTTTTGGTAAAAATTGAGGCGTTTATAAAGAAATGGGATGTTTGTAAAGGTTTTTGAGAATAATGATTATGAATTCTAGGGCCACCTTTTCGGTCGTCCTGGCCATGGGTGTTGAGGCCCACTGAAATCCGGCGGGGGTGTTGAAGCCCACTTAAATCCGGCGGGGTGTTCGGAGCCCATGAAATCCGGCAGAGGGATTCATTCCCTATTGAAAACAAAAGGATATTTTTTTTTACTATGAAATGATGGAAACAAGGTGTTTTATAAATCCTTTGGAGTTTTGATGAAACTTGGACACATATTTGGACACTTGAGTGTCTTGTGGTCATTTAGTACTCGTATCAACTTCCCGTGTTATACATTGCATATCTCATTCAAATCATTTCATATCCCGATGTGATCATCATCATTATACACCTAGCGTTAGTAGAATGGTTTTCCTACTGGGCTAGTGAGCTCAACTCATAAATTTTCAGGTACTCAGCAAGGATCATGAGATGGATGCATGGGATGTGGATGCATAGCATTGGACTCATCG
This sequence comes from Vaccinium macrocarpon, assembly GCA_022606695.1. NCBI lineage: Eukaryota > Viridiplantae > Streptophyta > Magnoliopsida > Ericales > Ericaceae > Vaccinium > Vaccinium macrocarpon. The sequence continues at coordinate 5,828,687 of CM040179.1, read as the reverse complement.
AGCATGAAGTTATTTTCCCATCTTTGCTACATATATATTTTTTGAAAGATGATTTTGTAACTTCTATTTATTAATCTTTTGACTGTTTGGTTAATGTAATAACTCTTAAAATTGATACTTGTGCTTTTGGATTATGGGTACCTGTACTTAGAACTTGTTGACTACTCATGGTGGGAATGTATCTATTATGATTTTGACTATTCAAAGGATAAATGAATGACTTTTGACTTATTTTACGTGAATTTTATTTGTATTTGTTTTATCAAATTTGAGGGCGTGACAGAAAATCTTCAAAAAAAAAAATACCGGGAAGAGCTTAATCCAAGCAGTTTTTCACAAAACTGTAAATAAACACATTGGACAGCTCGGATTTCCCAAAAACAATTTTTAAAAGTATCAAAACACCGAAAAACCCCAAATTCGGGATCCTTGACAGGATCACCGGTGTATATATACATAGGGAGCGCTTCCTATCTGGACCTTCGTGATCCGAGCATTCTTTTGATGATTTGAACCATCCAATGTTTTCAGAAGGTGTTTTCAAGAATATATAGTTTTTGTGAAAACTGCTTGGATCAAGTCCTTCCCGGTAATTTTTTGAAGATCTATTGCGGGGACCCTTGAAAACACCTTCTAAACACATTGGACGGTTTGAATTTCCCAAAACAATTTTTAAAGTGAAAAAATTATATTTTTTCTTATTTATAGGAGGCCCTTACTAAAAAATTTGCCTATGTATATATCACAAGAAAGTGCGGGAGAACAGTTGTGCGCCGTTGATCCTATGCCCTTCACACGATTCAACGGCTCACAACTATTTTCCCGCACTTTTTTTTTGTGAGGGAGCCCTCATAAGAAAAGTTCTCGTACACACACACACACACGCACACGAGGAGCTTCTCCTCAGGGATCCTAGAAATAAGGCTAAATCTGGACCTCATTTGATAGCCGTTGGATCTCATCCAACAACTCCAATTAGGAGTCACTTAACTTGGAATCTCGCAGGTCAGGGGAATCGGGTAGTAACCCAATCTCACAGGTCAAAGCCTTCAATTGGGTTAAAACAAAATGCCCTTTTTCTCCCATTTTTCCCATTTCACAGAACATCGAAGAGAGAGAGAGAGAGGGAGAAAGAAGAGAAGAGAAGAAAAGAGAAATGACGAAGAAGAAACCTATCAGTTTTGGCTTGTCATTGTTGTGCTAGAGTGTGTATCAGCCAGCTCATAAGCCATGGTCTTAAATAAACCTCCAGAATAGAGATCAACTAGTATTTATAACTATTCTAATCTACATGGTGTTGAATATCTAGCAGCCCGAGAAAACTAATATTGTAGCATCAATCATGGTCCAAGATTGTCTTCAATGGAACTTTTCTGATAAGGTGAAAGGAAAACAAAGGACACATTTTTTTTTATTATTATTGGGCTTTACGTATCAAGTTATTTACCATGAATGGCATCCAGCTTCTACACTTCCATGGCATAGTCCTACACAAAATTATAACTCCTCTAACTAGCAAGACCTAACTCTCAAACATTACAATCTTGACAAACACTAGAAGGGAAAAAAGGTTAGAGATGACGAATCCGAAATGGGACATAAAATCGATATACAAATCGAACCCTAACTCTAACTCTCATCGCATCAACAAGATATCAAAAATGAACCCCCACACACACACACACACACACACACACAGAGAGAGAGAGAGAGAGAGAGAGAGAGAGAGAGAGAGAGAGAGAGAGAGAGAGAGAGAGAGAGAGAGAGAGAGTTGGTGTTGGGAAGGTTCGATTCGATCGTTGTTGGGGAGATTAGCCTTCTTCAAACGTCGTCCTCTTCTTCGTTTCTCTCTCTCTCTCTCTCAAACGCGTGATGGGGAAATGACGACCCGTGTTTGTTTTAGACCCGCGAATTGCTGGCTCGGGTATATTTTACCCGGTCCTTGACCCACGAATTAATTTTAAGTGAGACTTTGATCTGGGTCGTTGGATTAAATCCAACGGTTGAGGATTGAGGACTGGATTTCATCCTATTTTAGGGATCCCGTTTAAGAAGCGAAATGCGTGTGTGTGTGTATTGTGCCGAACACTATTACATAGTGTGCGTATTGTCTGATGGTAAAGCGCATGGCAGAGTTTGTGTGTTCAACTCCTGTCTCTCTTCTTTTTCTCGTCTCTCTTCTTTTTTCGCCACAAAATTTAAGAGGTTATCAATTAAAAGTGACTGTAAAATTTTGAACCCCGAACCTCAGAATCCAATGCCTTCCATCTAACATGTCTTTAATTTTCAAAACATGTAACAATGTAGCGGCATTATGAATGACAGCAGAATCTAGAATACTGCACATCTACTCTTAACACTTGTGTGCATTACATGTTAGTAGTATCTAGAGAGCTAAAAAAAACACAACAGCAACCACTGGAAGTATTCAACTGATGCCTAAGATGACTTTAAAAAAATCCCATGAAACCTTAAGAGCATGATTTGTATCGTATATCAATCCAAATCTCTCTCTGTTTTGTTTTTTTGGTGAAAAATTGGAATCGGTTAGTTGAATCTCGTGAGATTTAAATGGACAAAAATTTGAAAGGATTACGAAACAACTTGCACGGTGGAATAAAACTATTATACATGATTAAAGTTGAACTCCAATAAGCTTCTGGTGGCCAAATATGTTCCGAACATTAAGATTAAAAGAATTCGTGCATTTTCCAAATACATTTTTTTATCATCCGACAATTTGCACAGATCACTCATACACTACGTCATGTGGGGCTCACTTCAAGGTCTTATACAAACAATCCGAACCGTCAATTACATGTAAAATAATATTTCAAGTAATCTTCTAACTTTTCATTCAGACTTTTCATTTAGATTATGGATTTATTTTAGAAGATTGGATCAAGACCTTACATTCATCCGATTAAGTTGATTTCTCACTAGGTTACTTGAAAAATTATTTTAAAATTCATGAACGTAGTTTGGATTAATTGTTTGTGTATAACCTAAAAGTAGGCCCCACATCTTGTTTATGTATAATATGTGCACGTGTAGTCTCTGCGAATAGATTTTCTTGTATAAGATCCTTTTATCAGTACCCAATTTAGGAGCTGTTTGATAAAACTGAAAACTGAAAGCTGAAAAATTAAGTATTGAAAACTGAATACTGAATTTTTTAAGCTGAAAAGTTGTTTGATAAAATATATTAAGCACTAAATTAAAGAAAATAATTTTTTGGTTCTAATTGTCTCTTAATTTTAATAATATTCACCTGTATTTGTGGTAGCGGTGGAGTGGTGATTGGGAGGTGGTGGGGCGGCAGTGGTGGTGTAATAGTGGCAGTGGAGTAACATTATTGCAATGGTGGTGGTGTAGTGTGATGGTTGTGGTGTGGTAGTGCTTGTGGTGGGCTAGATGGAGTTTTGATGGTGGTGGTGGTGGAGTGATGGTGATGTGGTGGTGGTGGAGTGAAGGCGGTGGCATGACAATAATGGTGGTGGTATATGGGTAATGGTGATAGTGGTGGCGGTGGCGGTGTGGCAGTGGTGGTGGTGATGTTAGCAGTGGAGGTAGAGGTGTGGTGGCGGCAGTGCAATGGTGGTGGCTTAGTAGTTGTGGTGGTGGTGCTGACAGTGGTGTTGGTGGTGGTGACATTAGCGGCGGTAGTGGTGTGATGGTTGATTGTAAACACATAAGAATTTAGCCAGAATTATGTAGCTCAAAACGACTTAATTTTTGTGAATTTTTAGCTTTCATTTTAAGTGGCACCTAATCTGTTAAGTAATATAAAATGTGGTTATCAAACCTACTTAATCACTTATTACTTAATTGATTTAATTTTAAGTACTGAATTTGTGTTATCAAACAAGCCCTTAGATACTCGTAGAAAGCCCATCTTGTAATTTTGTTTTTGGTTTCTTTTTTCCTTTAAATTATGGGCTATGAACTTTGGAAACATGACCAAGGCACTTGGCCCAAGTGGCCGTGTAGCCCCTTCTATAGGGGTGAGGTTCTGGGTTCAATTTTTATGGAGAGGAGGTCGACCCTTATAGTTTACTAACAATTAACTCTACTGATGTATATCGAATGACAAAAAAAAAAAAGAACTTTGGAAATATGAATAATGAGGGGAAAATTGGGTTTTCCAAGGTTATGAAAATTAGGTACCCATAACTGTGGGTGCTATCTGTGATTATCATAAACCTTAAGGGGAAGCTAGTGATTTTATCACAAAACCCATCACCACTTCACCAGTGTTTTCGTTGAACTGCAGCGGCAAAACCAATCACCAGTCGACCGGCGAAGAATTTTTGGTCGCGTAATCTGGAATCGTTTATTGCCAATTCGTTCTTTGATGCCTACAACGGGTTCGTTTATTTCTAATTCCTTATCGCCTTTCCCCCCAGCAATTTATCTGTTTTGACATTTTCAGAACGACACTCAATTTACTTGAAGCTAGGGTTTAAGGGTTTACGTGAACTCCAATACTTCGTTGTATGATTGGGGACAGTGTTGGGTTTTCCTGCATCTTGGCTGTAGAACAATCATATTTCGAGATTTCGTGAATTTGTTTGCTGTATTGACGTGTCTGCGCTTTGTCTTGTTTCAGGTTTCTCTTTGTGCTCGTGAATTGCATTCTCTTCCTTCAGACAGAGAGAGAGAGAGAGAGAGAGAGAGAGTGATTAGTTATTTTAGCTTCAGAAACAGTGAATTCTATAGAATTGATGACTCAAGGAAAGGAAATTGGAGGAAAAACGGGTTCTTTTCCAAAACCCCCTCTGTTTTGCGTGAAATGGCCTTGGGATGCCCACCAAATCCCTACAAATTCCAATACTCACTGCAAACTTGAGACTCCTTGGATATTCAAATCTCTGCAAAATATTGGATCCGTGGCATTCAATTTTGCAAAATCAATTTCAATAGCCCCACCTATAGGTATCGGAAACCCGTTCGAGCTAGATGGAAAACCTAAAATTGGCCCCAAAATCAGTTTTGAAACAAAGAAGAAGAAGATGTTGACTCCCGAAGAACAAGGAGAAGCCGAGCTGAGAGAGCTTGCCGTTGCCCTTGCGAGTGGGAAAGAAGCTACGATGATTGAGTTTTACTCGCCCAAATGCAGGCTTTGCAATTCTTTGGAGAAGTTTGTGTTGGAAATGGAGAATAGGAATTCTGAGTGGCTTAACATGGTCATGGCCGATGCAGAAAATGATAAATGGTTGCCCGAGGTATGCCCTCTAGACTATTTCTTGGTTATTTTTGTCCTTTTTACTTAATTCTAAGATGTACCCAAATTTTAAGGGCTTGAGGATGCAATGTTAGCTGTTTTTTATCATCATATTTGTATATATCATTACTGTCCATCATTTTATTGATGATGAAAACTGAAACCATATGTTTGAGTTTCATATGGTGCTTCTTGTCAGAGTTTGAGATATATTTATCGGCTGTGAAGAGAATGAAACCAAGTTAGGCCTTAGGACCAGATGGTATCCCCATTGAAGTGTGGAGAAGCCTAGGTGACTTGGGGGTGACTTGGTTAACAAAATTGTTCAACAAGATTATTTTATCTAGGAAGATGCCCGACAAATAGAGGAGTACCTTGATACCTATCTACAAGAATAATGAGGATATTCAAAGTTGCAACAACTGTAGAGGTATTAAGTTGATGAGTCATATGATGAAGTCGTGGGAAAGTGTTATTGAGCATCGATTGAGGATGGTGACTACGGTGTCGGAGAAACAGTTTGGGTTCATGCCTGGGAGATCAACTATGAAAGCTATTTACCTACTAAGGAGATTGGTAGAAAGACACAGGTCAACAAAGAAAGATCTCCATATGATTTTCATAGACTTGGAAAAAAACTTACGATAGGGTGCCTAGAGACATTATGTGGTGGGTTTTGGAGAGAAAGGGAGTGACCAAAGGATATATTGATGTAGTCAGAAATATGTATGTAGGTGCAGTCATTGCCATTAGATTACCAGCAGGAGAAACGAGTGAATTTTCCATCACAATAGGATTGCACCAAGGGTCAGCCTTGAGCTCGTACCCGTTCTCGTTAGTTATGGATGAATTGATTAGGCAGATTTCGGAGGATATCTCTTGATGTATGTTGTTTGATGATGAAATTGTCCTTATAGATGAAACGGCTAGTAGTGTTAATACTAAATTCAAAGTTCTAAAACTCGCTAGGCGCTCCTAGGGCGGCCGGACACCTTCTAACTTCTAGGGCCAAGTACTCGGCGCCTAGTCGGACAATTAGTCGGGATAGTCGGCTAGTTGGCGAGGGGCCTTCTAGAGACTAGTTGACGACTACTCGCCCTTCCAAACCTTATTTTAGAACACTGACTAAATTAGAAATTTGGCAGGAAGCATTAGAGTCTAAGGGCTTTCGGATAAGTAGGAGTAAAATTGAGTATATGGTCTGCAAGTGTAGTGATACTAGAAGTGCGTATGAGGAAAGAGTGATGATCCAAGATCAGAAGATACCAAAGAGGGACCATTTTAGGGTGAGTCTCCGAATGGATTTTATCAAAATCTGATAAAATCAAGCCTTTCCATTCGTGAGGAGAGTTGATAAAATCTAAGATTTTTGAATGCAAAAATCTAAGATTTTATCAACTCTTTGCACGAATGGATAAAATCAAGGCTTGATTTTATCATATTTTGATAAAATCTAGATAAAATCCATTCGGAAACTCACCCTTAGGTATTTAGGCTCTATTATTAGTCAAGATGGAGAGATTGCAGATGTTGTGACTCAAAGGATCCAAGTGGGATGGCTCAAGTGGATAAGCACTACTGGCGTACTGTGTGACAAGAGGGTACCCACAAAATTGAAAGGAAAATTTTATAGAACAACCATAAGACCAGCGATGCTTTACGGGACAGAATGCTGGCCTATTAAGAAACAACAAGGAACAAGATAAGTGTAGCGGAAATGAGAATGTTGAGGTGGATGTGTGGTAAGACTAGACGAGATAGGATTAGAAATGAAATAGTTCACGAGATAGTAGGTGTAACATCTATAGAGGAGAAGTTAAGGGAAAATAGGCTAAGGTGGTTTGGGCATGTCTATCGTAGACCAGCGGATGCAGTAGTTAAGAGAGTGGATAGGATAGCTTTGGATAGAAACGCACAAGGGAGGGGAAGACCCAAATTGACATTAGATGCAGTAGTACGCAAAGATTTGAGTATACTAGGTTTAAGCAATGAAGCAGTACTTGACAGAGCTCAATGGGGAAAAAAGATTCATGTAGCCGACCCCAATTGATTGGGACATTCTTACTTTAATTTGCAGTTAGCTTCTGTTGCTTAGTTATGTGACTGGTGACAACTCTCAAGTTGTTGCATTCACATTCATAAGTACGTTTGTTTTGACTATATTCTTTAGAGTAGCGATAATGTCATTTGCATGGAAGGTTTTTTGGTATTCCTGTGGTTCAGGACAAAAAAAGTTCATCTGAGTTTCTGACGATTGTGTTCTAAACTTTTTTTTGCCTCTTTTCGGATTTGAGACTCCCATTCGAGTCTTTGCCTTTCTTTCTCTCACTTCGAAAGTAGCTGCTTCAACTCTAGCTGCTCAAATATTTGATAATCCCTTTTATTTCTCATTGAACGGATGGCATCTAGCAACTCTGCTGAGCAGCGATGTTCAAATTGTTACATTGCAAAGACGAGAAGAATATAAACGAGGCTTGCATTTAACATGTTTCACTTACATGTGTGATAATTTCCTAATTAATGTTCAAAGAACTTGAAGGAATTTGGCTGATGTACAGCAGAGTTGCACCAAGTACTGCATGTGTTGAGGGCCTATTTTGGAACTGCGGATTTGATTTCATTCTCTTTGGGTAAGAGGAGAGCAGTGTTTGGGCCTTAACTGGGAAGAGTTTTGCCCACACAATTTTCACCCTCCTGTTGACGGAGGCGAAACCAACAGATGTGTTCCCGTCTTTTTGACAATTGACTTAAGTGCTTGCATATTTTTTTTTTCCTGCAGAAGGAATCCTTCCAACCACCACACATTCATCGTTGGTTTTAACCATATACTTTCGAAAATGGGGTTCAGCATATAAGAGTTTGATGGAGTACCTAAAAGCTATGCTCTCTAGTCTTGGAAAATGTTTTTTTTTTTTTTCTCTCTCTCTCTGGGCTTGTGACTGTTTGTCAATATTTAAGACGAACTAATGAACCATGGTCATTCCTCAAGGGTATTTCAGTGAAGCTTATTTTAGCTCTTCAAGCGATTTGAATAATTCTGGAACCAATTCTTCTTCCCTTTTTTTTTCCCTTCTCAAATGTAAGGTGTATGTATCACACGTATTGTAGATTGATTTCTTTGGGTTTGTGCCATATGTTTTACTGGAGGTTCATTATTGGCATTAAATTTCCATTTTTTTCATCTTTTTTAGTAGTGTTATCTGAAGTTGTTGAGAAATGATTACTTAACGATAAATCTAACGTGTCATTTTTTGAATTCCAGTTTGGATCCTGCATTTTTCTCGTGTAGTTTGTGCATAATCTTGACTGGTACGATGCTGTAATTGATCGATCTTAATTTGATTTCGTTGCAGCTCCTCCACTATGACATAAGATACGTTCCTTGCTTTGTGATACTGGACAAGCAGGGAAGGGCACTAGCAAAGACTGGCATCCCGAACAGTCGGTTACATGTTGTAGCAGGTGTTTATCATCTTCTGAAAATGAAGCGTCCCTGATAGAATTAATTATAAAATTTGAACTTCATGTTCCATACAAAACTAAAGGTGAATTTCTCTCCTCTCATATGAACGAAGTTTCTTACAAGAATATTTCTCTCTCTCTCTCTCTCTCTCTCTCTCTAGTTGCATTTATATAAGTCATGATTCATATATACTTGATGCCATGAAAGATTCAGTAAAACTAAAAATTAATTGCAAGAACATTTTTTGCACGATCATATGCCGTTTTACATGTACAGGGCTGAAAAATTACTCTCGACTCTCACCACATCTGTTGGGAAGATGGTACATCTGTTTAAAATGTTACCAGTTTGTTTAGTGAACTTCTTTAATCCATATATTTTGCATTGGATGCATTTTCATCTCCATTTCCATCAACTGTTTCTCCAACTTTCCAATAGCATTTGAATCCATCTGAGTGCCAGCACAAAATAACTAGAGGTCCTCATCTGAGATGCTGAAGATAGGATAGGTCTTGAGCTGAAGAGTCTCAAGTTCAGAAAAAAAGAAGCAGCTGAAGAGTCAAACATGGATCCGTATTTTTTCTTACACAGTCCTCATCTGCCTTAACGATCTTTCATGTAAAATTTCATTGTGTAGCCTCAGTAAGAATGCTTGCCTTGTCATTGTACATCCAGCAACAACACGAGCAGGCCCGGCCCTGGGTATCGGCCCACTAGGCTACTGCTTAGGGCCTCCAGCTTTTGGCCCAATAATAGGGCCCCCAAATGGTTTGTCGATAATGTCTCCGTGTTCTATGCCTGAGGTCGTGCGTTCGATTCGACATATTGTTGAAGTTTTACAAAAAATTGTTTCAAATTGAAGGCGTTGAGGCTCGAATCGAGCAAAAACAAGATGCCCCATTTTAAAAACTTGCTTAGGGCCCTGAAAATTTCAGGGCGGCTGGGCCTGACACGAGCATGACCCATCATCTGCACAGACATATATTAGTGTGAGAACTATAACATAAGGAAAGTGAACACCGCAAAAATCCAATTGTAGACTCGCGAGGAAAGGTAGGCAAAGGAATGACTTTACCAATATAGTTAAGGATTAAAGTACAGTACGACGTTCCTAAGTTACTGATCAAGTGTGTTTGTTACAGCAACCAATAGTTTTATCTCGACCTCATAGGTTTCAATCTACCGTGAGTAAAAATCTCATAGGGGCATTGCAGCATGAGTTAATTAGCCTAACACAATTGTAAACATGTGAAGTTATTATATTTGGGATAAACGCTGCAAGCCAGATTGTAGTTCCGTTCCTAGTGAAGATATCTCCTCAACTTGGAGACAACTATGAGAAAATGTAGCTCGGCTCAAAAGCCTCCAAACTCCCTATCTTAAATTCTACACATTTTGATTTTTTTAATAAAAAAAGTGTGTGAGAGAGAGGGTAAAAGGAAAAAGATGTGTGGTAGGGGATGGGAATTGATCTGTTACTATTAATAGTCCGGAGGGACTAATAATCTCTCCAGATCTAGATCTAGAGAGAGATATTTGTTTCGAGGAGCAAGGAGTTAAGTTTTATTAGATCCAATGAATAAATAATTTTACGTTTTTCCCAATTGCAAATGGATATGAATTTATGTTGGTCACATTGCATAGAACGGGAACAAAGGTAGTTTCAAAATGTCTATGTAGGCTCGTCAAGTGGTAGATGAAATTAACTCATGGGCTAATACGGCATCAAGAGGTCTTATCAAGAACATTCTCCCACATTGGTTTGTATCTAAAGAGACAACACTCATTCTCGAAAATGCACTCCACTTTAAAGGGATTAGAGACTTTGACTATAAGGCCTTGATCCCATTTGGATTGATTTTAGCAATTGGGTAAACCATTTGCTAAAATCAACCCATTTCCATTTACTTGGTTTTATGGGATTCCCATTTTAGTAAATGGGAAACAAGGCCTAAATTTGATGATATGAGGATTGAAAATAGAAAATTCTATCTTCTCAATGGGGTATTACAGTTCCGTTAATGACTAGCAGTTGAAGATACTTTTGCGGATCGTTTGATGGTTTCAAGGTCCTTAAAATCCCATATCAAGGTAAGAAACCCAATGATTTCTCTATGTACCTTTTCCTCCCGGATGAACAAGATGGGTACAAAATCCTTTAGCGCAGTTCAATTCCGATTCCCAATTTTGGGTTTCTAAATCAGAAGTACTTCGAGTTAAGGAAAGAGAAGCTTGGTGAATTTTGAATCCCAACATTTAAATTCTCGTTTGATTTTGATGTTTCAAAGGTCATGGACAACATGGGGGAATCGTTGTCTTTTATTGAGACTCCGAGAGACAGTGTGATACATAATTCTGTGGATGTATCATTCCTTATCTAAAAAATGTTTCAAAAAGATTGTATTGAGGTAGATGAGAAGCGTACTGAGGCAGCAATGTTACTAGTATGTGGAGATCAAAGTGTAAACGTCGTCGGCCAGAAATCAAAAGTTTGTGTTTCGTTTCTGATCATCCTTTCCTGTTTATGATCAGAGAACAGAGATCGGGTTTCCAATCTGAGATAATTGACTAGTTTTGTTGATCCTATTAATGGAATGATTAGTGTCATCATTTTGTTTTGGAATAACTAAAATTTTCTTGTTTTTAGGCTTATACTACTTCATATCAATCCGGCCCAGTACCACCACTGGCAGGCTGGCATAACTTTTGCCATTTGCCAGCACAATTCCCTTTGTTATAAGCCAATTGTTCCACTAATACATGATAAATTACTCTCTCCTGAGGCAGTGCCACATGAAGGTTTAGATGTCTTTTCAACCACTGATTCAAGACCAAGTACGTAAACCCCACAAAGATGTGTGGTGGGAAAGGAGTCTGAGATACTATGTAATACCCTAGAGATACTCAGGGCCGGCCATGGGTGAGGCCAGCAAACCCCTTGGCTGTCTGTTCTTTCCTGCTTCTGGGTCTCTGGGTGTGTCTGCTATGTATCTTCCTTTCTTTTTTTCTTTCTGGGTGGTTTTTTCTTTTTTCTTTGGTTCTTTGAGTCTTTGTGCCTGGCAGTTTTTTTTTGTTGTTGTCTTGGCCCTTATATTTGTTGGTTAGTTGAGTAATTGTGTCTTGGTCCTTGAATGTGTTGCTGCCTGCCCCTGGAGATGTGTCCTCTGCATCCTCCATTGGCCTTACCCTGAAATTTTGTGGATCCCATCATGGTTTAAAAAGGTTGAATCATCTTCAATTACAGAGCTGTCTGTTTCCAGTTGCACCATCATCATCATCTCTTTTATGCGGTGTCATCATATCTTGGGGATTCAAATCTCTATTTGAAGCTGGATGATCAAACTATGCGTCCTATTGCTGCCGGTTGTGGTGTCATCTCCAAGAGAATCCTATTGTTTGTCTAAAATTCTGTGGTGTAGCAAGTCTTCCCTCGTTGTGCTGCTGCTGGTGGTCTCAAATGCTGCACTAAATTCTACTGCTGCTTGTAGTGTCTTCACTCTGATTTGGTGAAGTAATTTCTCCTCAGAGCTTTTATGTGGCTTCCTGTGCCTGAGATCCTGAATTTCAAAATGGCTTTGGAGTTTTCCCTTCTGAAGTTTAGTGTCTCTTTTGAATCTCAGGAGACCTGCTATAATCTAAGGCGAAAATGCAACAACGGGAGATCTTTTTTTCTTGTATTAGTCTTTCTGCTTGAATTCTCACTGTTTTTTTGGACCCTTTCGGTTGTTTGAATAACATATGATTGCCACGAAGTAGGGTGCTAACATAGTTGGAATGTTATTCTCACGTTCTGATGTTATCCTTTCAAACTCTGTTCTGTGAACGTTTCTAATATATTAATACTCCCTCCGTTTCTTTTTAAGTGTGTAGCTTCGTAATTTGAACTTGTTAAGAAAGTATCATCATTACACCTTTCATATCAATTTTTATATTCACTTTCCACTATTGGCATTGATGGAGATATTATTATTAATCTTTACCCACTAACTTTTCAATAAGGAATATACTTTTAAGAGCAAAATAGGAAATGTACCAATTTTTTTTCACTTACTTTTCAATATCACACTTATTTAGAAGAGCAATGCTACAGACACTAATTAGTGTACCAACTATTGCACTAAAAGCATACATGACATTACCACATTAATGCACTATTCAATACATGGATAGATTGATCCACTAAAAGAGTACCACATGGTCATTTAGTGTAATAGTTGGTACACTTGTTAGTGCCTGTAGCATTTTTGTATTTAGAAACATCCCAAAATGAAATACACTAGTTTTTTTTTTAAGGAACGGAGGGAGTAATAATTATATTTTTCGCCGTTAAAAAAAAAACGTAAAAAAAATACTCAAGTTATAAATAAATAAATATTACAATCATATATTTTTTTATACCAATTATCATATTACATTTTTCCCCCTCTTTGCCAAATCACCCCCCCTCTCTATCCTTTCCTCCACTGGCCCACAACACTCAAAATTTCAAACCATATTCTTTATCTTTCCCCTTTTTGAAATTCAAACCATATTCTCTCTCACTACATCATCTCCTTCCCCTTCTCTGAAATTTGAAGGACCATAAAGAATGGGCACGAGCATGGGTATGACACGTGCGTCGATTGATCAAGCCGCGTCTTTAGGCACTGCCATGGGCATGCACTAGAACTTTACACTACAAAAAGCAATTGCTTGTCTCTGTGGTTAGCAGATGCTGCCAAGATTCTCTGTGTTTTGGGGTTTAATTCTCAGGTGTTAGTTTTGTTGGCGTTTTTCGGGTTATGTCAAGCCTTTCGGTGTATGTAATTTGTTTATGGGGGTTTGGGAAGTAGAGTGCTTAGGGATTAATTCTAGATGATCCATACGAGAGATTACAAGCTTCATGATCAAGCCAATGCCTTGTCAAGTGCTTCAAAGCTCAATCCAGGAAGGTATGCTCATGCATGTCATATTTGCATTTGTTTTGATCTTCATGGTTTAGGCCATAAGAGTTTTAATCAATTGCATTGATACACTTCCTAAATTGTGATTTTAACAAAGACATTTGAATTCTAGTCTTTTGGATCTCTCATTGCATTTGTAAAGCATTTACAAGCGTTTGGTAGCCTGTGTCCTTTTAGAGATTGTTGAGTTCACAAAGCGTTTACACGCGTCTAGTAGCCCTTTTAATGACGTGTCATGTTTTGAGAGGCTCATTTGAGGGCTGCGTATTTGTGCACTATATAAGCTCTTTTTCTCTCATTTTAGGGTTAGGACTGCACTAAAAAACTAGCCCCTTTCAGAGGGAGAAAGCCTCATCCCTTCTATCTTTATGGAACTTGATGTTCTTGATGATTTGAGCAAGCTCATCTCATCTTTCTTCAATCTAGGGTATTCCTTTCCATGGATCCTCTCTAGGTTTATTTTGTTTTTCAAAAATCTTCATAAAAATAATATCTTTATTACATCATGTTGTGTTGCCTACTTATCTACGTGGCCGGATGATCCAGAGCCGTCTTTGATACGGAGATCGAGGGGTGTTGAACTCGTGGAGGCTATAGAATTAAGAAGGGGCTCGGGGAGCTAAATCAAGGAGTGGAGTTAGGTGTAGCTTGGGGTAAGTTGGTAATTCCTAATCTTGTAACTCTTGATTTAACCTTTTGATTTATAGCAATTTGTAGATGAGACCGTGGTTTTATGCTTAGGGTATTTAGACCCTAAGTAATTTCCATGTATATCCTCGTGTTTTGCATTTACTTTGCATTGAAATTGTTGGTTTAATTAAATAGCCATGGAATTGGGGTGAATGTGAATCACTTGGTGACATTGAATTTTTAATTGATAGTCCTATTCACACTCCCCTCTGGGACTTGTTTCACCTTTGGATAATTTCATCAGGCTCTCCTCTTTTTGGAATTTTTTTCAATGTTGGTAGGGTACCACATGGTGGTATCCTACGATACATTCCAGTCGTCCATTTGTGTTTTGGACTGTCTAGATGTGCCGGTGGCATTTTTGTAAATTTGAGGGCTGTTTTTAACCCAATAGATTTGGCCAGTCCAAAACACAGATGGACAATCCAGATGCACGGTAGGGTACTATGTTAGCCGTACCCTAATGGCACTACAAAATTTCCTCCCCCCCCCCAATTTCCCTCTTCCAGCCCTTTCATTCCCTTTTTCTCTATATTTGTTATTTATGGATTTTTCTTAATCCACAATTTCTCAAAAAACACACTACTCAATTACTTTATTAGAAATTTTACATTTAACAAATACAACAATAATGTAGAAGTGATATTTTTTTTTACAATGGATTAAGAAAAAAATTCCAATGATGGAAAACTTAAAAAATGAGCGAGCTAAATTAGTTTATTGGTAGTACTTTTTTCACACAAATCATAATTAAAATATAAAGCAGACTTTCTTTTGTAGTACCATGTCACAGGAGAGGTTAAGTGAATTGGCTACAATTTCAATTGAAAATGAGTTCTTAGATAAGTTAGTACGATCAATCAATTAAAAATTTTGTTTCAAAAAATGCAATGAGAAGTTTTTTTTGAATCGAATTGTGTTCATCATAAAACACTATAATCAAGGTTCTATTTTGATTGTGATTTCTTTTTCAAGCTCAAAGTAGAATGTAACCTTGATTTTTTTTGCCTAACATGTAAGTCATTTTATTTTTTTGACTTAATAGTAGGCGGGCAACCAAGATTTGAGTTGAGTTTGGACAACCTAAATGTCAGAGCCGGCCCTGAAGATACCTGATAATCTCTCCTAACACACACCAAAAGAGTTTGGAGTTGGAGCTAGAAGGGTTGAAAGGGTTAAGCCTGAGATTTGGGTGTTAATTTTCTCTCTCTTAGATCTTGGGTTCGAAACTTCCTGATTTCTACAAGGCAGATATCTATAGCATTCATCTTCTTCCCAAGAAAGCAGACCTCTACGAAACTGCACATCCTATGAACCTGTCACCTCTTTCCTTTCATAAGCTTCTCGAAGAGTCAAAATCTTATTAACTACATTAAAGTATAAACTATACAATATGGGAAAGGATGGAACTGCAAAGGAGATATAAATACGAAATTCTTTTGTCTTATGGTTAGTCGACGCTGGAATTGGGCCATTAATCGAGGTGGGCGAAAACTAGTTTGGACACATTAACTAAACTAGGCCCTATAGAGTATTCAGGTTTCCTAGCTTTAGTTGATTTCCATTTCCTTATTTTGATTTATTTGAAGTGTAAGTTTTTTGGAATCCTGAATTTGTAGGATTCGTGCTACTATATATAGATGAATCCAGGGCTATGCACCGCTCGGCCGTTCAATTGTGTTTTAGATGGTTTAGGTGTGTTTTGATTTTGTTTTGATATTTTTCCGGTAAAAATAAATTAATATTAAATTAAAATTGTCGAATGCATCCGGGCCATCCAAAACATGATCGCACGGCTAAGGGATGCACAACACATTGTGGAAAATAAGGTTGGCCATATCTGTACCCTAAAATCAAGGGATTATGTGACTGCACAAACAATAAAGGAAATTATGAGAGAACAACAAAAAAGGAAGTGAACGGAAATCCAGGGGTCAAAGACAGAAACCTTGGCCATCACGAAGCCCCAAAACACCTACATATATATACACTCACATAATAGCACAAACCCTCAAAAGAAAGAGAGAAACAATGGAGTTTTGCACACGGGTTGCCAATCAGGTGATGTTAAAGAAGATCCAAGACGATTTTAGCGGGAACATAGTCTCTTCTTCCCTATCAATCAATGTTGTTCTAAATATGGTGGCTGCTGGATCCACGGGCCATACATTGAAGAACATTTTGGACTTTCTTGGATCCAAAAATATCGATGAAATCAATTCAAAATCGAGGAAGATAATGGCGGTTGCAGCAGGTTGTGGTGATGGTGGGTCCTTTGAAAAAGTTGGCGATGGTCCGATTTTGACCATTGTCAATGGAGTTTGGGTCGATGAATGTTTTCCTCTAGTTCCTAAATTCAAAGAGGAGGTTCTAAAAGGTATTTTCAAGTGTGAAGCTAACAATGTTGATTTCAGAACTAAGGTAATATTTTCGTCACAAATTTCCTTGGCTATGCACTCTCTCTATAGCATGCCTTTAATTTAATTTTTACTTCGTGAATCCATTACAACGAGAGCACTATTTGAACAAATATTTTTGAGAAAAACTTGGGTGCAAATAGGGCACTACGTGGTGCCCTTTGGCATATTTGGACTGTCCAAAACTGTATTGGACAACTCGGATTTGGAGAGAAACAGGAGAGAGAGTGTTTTAATCAGGATTGTCCGATACACTTTTGGACAGCTTGGATGTACCGAAGGAACACCACGTCAGATGCTACCCTCTCGACACCAAAGTTTTTCTCAATATTTTGTGTTTTAGTGTGGTATTTTGGCCTAACCCCAAAGTTAATGAAGATCACCCCAACTTGAAGATAACTAAAGAAATTATATGTATTTATTAGTGATTTTGAAAAATGCAATATCTACGCAGGCTAATCAAGTGGTAGATGAAATAAACTCATGGGCTAATATTGCATCAAGAGGTCTTATCAAGGACATTCTCTCGCCTGGGTCTATATCTAGAGAGACAACGCTCATTCTTGCAAATGCACTCTACTTTAAAGGGATTTGGGATTGTGGTTATGAATTTGACGCAGGGTGGACTAGAAATAGAAAATTTTATCTTCTCAATGGGAGCACTTTGTCTGTTCCTTTCATGACTAGCAATAATAGTTACTGTTGCGGATCGTTTGATGGGTTCAAAGTCCTTCAAATTCCATATCAAAGTGTGGAACCCAACTACTTCTCCATGTACTTTTTTCTCCCTGATGAGCAAGATGGGTTGCCAAATCTTCTTGCGAAGTTCAATTCCGAACCTGGGGTTCTAAATCAGAAGTACTTCGAGTTAGCAGAAAAGGAGCTTGACAAATTTTGGATCCCAAAATTCAAATTCTCGTTCGATTTTGATGTTTCTGAGGTCTTGGATAGCCTTGGGGAACCATTGTCTTTAATAAAGAATCCGAGAGATTTATCTGGGATGTTGCAAAATTCAGAGGATGTCCCATTCTTTACTTCGGGAATTTTTCAAAAAGCTTATATTGAGGTAGATGAGAAGGGCACAGAGGCTGCGGCCATTACTATTTGTATGAAATCTACAGGAGGAGGTTGCCGTATGCCAAATATCAAGCGCTTTAGTTTTGTTGCTGATCATCCTTTCTTATTCATGATCAGGGAAGAGATCTCAGGTTTAATTTTTTTCACTGGAGCAGTACTCAATCCAGTCCAAGAAGATTGATTAGGTTCTTGTTATTTATAACAACAGAATGGTTGCACCAACATTAGTTTGGATTAGTAGTTTTTGTTCTGAATAACTGGAGTTTTGACGTTAAAAGTTTACATATGATTGTAGTTTTCTTCATAATAGGTAGGTATCCACCCCATTGCCACCACTAGCACCCTGGCTTGCTGCTGTGCACATCCAGATCGTTTGTTGTTCGGATGAACTGTCTAGATTTCGCCTTAGCCTCATTGCATTTGAATTGTTCATTATACAAGATGAAATTTGGGCCACCCAGTCCGAGCAATTGATGGTCCGGATGTGTACAACACTTTTAGTGTGTAAGGCAGCAACCCCAGATCCACTTTTGCCTTTGCCAGTACCATTGATTTTTTTTTTTTTTTTGTGTAACAATTGTTGTATTTTCGTTGATAGTAACTTTATTTATTGCCAGCAACATTTGGACAAATTTTTTTTTTTTTGTAATTAGCAAACTACTAATATTTTCATTGTTAGCATAAATCCTTTTGGTTATTGGTCCGAATATGTAACTTTTTTAGTATGTGTTGACACAATGAATCAGGAATTTGCAAAAAGTTCATCTAAAACAAAATACGTCCAAAACATCTCCCCATTTTCTATTTGTTTCATCTAACTGAACCTTTTTTTATTTTTTTATTTTGAGAAGTTTTTTTATTTGTTAGATTTCTGTGGTCGAGATGAATGTTTAATTTAAATTAATTTGATGTAAAACTAAAAATTTGTTTGGAAAAATAAAGATAGAATTAGTTGATGGCCTTGACAACCTCAAAAACTAATAGATTACGACCATAAAAGTTGGCCCAAGAAGACATAAACCAACAAAATTGAACGACCCAGTTCCACTTCCCTTCAGGGATTGGATTGGAGAGGAGCTGCACGCAAAAATGAAATTTTTTTTTTGCACGGCAAAAAAGGATTTTATTAATCTTTAAAAACAAACTATAAATATTAAATGGACTCAAACACAACATCACGATGGAGCATGAGCAATGAAATGCCCGAGCAACGACATAAAAATTATATGCCAGCTAGGACAAAAAGGAAAAAGAAATAACAATTGATTGACAAGCTGCCAACCAAAAGGAGGGAAAAAAAATCCCAACAAGGCAGACCTTTCCTCCGAAATGGCATTAGATTTTCTCCACAGACTCGTATTCAATACCAGGTGTAGCACCAAAAGATAATTCGCGATACCACAAAACTGACTTGAAAACCTCCTTGAAAGCCATTATGAACCATCTAAACTTGACCATGGAAGATTGGCACCCAAAAATGATTCATTAGGTTTCCTAGTTTGATTTGATTTGGTTTTCTCTTTCGATCACTTGAAGTAGTTTGATTTGATTTGATTTGTAGAACTCTTGGCTTTTTTGGACTGGCACTACCATGGGACACTTCATCAATTCTGTTTGAGTATACAAAAATTAAATTAAACCCAATAAAATATTAAGATTTCCTTATTTTGATTTCTTGAAGTTCTAGCTTTTTTTTTAGGAATCCTAAATTTCTAGGATTTGTACTACGAACAGAAAGGTCAGCAAGATTATAGCCTGAAATCAAGGAAATAAATCGCTATCAAGAAACCCTTACTCCATTATAAATACAAGCTCATAATAGCTCAAACCCTGAAAAGGAAGTAGAGATCAACAATGGAGCTCAACACAACCCTAAAACGAAAGAGATCAACAATGGAGTTCTGCCCACGGATTGCCAGTGAGTTGATGCTCAAGGAGATCAAAAAGGGTTCTAGCAAGAACATAGTGTCTTCTCCCCTATCAATCAACATGCACAACTTCATTTATGTAGTCAAGGAAATCTGTTAGGATAAACATACGCCCTTTATCAAAAGCAATGGATTTCTCCGTAAGCTCATCAATGAAAGTAGAGAAGCACCAAGCATTAAGAGGAGCGCCATAGCAAGGAATCCAAACACATTTAAAAGCTTGGATGTTTTGGTTATCCCACGCTTCCACTGATGAAAACCATTTTGACAATAGCTTATCTTCGTCCTTAAGAAAACCGTTCAACATTTCAAGAGAATCGAAAGATACTAAGAGATTAAGACCATCCATATGACGAATCTGAGCATCCCAAATACCATTACTTATGAATAAATCTTGGAGTGTGTTCACGTAGCGCAAAAATTGATTAATTTTCCCACTGCGCTCTTATGCAGCCAATCCACGCCACTTCCTTAGCTATGAATCTCAACAGATTTAGGATGCCAAACGTGCAGGGAAGATACCAATTTATCCTTCATTACCCTATCAAAATTTTTCTAAGAGACCGTAGTGCTATCTTTCGATTATTTGGCAAACTGCACAAAAATTCTATAATTTCTAATCATAAAGCCATTGAGATCATCAAGCGCACAAATAGCCTCCTCCCTCCTCTTGAATCTCACAAACCCAAATTTAGTATTGAAAGAAGCGCTTCTCTTGCTTGGCATATACATATCCATCACATTCCCAAATGGATTGAATAATTGGTGGAGCCAACCAACATCCATGGGCTTGGTGAGATCATCCACATAAAAATGTGATTTTTATTTTTTTTTTCAGATAAAAATCCACCATTGTTCAGTGAAGAATGACTATTATTATTTTTTGAATGGCGAATGAAATTTTTGTAATAAGATGTAAGGATAAAAAAAATTAAAAGGACATGAGAGAAAGAAGCGAAGTTGATAAGAATTCAACCAAGTTCCGAGAGAAAAACATAGCATAAACCTTCATAAAATTAAGTATCCTTAGAAGCAATCTGGTAAAATAACTACCAAAAAGGCCACACCCCATATCCAAGCTAATCCGCTACATAAGAAATCCACTGCAGGAAAAAGAAATCCCCATAAGCGTATGAGCAGTATTGATATCATTCCATCACTTGAGGCAGGATAAAAAAAAAAAACTTAGAAACCACATGCAGCAGCCGGTAATAGGAGCAATCCGGACAAATTCAAACCTTCACATGAAACATCCTAATAGCGCATCCTATTTAATTTCATGACACCAGCAACTGCATTTGCAAGGCATCTTAGCAACTCAACAGCTGCAGATACCAAATCCAATTCATATTAATATATCCCAATTGTGACTCAAAACTAGAGCAAACTAGGACAACACCATTTGAGAAAGAATTGACCCATGATAAAATGAGAATCAAAAAAAAAAAAAAAAAAAATACAACCCAAGAGTTCTTGACAGACACAGATCTGATAGTGGACACCCCCAAAGACCCCAAAAGCCTAGACTAAACAGGAGGACACTGGGAAACCTCAAGCAAACCAGACATCACAAAAAAACTAACACCACCAAAGATTCCACACAACCAAATCAAGCCCCAAAGTGACATGCTCTACAAGACACACTCAGCCCCCATAGCAATACTAGACAAGCTGACCAAACCCACCACACACCAAGGAAACCACAAAACCCCACAACGACTCCAAGAAAAGAACAAAAAGAAAAACCTAACAGCCCAAATATGAACTCCACCTACTCCTGATACAGTTGCATATAAAAGTTATAGCTGACAAGCAGCCCTATCTACGTCTTGTTCCATTTCAGCTATTTTACTTATAACTTCGTCTTCATCCCATCATATCCAATTCCAATAACTTTGTTGACTGCCCATATAGCTTTAGCTTCATTAAGTAAACTTCTATTTCAATTAAAACAGATGCAGAAAGGCAGTAGCAGCTACTAACATCAACTTAAGCGTTCTTTTTCTCCCAATTTAAGCGTTCTTTTTTTTTTTTTTTTTTTTTTTTTTTTTTTTCCGGAGAAACACTCAATTTTCTTGATACTATAGGGTTTGGGGGATATGCAAACACATATAATTCTTGTGTGGTTCGTCCAATATTGGCATTTGCCCGAATAATTGGATTATATTTTTCAAGATTCCCTGAATTTTTTTGCAATAGCCAAGGACGGAGCCAGAATTATTACGTAGAGGGGACAGACTATATGTGAAAGAGGGGCAGGGTTAAATAATTTGATGATATATATATATATAATATATATATATATATATATTCAATGTAATAGTAAGGTCTTTTCAAATTGTACTAGCCATCACCTAGCTCCATCCTTGGCTGTAGCAATGTGTCTGGAGAAAAAATGGGTTCTTGCCCCAAACCTCCTCTGTTTTGCGTAAAATGGTCAGGGGATGCCAAACCAAAACATTAAAAATTCCAGCACTCACAGCCACCTTAAGACTCCTTGGATATTCAAATTCCTACAAAATATATTATCCATGGCTACAAATTTTGCATAATCATTTTCAAAAACCCTAATTTTGGGGGGTTAAAAATAACAAGTCCTATAACAAACAACCACTATACAAAGGAAAAACAAAACCTACAACAAACTACTGCCAACTCAACAAAACTGAGTAAATAAGCAGTCCCAACTCAACAAAAAAGAGGAAAAATAAGCAATCAACTGTACAAAGGTAAACCCCGAGTTGCTTCTTTGTATTGCATGTACTAGTCCATTTGACTCATTTGCAAGTTTTGACAAGCAAAAGTTGAACTGCTTGGCCGAATTTTATCCTAAAGGCTTTTCAGGTATTGAGCTTTTGGCACTTTCAGATTAACTTGAGAATTTCATCATTGTGTGCGGTCTAGTGTCAAGTTTTCAAATGTAAAAGGAATTGCCTCGAAAGATGGTTGAGGCCCGAAAAGATATAGGGTATCCATTGGTTTTCCGGCTTTTGACTTTGGGCATAGTTTTACCTGTTTCGACAGCTACAGTAGAAAGAACATTTTCTGCCATGAAGATTGTGAACAATTGACCTCGTAACCAAATGAGTGATCAAGGGTTGCAGAATAATAAGCCGTAGGTTACATATACCTGATAAGTGTTAGTTTAGTTATCAAACCGGAATTATGCTACAATTGATTTTGTGTATATTGAGAGAGGGAGATTTTTTCTAGTAATAGTATCACAAAATATTAAAAATCGCCAGGCTCATTTGTAAATGTTGTTATAGGTTTTAAATGGATGAGAAAACATTATTTCCACTGCTGGCGGAAACAAATGTTTCCTCTAAATCAATCACATCGGCAAAATGGATATCTGCTTACCAACTTTTTGTTGGCATTCAAGAGTAGCTTTTTATGGTCAGTTGTGAATGCAGTTATAGGTTGTATATCTAATTAGCTATTTTTTGTTTGACATTTTAGTGTATTTTTTGGAAGATCAATTGTAAGAGAAATTATATGTTATTAATAGATCTACTTTTACTCCTTTTAATTTTGCATTTTGGTGTTCTTTTTTCCAATTATTATGTTTTAAGAATTTAACCCCACTAACATTTAATTCTGGCATCGCCCGTGGTACTGATCATCTCTTAACTAATATCGGATAAATATCAGTTTTGATATAGTTGATGGTCTCGGCAACATCTCTAAAAATAACAAATGAAACCATAAAAGTAGGCCCAAGAAAGATGAAACAGGGTGCTGTGCGGGCCCATGTCGGCACCTCACTGGCACTATTTCAACGATCGTAGACATCCACCGCATAGAGCTCGTCGAGTACTATAAGTGTACCAAAAATCAATTCAATCGGACATCATTAAGTGCCTCATCATAACACAAATAAGTTAAAAAAAATGGTTTCAATGGTTTTCATCCAGTGTTTCAAGACGTGTGTTTCAATTTTTTCAACTTATTTATGTTCCGATAAAACACTTAACAATAATTGATACTCGACAAGCTCTACACGGTGAACGTCTCTGATCATTGAAAGGTGCCGGCGTACGTAGCGCCGAAATGGACCGCACAACATTCTGCACAACACGGAGTTGCGCAACACCTCCCCATTTCCGAGAAAGACATATAAATGAACAGAATTGAACGGTCCAGTTCCAGGTCCCTAAAGGGATTGGAGTGGAGTTGCACCAAAAAATGATTCATTAGGTTTTCTAGTTTGAGTTGATTTGGTTCTCTCTTTCAATCACTTGTACTCCTTTCGTCCACTACTGTTGGTCCATTTTTTAAATTCGTATATTTTTTTATTGCTTATAACTTCTAATATAAAAATAAAAAAATATACAGTATGACTATTGTTTGATAGATCTCAATTAGTTTAAATATACAAAATTCACAAAATCATAAAACCATTATAAATTGAAAATTTTAAGCAATAAAAAATGGCACAGATTATCAAAAATGGACAAACAAAGGTGGACTGAGGGAGTAGTAGTATTGCACCATGTTTGTCATATTTAAAATGTCTAGTGGTAAAATACTTAAATTTGCTTATATTATGGTGAAATGGTGCACTTCATCAATTATGTTTGAGCATACAAAAATTAAATTAAACCAAAAAAAATATTACGGTTTCCTAGGTTAAATTGTTTTCGTTTTCGTTACTAATTTTGATTTCTTTGAAATTCTAGGATTTTTTAGGACTCCTAAATTTCTAGGATTTGTACTACTGTAGATAGTGAACGGAAAGGTCGGCAATATTTATGGCCTAAAATCAAGGAAATAAATGACTACAAAACCGATCAAGAAAATTATATGGAGAAAAAAATAAAAGAGGACCTTGCCTATCAAGAAAGCCTTAAACTCGTTTACATAAATACAAACAAATAATAGCACAATGGGACGAAAAAGAAAGAGACCAACACTTGAACAAATCACGAAAACAAACAAACCAAAAATGGAGTTCTGCGCCAAGATTGCGAATCAGTTGATGCTCAACAAGATCCAAAACGGTTTTAGCAAGAACATAGTCTCTTCTCCGCTATCGATCGATGTAGTTCTAAACATGCTAGTTGTCAGATCAACGGGTCGTACTTTAGAGCGTATGTTGGGCTTTCTTGGATCTAAAAGTTTTAATGAAGTCAATGCTAAATCGAGGAAGATGATGGAAGTTGCAGAATGTTGTGAGTCCTCTGAAGATGCTAGCAATGGTCCGATTTTGAACGTGATCAATGGGGTTTGGGTTGATCAACATTTTCCTCTAGTACATAAATACGAAGAGGATGTTCTAAAAGCTATATTCAAGTGTGAAGGAAATACTGTCGATTTCGCAACCAAGGTAGTATTTGTCTAAAAATTTTCTCTTGGGTTCTATGCCTGTTTCTTTATTTATTTATTTTTTATCGTTTGTCCTCAAATTCAATTGGAGTGAATAACTGTAGCAGTGTTCCTGGAATGATACATATGCTTAAAAAAAAAGAAAGAAGAAGATTAAAAACATAAAACTATAAAAAAAAAAACTGAAGCAATCAATCTCGTGTGTGTGTCTCTAAATAGTTTTCTTTATCCGTAAAAAGAAGAGAATTTTTTAATAAATTAAAATTTCCCCTGGTTGGCAAGTAACATAGGTAATAAAAAAAAAGCAGAAAACCTTACAAGCTAATTATTATTAAGGGGGAGGGGGGGAGGAACTCTAGTATAATATTAAAAAAATATCCTATGAATTGCATAGGCTCGCCCCTGCAAAGTATTTTGAAAAAATAACTCGTCCCCCGCGTAGTAAAATTCCTAGCCCTGGCTCCGTCCCTGATTATTAATGCAACTGAAAAAAAAGCACCTGATTTTCAAGACCCATCTGCACGCCCAAAACATCCCCTAAGCAATATATCATCAGCATAACCAATATCCTCCTTTAATCCCACATCCAGGATTAAAACATTGAGAGGGACTGCAGCACTAAAAAGCATAACTAATCAAATTACACAATTGTGTTGTTAATTCATTGTCAAACAAAAAAAAAAAAGTCTATGCAGGCTGATCAAGCGGTAGACGAGATTAACTCATGGGTTGATACTGCATCAAGAGGTCTTTTCAAGAAAATTCTCGAACATGGGTCCGTACCTAGAGACACAACACTCATCCTCGCAAATGCAATATATTTCAAAGGGATTTGGGACTATCACTACAAATTTGATGCACGGTGGACTGAAGATAGAAAATTCTATCTTCTCAATGGCAGCACTGTTTTAGTTCCATTCATGACAAGTGGCCGAAGATACTATTGTGGATCATTCGATGGTTTCAAGGTCCTTAAAATCCCATATCAAAGTGGGAAATCCAACAATTTCTCTATGTATTTTTTTCTCCCGGATGAACAAGATGGTTTACAAAATCTTTTAGTACTGCTCGATTCTGATTCAGGGTTTCTGAATCAAAAGTACCGCGAGTTAAGGAAAGAGAAGCTTGATAAATTTTGGATCCCAAAATTTAAATTCTCGTTCAATTTCAATGTTTCCAAGGTCATGCACGACATGGGAGAATCGTCCTCTTTTATTGAAAATCCAGGAGACTTATCCGAGATGTTGCAGAATTGTGAGAATGTCCCATTCTTTAACACAAACATGTTTCAGAAAGCTTACATTGAGGTAGATGAGAAGGGCACGGAGGCTGTAGCCATTACTACTCTGTGTTGTGGAGCTGGAAGACCTCGATCAGAAATTAAGAGACTCAGTTTCGTGGCCGATCATCCTTTCATATTTATGATCACAGAAGAGAGATCGGGTTTAGTTTTTTTCACCGGAGCGGTACTCAATCCAATCCAGAAGGATTGACTATGCACTTCTTCTTAGTAACGGAATGGTTTGTCATCTGGCCGAGTTTCCCTTTTGTTAGTTTAGATTAATTGTTCTTTATTTGTTTTGAAGAAATTTAATGCATATGTCTTAATTAAATAAAGTTTATACTTTATATTTGGGGTTTACTTATTAGTTATTATGATTATGGTTGTTAGACCCACCCAGCCTACTGCCTTACCCACCCGGCCACCCCTGGGTTGCACTTGGGATTTAAGTGGAGAACTGTGGCGGTGGGTTGCTACTCTAGTTTGCCGTAGATTTGTATTGCATATTTCGGTTCAATGTGGTCCTACCATGGGGTGGTTCACATATATGTCATCAAAAAAAATAATAAATTGTAAACGGAGGGAAAATTGATTCATTGACCTCAGTTAATTAAATTAAAATACATAACGTTTTGAATTTTCAAATGTGAGAGGATTTCTTTTTTTTAAAAAAAAGAGCAATGGTACAGGCACTGACATTGACTAGTGTAAAGCTATTATTACACTAAATATACACATGATATTACCACATCAGTGTATTACTGAATACATGGATAGCATCCACCAAAAAAGTATCACATCCACATTTAGTGTAATAATTTCAATACTAGTTAATGGACTTGCAAAAAGTGAATAAAAACAAAAATATTTACAAATAATGTGTCTGATTTCTATTAGTTTTGTCTCTCTTGGGCTTTCTTAATATTTTGATCATAATTAATTTTTTTTTTATCTCTCCCCTTGTCAAGTTTTACATTAATCCAAAACAATTTTGATACAAAACTACAAAAGTTCAGAAAAAATAGAAAATAATAAAAGGAAAAGAAGAAGTTAAAAAAAAGAAAAAGATAGACAAATGAACAGAAGAGGCAGCAAGCAAGCATAAAGTCAATGTTAAGCTATCTTCTACCATCTTTGATGGCTGACGCCTTCATTCATTCCTAATTGATACTAATATCTTTTTCTCCCAATTTAAGTGTTCTTTTTCTTCTTCTTTGTCCCGGAGAAACACTCAATTTTCTTGACACTATAGGGTTTGGGGCATATGCAAACACATATAATTCTTGTCTGATTCGTCCAATATTGCATTGCCTGAATAATTGGATTATATTTTTCGGATTCCCTGAATTTTTTCTGCTGTAGCCGAGGATGGAGCCAAAATTATTGCGTAGGGGGGACGGATTATATGTGAAGGAGGGGTGGGGTTAAATAATTTGATGATATATATATTTTTTCAATGTAATAATAAGGTTTTTTCAAGTTGTACTAGACACCTCGTGACTCCATCCTTGGTTGTAGCAATGTGTTTGGAGAAAAAATGGGTTCTTGCCCCAAACCTCCTCTGTTTTGTGTAAAATGACCATGGGATGCCAAACCAAAACAACAAAAATTCCAGTACTCACTGCCACCCTGAGACTCCTGGGATATTCAAATTCCTCCAAAATATATTATATATCCATGGCTACAAATTTTGCAAAATCATTTTCAAAAGCCCAAATTTTTTTGGTTAAAAATAACAAATCCTAAAACAAACAACTAACTAGGGTTGTAAATGAACTGGGACATTCGCGAACGATTTGAGGCTCGGTTCGGTAAGAGCTCATTCAAGTTCGATTCGTCTACTAAACGAATTGAACTTGAACTTCAATATTAGGCTTGTTCCATAAATTAGCCAAACCTGAACAAAAGTGGATTCGGCTCTGTTAGGTTCGTGAACCTAGGGTCAAAAAGTAATTAATAATATTTTAGGGGCCAACATGTAAATATTTTTATAGTTGAGAAACTCTTATGTAATTTGTTGTTCTTTTATCGCTAACTAAAGTGCTCTACTATGAATAGATGAGTTTTATCCCTAACTAGAGCACTTTATTTAGTTCTCAATATTTTTTTCTCATGCTATTTTTCTTTTGATTTCTTGATTATTGGGATAGATTTGTTTATTCTTGTTTGATTTCTTGATTATTGTGGTAGATCTACCTGTAACATTCTTTTGAAGCATCTCTTTTCACTCTCACTTTGTGTTCAAAATTGCTAACGAGTCCTATCGAGCTGGATTCGAGCCTAAATTCAGCTCGGTTTAGCTCGTTTGAGTTGAACGAGCCCTACCGAGCCGAGCCCAAGCTTTGAAATTTTTTCACGAGCCGAACTCAAGCTCACTTGTCTAGGCTCGAATGAATCAGAGCCAAACTCAATCCTGACTCATATCTTAACGAAATGATCCCAAACCTCATAGGGTTCGGTTTGATTCAGCTCGTTTATAGCCCTACAACTAACTATACAAAGGAAAAACAAAACCTACAATAAACTACTGCCAACTCAACAAAACTGAGGAAATAAGCAGTCTCAACTCAACAAAATTGAGGAAATAAACAATCAACTATACAAAGATAAACACCCAGTTGCTTCTTTGTGTTGTATGTACAAGTCCATCAAACTCATTTGCAAGTTTTGACAAGCAAAAGTTGAACCGCTTGACCGAATTTTAACCTAAAAACTTTTCAGGTATGGACCCATTCAATAGGCAGATTGAATTTGTCATTCAATTCTATGATTTGTAACAGCCATCTTCAATACAAATTTGAATAGGATTCAAATATGCCATTATCTCCACTTTCATGAGGGGAGTTACCCAGCGTTTATTGCACATACGTTATGAATCCATGGGGTGGTCTTGGTTGCCTCGGGAGATCCTCCGAGTGCCCTGGTTTCATTCACATCGAATTCCTAACAGCACAATAATAAGCCGTACGTAACACATAACTGATAAGTGTTAGTTTAGTTATCAAACCGGCATATGCTACAATTGATTGTTTATATTGAGAGGGAGATTTTTGCTCGTAATAGTATTACAAATGAAACTATTATGCTACAATTTCAAAATATGAAAAATCGTCGGGTCATTTGTAAGTGTTGTTATAGGTTTTAAATGGATATTTGCTTACCTCCTTTGTGTTGGCATTCAAGTGTATATTTTTGTGGTCGGTTGTGAATGTGGTTATAAGTTGTATATCTAATTAACCACTTTTTGTTTGATATTGTAGTGTATCTTTTGGAAGATCAATTGTAAGAGAAATTATACGTTATTAATAATAAATATCTACTTTTACTCCTTTCTATTTCGCATTTTGCTGTTCTTTTTTCCAATTATTATGTTTTAAGAATTTGACCCCACTAACATTTAACTTTGGCATCCCCTGGTACTTATCATCTCTTAACTGATATCGAATAAATATTAGTTTTGATATAGTTGGTGGTCTCGACAACCTCTAAAAGTAACAAACTACGACCATAAAAGTAGGCCCGAGAAAGATATGTAAATGAACAAAATTGAAAGATCCAGTTCCAGTTCCCTACAGGGATTGGAGAGGAGTTGCATCCAAAAATGATTCATTAGGTTTAATCCCTAGTTTGAGTTGATTTGGTTCTCTCTTTTGATCACTTGTACTCTATGGGAGTGTCTTTGCCGGAATGAATTCTCTGAACCTTCTGGGAGTTGGATGGGCTGCAGTGGAAAGTGTGATGTGCGCCTAAGGGGGACCTGCACAAGTAGACAACCTCGTTAGTGCCTAGCCTGGATGGTGGTGGTTCGGGAAGGCTCCGGGAAGGCATTTTGATGATCAAGTCAGTCCTCGGAGAGAGGAAATGTGCTCTATATCTCAAGAAAGAACTGAAGTTATAAGGGTAGTAAATGAGGAGAGAGATGTCCCCTTAGTGGTAGTTGTGAGTGGGTATTTATAGGCAGAGAGAGCGTGCATCCCACGTGCTCGGCTCCCCCCACGCGCCTGTCATTCGCGCTTGGAATGACAGGTGAGGTGACCTCTGTCCCTGCCACAGACGCCATATCCCGGCCAACGTCACGGCATGTGGGCTCGAGTAGTCAAATCACCTCGAGACATTCCCCACAATCCACGTGCTGCTGCAGGCGGCGGTGACAGAGTAGGTGACTGCCGCATTTAATGCTCAATTGGGAAACGTGTGGCGTGCCTGGTACGCTTCCCCCGAACCAAGTGTCGTTCCAAGCCCCTACTTGTCCGTGGTCGACTGGCTCGGCACACGAGTGACCCAGCCCCAGGACGCTCGGCACGCCGATCGGCAAAGGTCCCGAGGGTATGCCGAGAGCCAAAAGGAGGATGCCACACCTTGGGCGCCTCTCGCTCGGCAAAGATCATTCAAATCCTTATTCGTCCAAAATCACGCACACGTGCTCCTTGCCGAGGGTGCCATCTGTTCGGCACCGTCGAAGCGGATTAAACCGCATTCAGTTTTGCTGATTTTGGGATAGTTGAACTTTTTCAGCTTTCTTGTAGTTTCGGGAGAGTGACTCTGCTGTTCCCCACGGATCCGGCCGCTACATACTCCTTTTGTCCGCTATTGTTGGCCAATTCTTAAAATCCGTGTCATTTTTTTTTATTGCGTATAACTTCCAATATGAATCTAAAAAAAATATGAAATATGAATATTGTTCGATAGATATCAATTAGTTTAAATACAAAAAATTTGCAAAATCATAAAACCATTAAAAATTAAAAATTTAAGCAATAAAAAATGACATGGGTTATAAAAAATGTACAAACAAAGGCAGACGGAGGGAGTAGTAGTATTACACCATGTTTATCGTATTTAAAAAGTCTAATGGTAAAAGACTTAAGTTTGCATATATTATGAAACATGGTACACTTCATCAATTATGTTTGAGCATAGAAAAATTAATCAAACCCAATAAAATATTACCGTTTCCTAGGTTGAATTGATTTCGTTTTCCTTATTTTGATTTCTTTGAAGTTCTTAGGGTTTTTTAGGAATCCTAAGTTTCTAGGATTTGTAGAAAAAGGTCAGCAATATTTATGGCCTAAAATCAAGGAAATCAATGACTACAAAACCGATCAAGAAAATTATAGGGAGAAAAATAAATAAATGAGGACCTTTCCTATCAAGAAAGCCTTAAACTCGTTTATATAAATGCAAACAATTAATAGAACAAAACCTGAAAAGAAAGAGATCAACAATAGAGCTCTGCACAACCCTAGAAGCAAAGAGATCAACAAACTAGTCCTATATATAACTACAAACACATAGTAGCCGGCACAAACCCTAAAATCAAAGAGATCAACAATGGGACGAAAAAGAAAGAGACCAACACTGGAACAAATTAAATCTCGAAAACAAGGGAACCAACAATGGAGTTCTGTGCCAAGATTGCAAATCAGTTGATGAAAAAGAAGATCCAAAACGGTTTTAGCAAGAACATAGTCTCTTCTTCAAACAATGGGACGAAAAAGAAAGAGACCAACACTGGAACAAATTAAATCTCGAAAACAAGGGAACCAACAATGGAGTTCTGTGCCAAGATTGCAAATCAGTTGATGAAAAAGAAGATCCAAAACGGTTTTAGCAAGAACATAGTCTCTTCTTCAAACAATGGGACGAAAAAGAAAGAGACCAACACTGGAACAAATTAAATCTCGAAAACAAGGGAACCAACAATGGAGTTCTGTGCCAAGATTGCAAATCAGTTGATGAAAAAGAAGATCCAAAACGGTTTTAGCAAGAACATAGTCTCTTCTTCACTATCGATCGATGCAATTCTAAACATGTTAGTTTGGGTCGTACTTTGGAGTGTATGTTGGGTTTTCTTGGATCCAAAAGCATTGATGAAATCAGTGCAAAATCGAGGAAGATGATGGCAGTGGCTGAACAATGTGAGTCCTCAGAAGATGCTAGCAATGGTCCAATTTTGACCATGATCAATGAGTCCTCTGAAAGGTATATTCAAGTGTGAAGCAAATAACGTGGATTTCACAGCCAAGGTAATATTTATCTTACAGATTTCCCTTGGTTTTTAAACTATTTTGTTATAGATGTCTTAAAAAAGATTTGATTATGGACAAAATCAATAGTTTAAAAAATTACGTCGAAAAACATTGTTTTATAGCTCATGTTTTTAGAGTTTTTTTAAACTTTTTTTTTAAAGCATATCATTCAAGGCTTCTTTATTGACTCCAACTGAAGCAATCATCGTATCAATCTCCTGATGTGCACTACGTGGTGTACTACAAAGCCTCGATTCCCAATCTCATGTGTGCGTCTGTAAATAGTTTTTCTTTATTAGAAAAAAGAAGAGACACATATTATTATTATTTTTTTGACAAAACAAAATTAAAAGGACACTAGACACGGCGTCACAATGAGGGCAAATGTCTCAGCCATGCACGTAGGTCATACACCACCAAGCACTCAAATACAAATAAAGAATTCCTTGGTTGACTAGTCACCAACCAGTAGATTAACTTAAAGAAAAAGCACAAAACCTTACAAGCTACTTTTGAATGCAGGTTGTTCAAGTGGTAGACGAGATTAACTCATGGGCTAATACAGCATCAAGAGGCCTTATTAGGGACATTCTCTCACATGGATCCATACCTAGAGAGACAACACTCGTCCTTGTAAATGCAATCTACTTTAAAGGGACTTGGGACTCGGACCACAAATTTGATGCACGGTGGACTAAAAATAGCAAATTCTATCTTCTAAATTGGAGCACCATTTCAGTTCCATTCATGACTAGCAGTCACAAATACTATATTGGATTGTTCAATAGTTTCAAGGTCCTTAAAATCCCATACGAAAGTGGGAAGCACAACAATTTCTCTATGTAATTTTTTCTCCGGATGAACGGGATGGGTTACAAAATCTTCTAGTACAGATGGATTCTGATTCCGGGTTTCTAAATCAAAAGTACCTCGAGTTAAAGGAAGAGAATCTTGACGAATTTTGGATCCCCGAATTTAAATTCTAGTTCGATTTTGATGTTTCTGAGGTCATGCACAACATGGGTGAATCTTTGTCCATTGAGAAAATAGACTTGTCCGAGATGTTGCATAATTGTGAAGATATTTTGTTCTTGAACACAATCTTGTTGCAGAAAGCTTATATTGAGGTAGACGAGAAGGGCACAGAGGCTGCAACCATTACTTATATGGGTCTTTCAAGACACGGAAAACCTCCACCAAAAGTCAAGAGACTCAGTTTCGTAGCTGATCATACGGAAGAGAGATTGGGTTTAATTTTTTTCACTGGAGCAATTCTCAATCCAATCGAGAAGTATTGACTGTGTACTTGTTCTTAGTAACGGAATGGTTTGTCATCTTGCCGAGTTTTCCATTTTTTTGTTTAGACTAATTTTTCCCTATTTGTTTTGGAACAATTGATGATATTTAATGTTTGAGTTAATTATGGTTTATACTTTATATTTGAAGTTTACTCATGATTTTTATACTCATCCCCCCTGCCACCACTTGGACCGGGTTCGCCTTTACCAGCACAATTGCCTACATAAATAAGGTGGGGTTTGAACAAACGAGCTATAATATCTTTTCTTTTCGTAATTAGTGCTTTATCAGCGGTAGGAGATTACAAGTATTCGAAATTACATTAAATTGAGCTTTAGAATCTTAATCACCATAAGCCCAACAAATAGTAACTACAATAAATTGGGTTTTTGACAATGTTGTGACAGCAACATGTCACTAAAAAGTATTCAGTGATAGTTTTTCGTCCTTTCAACAAAAAATTCTGGTGTTTCTTTCCTTCCAGATGTGATAGGCAACTGCAGCCAAGGCCAGTTTGAAGAGAAGAGATTGGAATGAATCACCCCTGCAGAAGTTAGTAGCCCAGGTGACACCTGAGTCTCAATTTTAAGCCCTCCCTTGTACCTGAAATCTCGACAAAATAATCTCCCAAATGACTCTGGAAAAATTAGTCTAAAAAGCAGGTGCTGCAATGTCTCATCATTACGGGAGTCAGGAACATAGAACACATATGGGCTCAACCTCCGTGCCCAACCTTCAAAATCTTTCCTTGGTAGATAGTTTCTTCAAACAGGCTATAGCCAAGGGCAAATGCCCACTCAGGACATTCTTAGAGAACCAAACGATGGAGGCCTCTCAATTTGGTGCGTTAAAGCTTCCCAAGCATGCTTTACGGAGGAGTGCCCACTGAGGAAATAGACCAGACAACTTCATCATCCCTGTAATTCTGAGGCAGACGAGAAGTACAAGAAATGGAACTCTGTATCTGCTGCATCAAATTGTTTCTTGATCTAGGCCAATGCCAATCACCATTGAAAATAACAGAAATAACCTTAGCAAAAGCCCTTTCAATAATTTTTTTGAAAAAAACCTTAGCAAAAGCAGCTCTACCAAGAATAGACATGGACCTTTCATCAGCCATAGAGTGGACCCCATGGATGCCAGTTGTCACACCAAAAGTACATTACCTATTATTTGTTTAACAAACCTCTGATCCAAATCTCTCAACTTCAGTAACTTGTTTCTAGTCCAGGAACAATGCGGGGCCTTCATAACCCAGAAACTCTGATCTAGATACGCACCCACTTCATCCATAAGGTATCCTCTTTGGTACATAGGGCCCATAAATGTCTCAACATGGTGACCTTATTCCACTCCTTAAGGGATTCCAAGCCCAGACCTCCTTCAGCTTTGGGAGTGCAGACTCCAAACCATTGAACTTTAGTACCTGCTTTCCCGAGACTAACTCCTGACCACACAAAAGCCCTAACCATAGATTCAATCTCTTTTATAATCTTCTGCTGTAAGATGAACAAAGAGCACTAATAGGTTTGCATACTGAACAGAACAGATTGAATGAGAAGTGCTCTCTACACCAAATAACAGCAACCTGTTAGACCAGCCAGGAATTCTTTGTCCAGTCCTTTCCTTTTAACTGGACACAATCTTCATATCTGAGCCGTGTAAAAATTCTTTGTTTCCTTTTAACTGGTTAGGATCCCTCTAGAATTGGAAGCAGACTGAGGATCTCAGACTCAACAATTATGTTTACTCTCGAAAAGAATATCTGACTTCTTTTTTTTTGTTGTTGCAGATTTCAGCCCACAAGAATAATAGAAATCTTTTAAAGCATCCTTCATGACCCAATAGAGAGAAATCATCTCCAGCCAACATAAACAGATCATCAGCAAAAGCAAATAAGAAATAGAAAGATTATCTCATTTTGGGTGATAAGTGAACTGCCCTTCACTAATCTTCCTCTGAAGAATAGCATACAGCCGCTCCATTACCATGAGAAGGAGATAAGGATAAATAGGATCTCCATGACTGAGCCCCTTCTCCCCCATGAAAAAGTAGTATTGACCCATTTCCTTCTCACCCCATCAACAAGAGTATTAACTTCTTCTATTTACAATCTGAACTCACAAAGTGTAGCTACACAAAAGCAATATTCCTATGATTTTCATTCTTACTTCTACGATTTCCATCAAACAGTTTGCTGCTGAAATGGGCCAACATTTGTTTGAAGAACTGCAACTTGTGAAATGCAACCAGACCCAAAAATTAATGGCCAGACACACTTTCCCTATGAACAGTGCATGACCCAGAAAATAATCCAGTTTTGCCACAAAACAATAAGAACTCAACCTGACAAGCTTATCAGAATGCATTTATACAATTCAAGATTCCTACGCTTTTTTCTTTCTTTAAGCGGAGATTGAGACACACTTGATGGCAAGGAAAGATTGATACACCTCTATAATTAGTGTCTACACTTTTTGCGTTATCCTCTGCAATTTTACATGTACAAGGCTAAAAAATTTAATGGTACTACTCACTGGATTGGGTTGGGAAGACAATACATACATGACAAATGCAAATTCAGGATTTGCATCACATGGTACAAGTTTGGTAATACCATAACAGTTACCGGTTCAGGAGTTCTTGGGCTATTTTTCGTGCTTCAGTCAGAGGACTTGTGTACCGAACTTCTCTAACCCATATATTTTGCATTGGATGCATTTTCATCTCCATTTCCATCAGCTGTTTCTCCAACTTCCCAATAGCATTTGAATTCATACGAGTGCCAAAAACAGTCTGCCAGCACCAAAGACGAACAAGTATCTCATGAACCAATATGTTCTGTCTAAATGTAATGGTCATGGAATCCTCTTTGTGAAGCCAAACCTTGGGCTCATACTTGGAAAACAAGATATTAGATTTTGTTTTTCATATATGTATGTCACGTTTATAAATAAACTTACCCAAAAGGTGCTGAAGCAAGCATTGAGGATAACAACCTTGAGGAGGTCCTCATCTGAACTACTGACGATAGTATCGGAAGTGGTGGAAAATATAAGGTCTTGAGCTGAAGAGTCAAACAAGGATCCATAGTTTTTGACGGTAACTCTACCATGCTTCTGTAACACCTTATCTAATTGACGAACAGTTGGGCCACGGACCTCATCTTCCCTTATGATCTTTGATCCCGTCATACTTGGAGTATGATTATCATGCAAAAATTCTTCGTGTAGCCTCAGTAAGATTGCTGCATTATCACTATTTGTCCAACAACAGCACAAGGATGACCCATCATCTGCACAGGAAAATGAGAGAGTAAGGATTACATTTGGTTAACCAATTCGAGGATGACCCATCATCTGCGCAGGCAAATGAGAGAGTAAGAGTTACATTTGGTAACCAATTGGAAAGCAAACACCAGAACAATCCAATGATAGATTCTAAGGAGAAGTAAAACAAGGAACGATGAGATCAGTGCAACAAGAAATCTTGAATCCAGATCCAGTGATTGAGTGGCAAACATAAGAACGCAGTAACTCAAGGATTAGTCTGTGACGGTTATTGATTGAGAGAGAGAGAGAGAGAGAGAGAGAGAGAGAGAGAGAGAGAGAGAGAGATGAAATCCTGAGTAATTCTAGTCCAGGCTACTAAAAAGCAATAGATACTATCTGAAGTCCGGACCGACATATCATCATTAACACTGCAGTCAATGCTGTAAGATTAATCGCAAGTTCGCAACAGATGTTACTGGCAAAAAGTAGAAAAAGACAGAAAGTAACTCAAAAGGAAAGAGAAATGAATAGAAGATGCAGCAGCATAAACCCAGTTTTAAGCTCTTGATCTGATGTGCACAAAGCTATTAGATCCTACTGAATGCTGTCCTTCACACACCTAACTGCCTCCTATAATTGGAGCATTCATTGAATTGAGAAAAGATTTACCTAGTACAAAAGCAGCGAGGGGGATATTAACTACGGGTGACCGGCAGTGAAATCTTGATTGGGGAACAACTTTTCTGCTATCCTCCAAAACCAGAATGTATATAGCCATAACCTATCAAAATCAGCCACAAAATCAGAATAACAAAGAAACTGTGAAGATAGGAATTCAAATCTGAGATAGGTCATTCATCTGGGAATAATCAAACTAAATAAATTGCCAGGCTGACTTGAAGAAGCATGAAAATATATCTGGGTGAGTGCTTACCCTGCAATGAAACTGCACCGGCTTACAGTTGCTACCTTGCAATATTTCTGAGATCAGAGCCGAAGGATAAGTATCTAAAGATGCAAGATTGCATTGGCCAGAAGAAACTAATCCATTATCATGCTTTTCACTGTGTTGGTCACATGATACTCCAATGGATTTGATTACAATGAAAGATGTCGGCGTCAGGATGAGTTCATTCCGCCCTCTGAAACAACAGTATATAGTCACTGATTGAAATGTGTACAAATACATGACAACAGAACTAGATGAGAACATCGCAAGCATGCACTGTGGACTTTCCTTGTTTCATTTTACCGTCCTTTATTCATAGTTATTAAGCATGCAATGTGGACATCCGTAAAAGGTCAATGGAAGTAAAACTAATACCGCACCAAGTATGATTATTATCTCTTGTGTTCTGTTCAGTGATGTTGACTGCACACTCAAGCAATAGTTTGAATTTAACAGCTAACTAAGCAAGGGCGTGAATCTGATCAGTAGCAGAGGCCGACAATTTTCAGAACATATTGACAGTTTGATTTGTTTTCAGTGGGTGATAAGGGAATGGGATGAAAAAATGGGCACAGAAGTTGCACCCCTACGGTAAGGATCGCCAAATTACCTGCATGTAAGACGAAATACATACCTCAAATCGAGTACTCGATGGAAAGTTGCAGTGACGTTAGGTCCAAATCCGATAGGATAAGAATGTTTGCCTTGAGCACCAACAATCTTGAGCTAAAATTAGTTGAAACATTAAATAAGAAAACCCCCAATCTGAATCAAAGCAAGAGATGGACGCTGGTTAAAAGCAGGGATAGGAACATTACAGAGTGATGGTCTACTAAAACATGGATACAGACACTGCTTTTCACTTGAAAGAATTTTGTGCAACTAATATCCACATGACTTTTGCGCCATAGGTTAGCACCAGAAGAACTGCAACCAGAGTCATGAACATCCACCACAGATCCATGGAAAGAGATCAAATTTCCTTCAGGCAACTGATATTCATGGTCAGAAGTACCAGAACAATGAACTGATCCACTCCTTATGGTCTCATTGCAACTAGAGATCTTGGCACCCTCTTTGACTGAGACAGAGGGCTTAACCAAACATTCATCTGGTACCTCAAGATCTTCCTTTAAGAAACTCGCATCATCGCTAGAGAGATGAACATGCAAGTCTGAATGACTTACACGAGAATCTACATTCAAATTCAGGAGTGGCCACTCATTTTGACGAGGACATTCGAAGATAGTCACATTAGTGCTGTCAAGTGAATCAGTACAACAGTGTGGTCGATTGGTATTTTGGAGACTCTCATCAGAAGAGAATGAAAGGCTCCACAGGGTTGTTCTACAAGTGATAATAACTTTACCACAGCTTACATCATCAGGGTCCTGAGTGGTACATAGAATATCTTCTTTGTGGTGCTTTATGATGTAATAGCCACCAATTCGCAACAACTGCAACATAAATCAAATTAAACTTCTTTGTTAAGCAACAGAGCATAATTTCCTAATCCCTGCAGTAACCAGTTAAATTCAAAAGCAAAAAACATGACAAACCTCATACTTCCAAAAGCTTTCTGAATTGAACTCCAGCAATGTCTTCTGTGCACTTGGTTTGCAACCAGAATAGACCTTCAAATTAGCTTTTGACCAGCACAATATTCCTGAACTAGCTTGGCACTGACCCTTCCTGGTAACTACACATGGAATCTCAGGCGGGGAACTTAAACTCGAACATTTCTGCTCCGAATATGATCTCGTAGAAGAACTAGTAGAGGAACAAGGTTTGTGGCCACATAATTTGTATTCAGCACTGCTAAATCTAGAACTCAAATCCCTATTCCACGGCTGATCAATTTTATACCTCTTGCCAGGAACACATTCACGATAGTTTCTACTGGCATAAGGCTGCTCCATGGGTTCTTTCAGCAGGTCTGAAAAAAGCTTCGTTGGACATTTATGCCCATCCTTATCCGCAAGTACAAGGTCCCAAGGCAAAACGAATACCTCAGCAAACATGCTTGAACTGTTTGAAGTAAGTTGTTCACCTTGAAACTGCGGCACAATACAGTTCAATAGTGAATGAAAAAAAAAAAAAAAATGATACAGTAACAAGGGAGAATTGCTATTGTCCATGACTTTGGAGCTTCTAAATTTACTTTCATTTTTTGGGGCAGTTGGGTTGGGGATAGGATAGTTATTTTGGAAGATTGTAAGAATTACAAGGATATTGATCGCCACATTAGTAGTGGATATAATCAGCAAATGAACAAATACATAAACAAAAGCACCATACCTTTTGTTGCTCAGGATATTTATGTGTGACCAAAAGCATGTGAAATCTTCCACTTTGAAGTTCCTCAAAGTTTTCTTTATTCTTGACCTTGACACCAACATGGAAGGGGACGTTTCTGGATTTTGTGTCTTCCAAATGGAAGAAAAGATAAATTGCTAGCTTCATCTCTCTCATTAGTGGAATGCTGCTAAAAATGTTTCTGCACAAGAATGGCTCGGTGTGTAACCCCAAAGAATCAACTCGTTCATGTTTCCCTTCCATAACAAGAGAAAAGTTGTTTACCTGAACAAGTTAAAAAGTTGATTCAGTAAAGTCGGACAACGAAAATGATATTCATTGCACCTTTAATCAAAACCCCTGAACTATTTGACAAGATCAGGTAGAAGCTTGTACAGTTACCTCGTATATGTGGTCAATATTCCAATCTGATGAGAGATCAGGTATAATGACATCAATGTTGCCAGTAGCATCAATCAACTGCAACCTTCCAGAACACGAGGAAATCTGAAGATTAACATGTAAGCATGATTAGATCCATAGAATTCAGTTATTTCAACCAAGTAATCTTAGTACATCACATGCAAAGATTAGCTTGAATGAGTTGGTGAATGCTTTCAACATAGAATGCAAAGAAAGAAAAGGATCAAACGAATCTGCTTTGGTTCTGCATCTGTCATCTTTCGCAAATATAAGCAAAAAAAACTTCAAAAATCATAGCCTTCTGTCTCACTGCAAGACTACAGAAGCATGAGATGATTTACTTGTGCATAACCAAACAAATTTCACAGCATAGAGAAGATTCGTAGAAGGGATAAATTATAGCTAAACTGCAAATGAATCAAAATTAAGTAGCCAACCTTTACCAATCCAAGCAAAACCACACCCATGTCTTCACTGTGCACAATCTTCTTAATTGACCGAGTATAGGATAACCCTTCACAGGATAGATGGGTATTTTTGTCAGGGTCATCCAACAAATCAGAATCAGTCTCCCATTCCAACAGCATTCTCATCCATATCTCCTTGCAATGACTGATAAAATGAGATATGGGTACCACCTAAAAAATAGCACAACCCCAAAAATATTACTCATAAACACTACTTGTTAAGCAGCTATAATGAACTAGAAAGATGCTAGAGCTCAATAAACAAGATTATCTGCACTTCCGGGCCCTGATCTCACCAGTTTCAGTTGACCACAATTTGGTTCATTGCTACAGCCACATGAGTCATGCTTACAATATTCTCTAAACACTCCATGCTGCCAAAAGAAAGTCATTGTGGAAGGTGAAAACAAAATAGATGATCCTAAATATCTTCATTAACCACCAGAAAGTTTACCATCTTTACCCGGTATCGAAATACAGACGGAGGTAACCGCGAAGTAGCATATGCCTGAAGCAGTCCTTCCTTCTGGTAACACCTTGTGACTGTCCACATTAGCTCATCATAAAATTTGATAACCACAAAAAAAAAAAAAAAAAAATTGCTCCCGGGTAAAACAAATATCTTCATACCAATAACCAATGTGAAGTTGTGAACTATATTATGAAGATCCAAAGCAAGGAAATTACCTTATTTGATCCCAAGATCTCCTTCTCAGTTAAAATGCTGGCAAACTTTTTCCGGAAACTTGAGACAAGAAGTAATACCCTGACCCAAGCATGTAAGCAAATAAGTCCATCAGGAACCTTAAACCTAAGGAGAAACTACGGTATCACAGGGTAGAATAATTTCCTACCATAATCTCGCGGAAAAGGATAACGAATTAATGAACTTCCCCAAAATGCTCTGAGATTGAGAATTTAAAAAACACCTACATCATGCGACACTGATTTTTAGTAGAGCTGTACAAAATTTAGATGATATGTGCCCACATAGACAAAATTTAGATGATATGTGCTGAGGTAGATAGAATTGAAATCAAATTCAAATCCCTTACCCTGTTGCAAATGGGGAAAAACATTTCACAATAAAGCTAGTTTTATGGCAAGCACCAAGAATAAGTACTTTAGTCCAACAAAATTTGGGATTCACAAAATGAACATTTCTCATGGATACCTGCAAAAAAACCACCTGTTAGAAATAAGTAGTACCACAACCTCCACCAATACATAGAGAAACTATCCTAGACAAATAAATAGGCCTAAAAATTAATCAAAATGTATCCAATGCAATGAAGTCAAGCAAGCTACTACATACAATGGCGCCAATTCTGAGACTATGCGGCAGAGCGATAAGGCTATCTGTTAGTAACAACACTTCTCTGTCCAACTCAACTACCATGCCCTGCATGTAAATGCCCGTAACAGTGCCAGTATACGTCTCACATTCACCCTTTCCCTTAATTATAGACTTACTAACTGGAAACCTCCTATCAAACAACTTGGGGAGATGCAACATAGTTTTTTCAGAAGTTACATACATCAGCTGAGAATCTTCCTCTCCAATAAAAACCAACTTCTTCTTCAACCCAGATAACAAAAAAACACTGCCAACCAGCTTTTCAATCACAGGATGCCAGGATGAAGCCAACCCACAGAAGTACACAATCACAGGCTTAGTAAACCAATGCCCATCCTTTCCTTCAATCTGATCTTGCAAAGGCATTTTAGAATCTTTCATACTACACACCTTACACTCACATACCAAAACTTGCGCAAGAAACCCACAAACATTAGTCGAAACACTAGAACTACTAACACACGGAACAACTGAAACAGGGCTAACCGACTCTAACCCACCACAAACTGAATACCGAGCCTTGTGACTATCTTTACTCTCAATCGAGGATTCCGAAACCAAAGGAAACACATTCGAACACGAAGACAACACACAAGAAGTTTCTAAAAACCTCCAGCTGATAATTTCCAAGAAACCCCCTCCACATTT
The DNA here is from genome assembly GCA_022606695.1 of Vaccinium macrocarpon. NCBI lineage: Eukaryota > Viridiplantae > Streptophyta > Magnoliopsida > Ericales > Ericaceae > Vaccinium > Vaccinium macrocarpon. The sequence goes on along the minus strand of CM040179.1, from coordinate 5,785,596 downwards.
CAAAGGAATGAAGTTCCATGCAACAACCTTAATCTTCCTTCCGATCACTTGAATATCCAGGTCAAGAATATCACAACATACAGTCGAAGAACCATCGGAGAACGAGAAGCAGCTGATATTAGGACAACGAGAAGTTGGATTTGATATTGAAATGTTTTGGTGGGAAGGTAGGGTTAGGCTTCCGATGAGGACAGTTGGGTGGTTGAGAGAGGTTAGGGTTTTTGGGTTAGGGTTAGGGTTTGGGGTGGGAGAAGTGAAATTGTGATTTTGGTTGAATGTGTGTGGGTTTGGAGGAATCGAAGGGGTGGAAGAGAGGGAGAGTGATGATGCGGCGGTGAGGGGGCGAGAACGGCGGAGGAGGTCGGAGATTGTGATGACTTTTACGCTTCCTTCTTCCATTTGCTGAACAAATCCAAATCTGTAAGCAAATGCAACTGTGTCTTTCTACACATACAGATACATGTGTATCGATAGTTGAGAGAGAGAGAGAGAGAGTTGCAGAGATCAATCGACGACCATCGACACTGTTGTTGAGACTCGAGAGTGAAGAGCAGCCGAGCGGGGGTGTGGGCGGGAACGAAGGGTTATTTTAAACAATTTCGTTAGGGGCCCAACATAAGTCTAGTCCACTTGAAATTATGGGCTGAGCATGTAGTAGAATGACTAAATTTGGCCCAAAATAAAGCTTTCAGAATTGCAAATATTTTATGTTGGAGATTTTCAGTATATTTGCATATAATTTCTTTGAGAATTACTCATTTTTCTTGATTTGAAAATTTACGAGAATGTTTGTGGGAATATTATTCCTCAATCTCTCAGTTTTATTTGACAATTTCTCATACTCATTATTGAGAATTTCTCAAGTCTCCATGCATAGTCAGTTTTCAAGAAATTCTCACAAAACACAGATTCCAAAACAGACTATTCCACAAACATCGACTGAAAGTCCGAATAGCGAAAAACAACTTGTCTAAAAACCATGAATTAGAAATGGGCTTTTTGTATTTGGGGCCCTGCTGGCCCTAAGAGACATCATCATGTGCTGTAAGACTACACGTCACCGTTTCATGCTTGGAATGCTTACATCAACTCAACCCATTAAGTCATTGTTTGGCAGGAAATTAAGAACACTTGGACATTTTTTCAAACTTCAAAGCCAAATAGCATCTTATCAGGTTCAACAAAAATTGAGTTAAATTTAACCACAAAACACCTTTTACAATTTAACAAGTCACTTTATCAAAAACTCAAAAAATCAGATTCTTTATCCAAACTTTACCATATTAAACTATTCCCCCTAAAATCTATTAAAAAAATTATTTTCTCCTAAAAATCTAAACTCCCCACGTTGGGAGTTGGTCACCGTCAGAGGAGGACATGAGGTGCACCTTTTCTATTAAACAAATTGGAAATAATAGGGGTGACGTACACGTGTCACCAACACATTCTCTACTCCCTCACGCCCTCTCTCTTCTATTGCCCTCACGCATGAACAATAGGATTGTCCACTAGGTTTTGTCCGGGAATGGCTTTGTGCATGAACAGTACCTTAGCCCGTGAACAGTGCTTCGCCGGGGATGTAACAGTACTGTAGCAAAAACTATTTGTTGAGTGAAAGTAGAGACTGATTTTTGGGGGTTTTGGGGGGTTTGGCTCAACAATTTGTCAAAAACAGTGTTTTACAACACCAAATGAGGATGCTCTAACTTTTCCTTCACCTCAGGCTTTGATCAATGATCAAGCCTCTGCTCATTTAATTTTTGAGCTGAAAAAAAATACATATGCTACTATTCACAAAATCAATTTTGTTTTTCTCGCAAAAATATATCCGAAATGAAACAAAAACGTAAAAGTTTTTGTTTTTTTTTTGATAGGCAAAATTTTATTGAGGAATCAATAAGGGTAAATCGATGAAGAGGTAGAGAACAAGCATGGCATAGTTTTTTTTTAAAGGCATGACATAGTAGCTTATGGGCAATGGAATACCCAGAAATTGATGTAATGGGGCCACTTTTTTTTAATGTCATGGGGCCATTTATTAACCATATCGCAAAAATTTGTTTTGTAACTGTTTACATATAAAATTAATCAATCCAATGATTAATTGACACGTAATCAAAAGTGCCAAACATTGGCAATTACTCGTCAATGAAGACACACTGGATTAATAAAATAAAATGCACCGAATACGATGTCGTATTGCTTCTCAAATTTAGAAAGGTAGTTATTGGCAGTTACAAGCCATTACTAAAATAAAGATTGGCCTCGAAGCCATGATATCAACTACTAAACGCACAAGCTCCATGTGTAAACTTGAGAAACAAGGCGATTGACAGTTAGAACACGTGGAATTCTTCTGGGAAGCAGTTATTTCCTTAAACACATTATCATTTGAAGTTATTAAGTCGACATGCAGATTTAAAGCTTCTGGGAGAAGGAAGAATTCAAATTCAGACGTGAAGGAAGAATAACTGCCAACCATCAGAGTGGAAGTTGGAGTTCGAAGCAAGCTAGATTCAAATTCATGGAGCGGGAAGTTCAAACTACAAGCTACGTCTATAAATAGAAGAAATTGAAGAGTAAAATAGCCCCGGACAAATCTTCAACAAACAGCTATCAAAAAACTGATGCTTGGTTTGTTCATTGGCAAAGTAGTTTAGGATTTCGGACTCAGTTCGAAGTAGTTTAGGATTTCGGACTCAGTTCGAAGTAGTTTAGGATCTCGAACACAGTTCGAAGTAGATTAGGAATTAGATTAGGATTTATCTCGATTGTTCTTGTGACAATCACCCCTATCTTGATTGTTCTTGTAACAATCACCTGTTCGAAGTTCTGTTACTATGTATTTGAAGTTGGAGACAATTTCGAAGTAAGTTTATCTTTGATTTGTTAATCGAAGTGTCTTGTTTCTTTATTGTTCTTTGATTTCCTAAATTTATTGGTTTGCATTTCTTCACTTATTAAGAAAAATCCTCATAATTGAGGTAATTGAACCAACAAAACACAATCGCCTGATTAAGTTTGGTTTTCCAAAGTTAATCTGAGGGAGGAGATTGAAACTCTCTCTGGCACGCTCGCACACAATTATTTTCCATTGCAAAGAAGTAAAAAGAACCAAACAGTAGCAAACCGCAACGAGACCCTTCATTCTATAAAGTTGACTCCCTACGAAGCTACTTGCAATTTTCAAACTTAAAAATAATGAATCTAGTAAAATAGCTTTTTGATTTTTATGCACCATTTAAAAGATCTCATCGAAAACTATCAAACAAAATTCATACTGAACAAAAAAAAATTGGTAAGTAAATTATTTTTAAACTTGAAAATTAACAGGGGACCTACGGGATGGAGGGAGTAATACTTTACTCATGCTGTTTTGGAATTAGATGGTTCAATTGTGGCTTTATAACTCATTTTTTCGTGAATATGGAGAGAGTTCTACAAGGTTATTTGGCTTTGAAGTTTGAACAAATGTCTAAGTGTTCTTAATTTTGAGCCAAACAAGGGGAAGTTAATTCACCATCCCAAATAAATAAGATCCTTAGGATCCCATCCAGTAGGATTTGAATGTTTATTATTTCATCTTGAGATTTAAATAATACCGGAAAAGCCCTTTCTTTTTATTTTTCCCATTTTGAATTTGTTTGATATTATTAACTGATTTTGAAAATTTTAGTAGTCCCAACCATCCCACGAAACTGTCCAGTAAGTAATGGCTTAAACGTCCCACTAATTTCGGGCCATTTTTAAAACCGTTCATATTATAGGTTGGTTAGGTGTGGTGTGCCATACCAAATCACAACCCAACTTCCTTTTCATTCGGTGAGAAAACACAGAGGACCAAAACCGTCCCAACCTAGCCGAATTCCTAATTTATCGGTGAACCCAAACCCATCCCCAAATCGTCATAATCCCGTATTCATCGGTGGAAACCAAGACCCTTTCCTTCCCAAATCCCAGATTTTTCGGTGAAACCACACCCACTTCCCAAATCATCGTATCCCATCATCTTCGGTTGGAAGCAAAACCCTAAGCGAACCTTCCCAAAAATCCTTGATTTCTCGGTGAAACCCATCCCACCACCCAAATCGTCCCAACACATCCCACTCTTTTTCGGATTAACAACATTCTACAGTCTGATTTTGCCGATTTTGCGGAAACCTCTCGTTGCAAAGAACAGACACCACAAAAATGGCTGAGGCGGCGACTCCGGCAGAACAAAACGGTGAAGAAGACTAACCAGTGGACGAGAAAAAGGCCCAGTCATGGCTCGTAAGTTTCCTACTCGACATTAACAGTACACAATTTTTTGGTTAGAGTAATGAATAGACTGTATTTTTTGAGGCTTTTGCGTGTACTTTACATCGATTTCCTTCGAAGTTTTTTATGGGGTTTAAACTGTGCATGCCTGTGGACAGGAAAGTTAGGGGTTTTGAAAATTTAGGAGTTTTGTTTTTGATAACCATGGTTTGAGTTTTGCATGGTTGATGGTATATGTGTGGTGAATCCGTGAACGATAAACATGGTTTCTTTGTCCAAGGTTTACCTTTTCTGGTTGTCAAGTGAAGAACAATCCTAGGACTGTTGAAATTTAGAATATAAATATGGAGTTGATGAATTGATTATTACATATGACATAGTTGTTTCTTGATTTTGGAGAGTAAAGATGTTGTTAAACATGGATCAATTTAAAATTGTGTTGGTAATGATGCCCAATGAAAATGGAGGACTAATAATCCACCGTTTTGTGTTAAAAATTTTATGGTGTAGTGGACGATGCACGGAAAAATGGTGGACCAATGCTTGACTATTGTAATATAAAAATTACATGTTCTAGAAATATGTCATATTTGATGTTCAAAGTATAGTTGATCATAAATTCAAGTGGAGATTTTTGTAAAAATGGTTGATTGGATTTCAGATTTTCATTTAATGGATAACATAATAAGTGCTCTATGATATTGTTCTTGTTAAAAATAATCTAAACGTGTGTGATTATTATCGGTTGCAGAAATTAATTGCTGGAAAGACACATGAGGAACGTCAATCCATCCTTGGAAACATGATGCGTAATACAAGTACTTATCGATACTTGTTGTTTCCAATCCACAACAATTTTCATTGGACACTGCTTGTTTTGGATACCGAGGAAGGGACATGGAGGTTCTACAACTCCTTACGCCCCAGGACTAGTGTGTATCATCATTTGGAGGCTGCAAAAATATTGGTACATGTACTTATGAAACATTAGCATTCCATTTTAACCCAATACTAGATGATACTAATTTAATTGCTTGCAATCGTTGGCAGAAAATCGCACTTGACAACTACTCCAAGGGCAACTTAGGTGGATTGTACTGCACACAAGACTGCCAACCCATCCAACAAAAAGAAACCCCACAACATGTAGCTGGGAGGTGAGTCCAAAAATGTATATACCTTTAGTATGTAGTACAACCCAGGATTGACTGTTGCTCTTTGAATTATGATGTAGTCTCGACTGTGGGGTTATAATCTGCCACATTATCCGACAGTTCTTCCAAAACGAAACTGTGGACACAAAGATACCAAAGTTGGAATGCCGTAGGTTATGTGTTGAAATTATTCATGCTTTCATAAATGATGATGCCAACTCATGGAAACCAGAAAAGAATTTGGAGGACATGAGACATGAGTTAAATCAGAATACGAAAGTAGAGGTTGGAGTTGCCGAAGCAAGGAAGAAACAACCAGCCAATCGGAAGAAGAAATGAGACATGGTGGTGGATGAGTCACTTCAAATGGTTGTTTTTGTTAGTTTTGTGAAATCTGAACAGCTTAGAAACTAGATGAATAATTTCGGGGTTTGTTAGGATTAAGTTTTTGAAGAATGGTGGTTTACTTGTTTTAAGTTGTTCATGGTGGTGGTTGTTTTGTTTTAAAAAAATATGTGTCTGGTTCAGTTTTATTAATTTATTGGTTAATGGTTGGTTCCTTTTGTTTTGATTGGTAACAATCATGAATTGTGTTTTTGTCCATCTTAGCAGCCCTCAACCATTTATCCACAGTTCCATATTCAACTACGAAATACTAGATCGATTTATGGTGTTTCAAATTGTCAACACCCTTATATAGAAAATAAATGTCAATGGTGGTTTGAACAGTGGAGTAGAATGTCCTCTTTGCCATCTTACAACCAGTTCTTAGTATCCTAACCGCTGACGTCCCTATTCTTCCTCTTGTATGCTTGAATAAAGTGGTTTGCCATTGTGCTATAGAAATCCTCTACTCGAAGATGAGTGTCACCAATTGGTGCTTTAACTTATTAAAATGCTTGATTCAATGGTAAGAAGGGAAACATAAAAAATAACCACCGACATATTGAATATGGTAAATCGAGGAACCATATTTGATGTATAGTATGCTCGTTGTTGAACCTGCATTTATTGAAAAAATGTTTTTGATGGAGAAAAAAAAAACACAACCAAATGATGGAAAAACTATAAACCATTTAAAAGGGAGATATGAACCCGGATATAATAACGATAGGGGAGAAACTGAGATTATTATATCTGGTTCATCCCACATATACAATCTGCTTAATACTTCACGTACCACACCTCGGAAGGGTCTAGGGTATCATATCCAGCAGTTAACATAGCTCTCTTCTATATCTTGCCGACAAACGATGTGTTAATAGTTAGGCTGTGTTTGGATGACTAGAATCTTGAGTAAAAATAGGAATATGATTACTGAAATCAAATTCCTAGGAATTTAGGGTTAGTTTGGGTGAATTGAAAAAACTAGTTTTTTGGTTTTGACCTTATTCAATTTTTTTTTTTTTGCATTTGTTGGTTTTCGATCGATTTTTTGTGGTTTCTTGGTTTGTCTTGATGAGAGAAATTTAAAAAGTATAAAATTATTAGCCAAATTTAAAGTTTGGTTTTTTGGATTATTTTTCGTCTTTATTCACAAAATTTTAAGTTTGGCTAATAATTTTATACTTTTTAGATTCCTCTACTCGAGACAAGCTAATAAACCACAAAAAATCGACCGAAAACCAACAAATGCAAAAAAAATTGAATAAGGACAAAACTAAAAAAAACCAAAAAACTAGTTTTTTGAATTCACCCAAACCACCCCTTAATACTTTGAGGAATTGCATTTCGGTGTTTAGATTAATTCAGTAATCTTATGCTGGAAAGAATTATTTTGGAAATTTATTAAAGTCAATAATTATTTTTCTTAATAAATGAGTTAGGAATGTGAGATTCTTATGGTGTAAGAGAGAGATCAGATTCCCACTCAGTCTGAGAGTGTGATTCTTGGTTGAATGTGTCATCAGGAATTACATTCATATTCATGTCCCTGTCAAATCTCGGAATCAAAAAAGTATGATATCACATTCTCGTTCCTATCTCTTCCAAACGTTGAAATCATGGGTAGAAAATATCATCACATATGCATTCCCCCGTCCAAAATTGAGTCAGTTAGAAGTGTGTGCGGGAACGAGGGATCTTTACTGGGCCTAATGCGTGTTAACAGCCTAAGTAATTCTAGTCCAGTCGAGACAATGCCCAACTTGAGACATTTACTGGGCCTAAGTTCATGGTTACAGGCCCATAATATCCTCTACATCCCAATCCGAAACCTGCCTATATATAAATGCACACACGTACCAAGCACAAAACCCCAGAAAAAAGAGATTAACAAATGAAGAACAGCAAAACCCTAAAAGGTAAGAGAACGACGATGAAGGGCAGCAAAGCCCTAAAAAGTAAGGGATCAATGAAAAGGAAGAGGTCAACAAAAGGGAAGAGATCAACAATGGAGTTCTGCCCACGGATTTGTTAGACAAAAATTTAAAATTTTGCCGAAACATAATCTCACTTATATGGAAAGAAATCACATAAGTTTTTATTTAAGTAGGTCAGACCCATTCAAGATACTAACATATCCTCTAATTACATCTTTTATGCAAAAGAAAACCTTTTGATTCCGATTTTTAATTTACAGAACGACATGGGAAAATAAATTTTCTTGTTTTGGGGCTGAGTCTAGACTGTTTATCTAGATTGCCTACATACCCGTAGCTCGGGATCAAGCCAAACGTAGTTCACATTTAAGTGATTTTTTTAACATGCCATTGCGGCACTTTTTTAATTTAGATAACTCACTTGTGAACTCAAGAATCACGGCATCACTATGAGAAGAGCACATCCCAACTAGGTTGGCACCCACTCTTTTATCAATCATATGCCAATCTTAAGTATTTATTTTTATTTATTATTTTTTATTTAAGTGACTGCTCCTTTTAGATGGGATGCCTACGTATTCGATTCGTCCAATTCAACTTGGAATATAATTTTGAATCAAAATCAAGTCAACTGTAGTTCTTATTTGGAACTTTTAGTTTTTTTTTTTTGGTGTGAACATTTTAAATTCACCAAGTTTGTGACTATACCCGTTTGAACAGGCCGCCTATGTATCCGAGTTCGACTAAAAATTAAGTCAACGTAGTTCCAGACTTAATTTCCAAATTTCATTTTTTAGTGAACTTTTGAGATTCACCGTACTTGTGACTGAACCTATATGAGTAGGTTGCCTACATATCCAATTCGGTAAGTCGAAAGTCACCAAAATTGAAATCAAGTCAAGTTGTAGTTCTAAACACTTTTGACAGATTTCTTTTGGCTGTGTAAAGGACCGAACAAGTCCTTATAACCTTTGAACTCAAATGCCAAACTTTGATTTTTGAAACGGTTATCTCGGGTGTTTACTTAAGAAAATATTGCTAGAGTCATTTGAGACTCAAAGTGTGAAGAGTCTCATGGACCTAAGTACTTGAGCAAATTTTTTTAAGAACAACCCCATCCTCGGTCAGAGGATTCATGCAAACCATTGTCCAATAAACGGCCATGTAGGCTACAAGCTTTAAGGACCTTCATTATGTAGTTGATTTTTTCATTTCTGCAACATCAGTGCGCAATAACCTCTTCAATTTGCACCCTCAGTGCGTAGCAGATTTTTCAATTTTTGCACCTCCGGCGTGTGATAGATTTCACGTTTTTTTTTTTTAACCCTGGTGCACAACAAATTTTCCGCTTCGCACTTTCGATGCACAAAAAGTTTCTAATTCGCACCCCCGATGCTTAACAGATTTTTTTTTTAATTTGCGCTCCCAATGCATAAGAGATTTTTTCCTAATTTGCACCCCCGGTGCATGAAAAGAGTTTCAATTTTTTGCACCCACGGTGCGTTAAATAAATTTTCAAGTTAGCACCCTCGGTGCACAAAAAGTGTCTCTCGGTCTTTTTGCACCCTGATTGCGTTAAGAAGTACTTCAATTTTTGCACCCCCGGTGCATGAAGTATTATTATTATTTTTTTTTACTTGCACCCTCGGTGCAGAAGAAATGTTTCAATTTCGCAACCCTGTTGTATGAGAAGTGTTCCAATTTTGCACCCCCGGTGCATGAGAGATTTTTTTATTCACACCCTCGGTGCATAAGAGATTTTTTTTTTTTTGGTTCGCACCCCCGGTGCATCAGGAAATGTCTCGATTTTGCACCCCCGGTGCGTGACGTATATCTCGGTTTGCACCCCCGGTGCATGAAAGAAGCCAATTTTACTTGAAATTCAATTGATTTAACCAAGGTTAGTGTAAACCAATCCAAATTTTAAGAAACCACGAAATAGCTTCTATATATATATATATATATATATATATATATATATATATATATATATATATATATATATATATCTAAGTTTCCAATCCATTTAGAGATATACTCCAGAATGTAGGAAACTTATCATGTGCATCCAACAGAGTTAAAAATTTGAACACCACTCCAAATCCCTTTCTTTTTGATAACCTTGAACTGTTTTAAAAAAAAGGTACGGCAGGTAGTGTTTTAGAAAACAAGGATTCAAGATGAGAAAGGAACCAAATTTTATCTCAGTCTTGGAAAACTTGTATTCACTGCCCTTTTAGAAAAAGAGGAAGAGATTTGAGAAAAGAAAAGAACAGAGAAAGCAGAGATGGAAGAACATGACTAAGAAGAAATAAGGAGTTATACCTTCAACTTTCTCCAATGGGTACTGATTCCTTACTTAAAAATTTCTCTTTTCACTTTTCTCTCAAAAGTCTCACCGTATTTCTCCTTGCAAACTTGCTTGTCTTCTTCCGAAATTTTTCTCTGCAAAGTCTACCTTTTTTTTCGTTCCTTCTCTCCGTTTTTTCCCCTTTCAAATGTTCACCCTTTGTCTGTATATATAGACCCATGGCAAATGGCTGCACTTTCCTCAACTAAAGGAACGTGGCTGCCAATTTTCCCCACTAGGCAACGTGATTAATTGCCGACTTTTTCTCTGGCACAATTTTGTAGGGCAGTTTGTTGGTAGTGGGTAGAGTTTGAACAAGTCAAAGAGAGATTATGGACATTTTTTCGGAAGTTCCTCCACAGAACATCTCATGTAACCTTTATTTATTATTATTTTTTTTTGTTGATTTGTCTAGGCAAACAATTCCACAAATGTTCACATGTGAATTTGAAATACCTAATCACACATGTTGAGTAAGTGTTAACTAAAAATGCGACAATGCCCTTATGTCACATTCAAGTACTTATATCTCTCAAGGAATTTTATTTTATTTTATTTTTTTCGGCCGCTGCATATATTTTCTATCAGCCCATCCAAAGGAATAAAAAAATTTTCCGTTTAACAGGATTGCAAATGAGTTGATGCTCAAGGAGATCCAAAAGTCTTCTTGCAAGAATGTAGTGGCTTCCCCTTTATCGATCAACGCAATTCTAAACATTTTGGTTGCTGGATCAACAGGCGATACTTTGGAGCATATGTTGGGCCTTCTTGGGTCTGAAAATGTGGATGAGATCAATGCAAAGTCGAGGAAGATAATGGAGGTGGCAAAATGTGGCGGTGGTGGTGGTGGTGGTGCTGGGTGGTACATTGATAGGTACGGCGAAGGTCTGGATTTGACAATGGTCAATGGAGCTTGGGTCGATCAACGTTTTCCTCTAGTTCCTGAATACAAAGAGGAGGTCCTAAAAGGCATTTTCAAGAGTGAAGGGAACAATGTTGATTTTAGAACAAAGGTAATATTTCTTCACAGATTTCCCTCGGCTTATACCAACAATCAAAGGATCAAACTCTTTAAGTAAGATAAAAACTGCACTGGAGGTGTCCCTCTAAGAAATGCCTGTAAAATTTCTAAAAGAAACTAAAAAAATAAAAATGTAGGAAGTGTGAAAATAGTTATTAGGTATCTGAAATTAGTTTCTTGAAAATATTGTTTTTCAATTGAAACAAGAGTACAAGACAAATAATTAATTTTTAATCCTCAACAAGACATATAATTGATTTTTAATTGGAAACATATAGTGTGTTATGCTGGAAGCCTGGAACGCAAATGATATTTGTAATAAATAGTGCCCCCAACGTGAAGGTAATTATTGAAATTACATGTGGTTATTATTCATTGGGAAAGTCTAGAGGCGATAATTAATGTACTAAATGTACATTTGTCATTCTTTTAGTGGATGAGTGCAAGCACATATTGCATCATGCATTGATGTGGTAAGAACATGTGTGCTTTTAACGTAATAGTTTGTAAGTTACTGAGTGTCAGCGTGTCACTAGTCTAGCATTGCTCTTTCTCATTTTGGGCAATGCAATGTTTACACAGGCTAATGAAGTGGTAGATGAAATCAACTCATGGGCTGATACTGCATCAAGAGGTCTTATCAAAAATGTTCTCCAACATGGGTCCATAAAAAAAGAGACAGTAGTCATCCTCACAAATGGTCTCTACTTTAAAGGAAATTGGGACAATGACTATATATTTGATCAATTGAGCACTGAAAGTAGAAAATTCTATCTTCTCAATGGGGACAATGTTTCGGTTCCATTCATGACTAGTTGGAGAAAATACTATTTTGGATCGTTTGATGGATTCAAGGTTCTTAAAATCCCATATCAAAGTTGGAAGCCCAACCATATCTCTATGTACTTTTTTCTTCCGGATGAGCAAGATGGGTTGTAAAATCTTCTTGGAATTTTAAATTCTGATTCTGAATCTCTAAATGAGTACTTTGAGTTAAAGGAAGAGAAGCTTGAGGAGTTTTGGATCCCGAAATTTAAATTCTCGTTCGACTTTGATGTTTCCAAGGTCATGGATGACATGGGGGAATCGTTGTCTATAATTAAGAATCCAAGAGACTTGTCCAAGATGGTGCATAATTCAGAGGATGTCCCATTCTTTATCTTAAACATGTTTCAGAAAGCTTATATTGAGATAGATGAGAAGGGCACAAAGGCTGCAGCCATTACCAACATGCCTATGAGAGGAGGAGGTGGACCGCCTCCGCCCGGAATCAACAGTTTTGTTGCTGATCATCCTTTCGTATTCATGATTAGGGAAGAGCAATCGGGTTTAGTTTTTTTCAGTGGAGCAGTAGTCAATCCAATCCAAGAGAATTGACCAGGTATTTGTCTTAGTACTTGACTGGATTATCTTTTTGTTTTGAATAACGAGAGTTTTGACCTTTGAACTTCAGGGTTGAAGTTATCTTTATAATTAACTACATCTGTAATACCTCAACCATACATTGGAAGTATATTTCTTCCAAAAAAATAAAATATGAACATAATTAGCCAAAAGTTCATATTAATTAAAATAAGTCCAAAACTCAGTAGTACATTAACCAAACATTTGAATTATGTTTTGTGCACATAAATTTCAACACTGTTTCTCAGGCGAATAAGATATTTTTAATTGCTAATACAATGTTAGTGTTTGTTTACTTACTTGTAAGGGTTGCGGAGATAAGGACGACAATGTCGTTAAATGTATCCTTCAGTGAACTTGGTGCCAGTAGTGAAGAAAAGAAAAAATAAACTTGAGTGAAACAAGTGGGTTCTCAGCAGCCCAAACAAAAAACGTGGGTTACTATTCACTATCACGATTGAAGACTTTTGCATTTCCGTGATTCGTTTTGTGATTTGCATTAAATATGAGTTTATCTTGTATTTGTTTTTTCTGCTTGTTAAGCCTATAAATAGGCGTGTAATTTGTTAGTTTGATATCAAGTGTGGAGTAAGAAAACATCAATAAAATCAGAGTGTGTTTGTTCAATTTCTTTGTGAGTTTCATACATGAAAAGTGTGTGATCTACACTCCTCCACTCAACAAATTGGTATCAGAGCTAATCAGTCTGAATATAGTCCAAATTGGTGAAAGAAATTATTTTCATTCACAGCTGAATTTTTCGGAGTGAACAAAAATCAATTTTTTTTTAGTTGAAGGTCAGAGCTCAGGAGGAGTCGAAGGATTTCTTGTTTGTTCACAAAATTTGGCAAACAGAGTGAGTTAACTCAGAATGAGTTAACCCAGTGAAGCTGAGACCAAATTCAGTTTCAGAGAAGAAAAATCAGTGGGCTAAGAAACCCACCTCACTACCGACATAGAAATTACCTAAGAGAAAATAATTCTCCAGATCCGGTGTCGCCGTTGTCTTCTAGGAGAAAGCTAAAGAAGCCGCTGATCCAACTTCTCCTTGCCGTTAGCCATCAGTGCCGCAGCTACCTCACAGTTGCAAGCCATCAACTCTGGTTCAACCATCAATTGGTGCAGCGCCCGAAGTAATTTAGCTCACGGCAGAAAAAAAAAAAATTCCCGAAAAGAATTGTGATAGTTCTTTCTTCTCTTTAAACAAGTAAAAAAGAGAGGGGCAGTTGGGTTTCTTGCCATTTGACATACCTTGCCAAGGTCAATTAAAGGTGTACTGCTTGTATATAAAAAAAGGTGCGCCATTCAATTCAAGGAAAGTATTTGTTGTTGTCGACAGAACTGGGGAAGTAGTTGAGCTCGTAATTAATTCACCGGGGCTACTTTCAAAAGTGGGGTCCATTCCATTGAGTTTATCAGCAGAGCAGTTGGAGAAAATTAAAGGGCACCGAATTATCATTCTTTGGATAATTTCAGATTCAATTTTTGGTATTTGAAATTTTCAAATCTCAACTCAAAGACAGGTGGTTCAAATATTTCAAGACGAGATGTCCAACGGAAGTGCACCAGCATTAATTCCAAAACTCACCAAGGACAATTATGATAATTGGTCCATCCAAATGAGAGCACTATTAGGTGCTCAAGAAGTCATGGAGATAGTCGAAAACGGGTACGAGGAGCCTGCCTCAAAAGAAGTAGAAGCAGCTTTGAAGGAGGAACAGAAAACAACGCTCCGTGCTGAGCGAAAGAAGGATTGCAAAGCCAGGTCCATCATCTACCAAGGACTTGATGAGATGACGTTCGAGATCATCGCCTCCGCTACATCTTCCAAAGAAATTTGGGAGATCTTTGCGAAAAAACATACAAAGGTGTCTTTGAAAAGTAAAGAGGGATTAAGCCTTCAATCTCTACGAGGAGAATTCGAGTCTTTACGGATGAAACCCTCAGAATCTATTTCTGAGTATTATAGTCGAATCATGACGGTTGCAAACCAGATGAGAAGAAACGGAGAAGCTCTCACAGATATGAGAGTTATAGAGAAGATTCTTCGATCGTTGGATCCAAGATTCAACTTCATTGTTGTTACGCTGGAAGAACTTAAAGACGTAACAACCATGTCTATCGAAGAACTTGTGGGCTCGCTACAAGCCCATGAACAGAAGTTGCACAGAGATGATGATAGAGCTGTGGAGCAGGCTCTACAAACGAAGTTGTCCCTCAATAAAAACAGGCACGAGCAAGGGGGGACATCACAGAAAGGACGAAGCTATAGTTCTCATGGAAGAGGCTCTGGAAGTTCAAATTTCAGAGGTAAAGGAGGCAGAGGATTTTCAAAAGGAGCAAATCAAAACCATATTCCAAAAAGGAAGTGGTCATGGACCGCAGCGGCCAGAGGCGGAGGACAAGCAAAAAGGTGGTTACAACAACCCGACCGAACAATGACAAAAGCAACATTCAATGTTACAATTGCCAGAAGTATGGTCACTACATGAAAGAATGTAGAGCAAGGCCAGCATCAAATCAAGTTGGTGAAACAGCAAACTATGTAGACAAGGAGCCAGCAGGAGGAGATTCAATGAGTCTCATGGCGCACAGTTCCACCGAACATGATCAAGGTACATGGTTTCTTGATTACGGAGCCGATAATCACATGGCCCGGTTCAAGGCGCTTTTTCTTGAACTTGATGAAAAGGTTTAGGGAGATATCTCTTTTGGCAACCTCTCCAAAGTCCCAGTCCAAGGGAGAGGAAATATTGTGATCAAACGGAAGAATGAAGATCATGCATTCATCTCCAATGTCTACTATGTTCGAGACATGAAGACTAATATTCTTAGTCTTGGACAACTCACGGAGAAAGGCTATCAAATTAGCTTGAAGGATATGCGGTGATGATCCGCGGATGCTCGAGGAAGTTGGTTACTCGGTAAAGATGGCGAAGAACGGGATGTTTTACGCTAATCGCTCTTCATGACACGCCAAAAGTGCCTCAATGCCATTATCAACGACAAAGACCGGATATGGCATCTCGGATATGGACATCTCAACTTTGAAAGCTTGAAGATGTTGGCGAAATAAGAAGATGGTCAAAGGCCTACCTTATATCCAACATCCAAATGAGGTATCACGAAAATTGTGTTCTTGGCAAGCAACACCGCAGTTTTTTGGGAAGCAAGTTGATTGGAGAGCAAGCATGCCACTTCGAGCTAGTACACCACGGATGTGTGTGGTCCGTTGAAGACAATCTCAAACGGACCCGAACGGATACTTCCTCACGCTTCACCGATGACTATAGCGAGGAAGGCGTGGGTATACTTTCAAAGCGAAGTCGAAGTATTAGAAGTTTATAGACTTCAAAGCTCTTGTGGAGAAAGAAAGCGGCTACTACATCAAAATGTTGCGGTCGTACCAAGGAGGAGAATACACCGGAGATCGGTTCGATGGATTCCTTAGGACAATGAGGAATTAGACACCGGTGTACACCAAAGATACACTCCTCAAAATGGTGTATCCGAAAGGAAGAATCGCACCATCCTCAACATGGCGAAAGCATCTTTGAAGGATAAAGATCTCGCGAAGAGATTTTGGGGCCAGCGGTTCAATGTGCGGTCTATCTACTCAACAGATGTCCTACGAGGAGTCTGAAGTCAAAAACACCACAAGAAGCATGGACCACTTACAAGCCAGGTGTGGCTCATCTCAGAGTGTTTGGTTGTATTACCTACGCAAAAGTTCCAGAGGCAAACAGAACCAAACTTGAAGACAAAGGAGTGAAGTGTATCCTTATTGGATATGGTGACTGGACGATGGGATACAAGCTATATAATCCTGTCACACAGAAGGTGATATACAGCAGAGATGTCATTTTCAAGGAAAATGAATCCTGGAGTTGGGATCAGACAGAAACTACCAGGAATATGGAGCTGACTGTTGAAGATGAAGAACAGGTACAGACTAGGGAGGTACCTAGAAGATTAGAAGAGCAGTCATCACCGTCTCATGGTTTCCCTTCACCACAAAGAGGTGAACCATCCTCACCAGCTACAGAAGAGCTTTCCGACATGAGGCCTAGAGGAACGCGAAGCCTGAATGATCTATATCATAATATAGATCCACTGGATGTAGACTTCACCATGTTCTGTCTGCAAATGACTTGTGATCCAGTTAACTTCGATGAGGCTAACCAAGAAGACAAATGGAGGAAGGCTATGGATGAAGAGATTCAGTCCATAGAGAAAAACAAAACCTGGGAGTTGACAAATCTTCCAGAAGGCTATAAGACCATTGGAGTGAAATGGGTCTATAAAGCAAAGAAGAATGCTCAAGGAGAAGTTCAGAGATACAAGGCTAGGCTCGTAGCTAAAGGCTATAAACAAAGAGAAGGCATAGACTATGGCGAAGTCTTTGCCCCAGTTGCTAGGATGGAGACGATCAGAATGATGATCTCATTAGCTGCTCAGCACAAATGGAAGATCTATCAATTAGATGTCAAGACTGCGTTTCTCAATGGATTTCTAGAGGAGGAAATCTATGTCGAGCAGCCACCTGGATATGTGAAGGAAGGACACTATGACAAAGTGTACAAGTTGAAGAAGGCGCTATATGGATTGAAACAAGCGCCACGTGCATGGAATACAAGGATCCCTTTCTCTCTCCTAATTATCCTAATATTTATCTTCTGATTTTTCTAATAATTCTCTCTCCTAATCTTTTAACATTTCTCTCTCCTAATATTTCCTAACTTATCTCAATCTCTCTATCTCTCACCCATCTTGAAAATCTCTCTTTTTTAATCTTATAATTCTCTCTCTTAATCTTCTCACACCTAATATCTCAGGAAAAAATTGAAAAATTCCTTATGACAATAAATTTAAAAAAATGACAAATTAATTGATTTTCATAGACTATCAAAAAACATGATAAACTAATGACGACAATAATGTTCATGTTTTACTGATTAACCATATTCATGGTGAGTTTACACTAGGAATATGATGATTTATTGATTAAAAACATGGTAGATATTAGGGATTAATGCACCATAATCCACAACCCAAGCCAAAACCATGAAAAACATGTAATGCACCATAAAATCACATGTAGTCCTTCCCATTTCGATCGACTATTTTATCCCTAAAAAAAATGATACATTAAGAAACCACAGTTAATGTACGCAATAACATCTACATGTGAAATATGGTAAAAATGGTAAATCAATAAATCATATTTGTTGTACAAAATAACTTTCTTTTAAAACACATGTGAATATGATTTTTCGATTTACCATTATTACTGTATCAAAAAAGAACACCCGCCTTGAATCGGGGAAAAAAACTCCACCATTAAGTTGGAAAAAAAAATATCGCCATTAACAAGATCTAAAACCACAACCACCATACAAAACAAAACAAAAGATTACAGTAATCAATGAGATTGAAAGGTTAGTCATTGGGTTTTTTCCGTCACCATCAAGATCAATCGATACCAAGTTCGGTGGTAGTGCACCGTGTGGCCAAATTGTGATGGAGCTCTACGCCGACACCACTCTACGCACCACGGAGAACTTTTCAAAACACTCTACACCGGAGAAAGGCATAAAAAAAATGATCGATGCTGCTTCTCAAGCCTACTTTCTCGGATTTATTCTATTGTTTGGCACTGCTTTTAGCCTTTGGTCTTGGGGATGTTTTTATGAGTTTCCATCGAGGTCTTATTGTTTAGTCTTATTTGAATCTAGACAATCCTTAGAGGCTTAACTAAATATGAAAATGACGATGGTATGAAGCTGATCTCATTGATCGGGATTTGTGTAATACCATAACGGAAAGTGTGGTATGGAGACAATTAAGATGGTGTGAAAATGACGATAGTATGGAGATAATTAATACCATAACGGAAAATGTGGTAGCAGAATCCCAATTATAAAGGGATTAGATAATTATAAGATTTACTATATCTACTAATAAGGGCAAAATGGTCTGATTTTAAATTTTGAAATGAAATCATAAAGATTTAAATCTCATATGATGGAATCATAACGATAATATTAGTATAGAAGGCCTAATTAAAATTCTCAAAATATAATAACAAAAGATTAGTATGCAGGGGGGTCTAGGACTCAAGGCCCAATTGGTATCCATTGGTTGAGATTTTCCTTTTCCTTATTTTGAAGTACTAGTTTTTAGAATCCTAATTTCTAGGATTTGTAGGGAATATGGATAGTGGAAAAAAAGGTCGGCCACATTTATACCCTAAAATCAAGGAAATAAATTAATACTACAAAAAAAAAAAAAAAAGTCCTGAGAGAACAAAATAAATAAGAACCGTGACCATCAAGCACAAACCCTAAAAAGCAAGAGGCCAAGAATGGAGTTCTGCACCAGGATTGCTAATCAGCTGATGCTAAAGGGGATTCAAAGGGGGTTTGGCGAGAACGTAGTCTCTTCTCCACTATCAATCAATGCGGTTCAAAACATGCTAGCTGCAGGATCAACAGGCCATACTCTGGAGTGTATGTTGGGCTTTCTTGGGTCCAAAAGTGTCCAAGAAATCAATTCCAAATCGAGGAAGATGATGGCGTTGACAAGAGGTGGTGGTGGTGGGTCAACCAAAAACACAGACGATGGGCTGATTTTGACCATGGTCAATGGGGCTTGGGTTAATCAACGTTTTCCTTTGGTACCCCAATACAAAGATAAGGTTCTAAAAGGTATTTTCAAGTGTGAAGCGAATAATGTTGATTTTGCAGCTAAGGTACAATTTCTCTTGCGTGCTATTTTTGAAACTATTAATTTCTCCAGGTTTTAGGGTTGGGTCGAAATCAATCCTTTTAGAAAATGGGTTACGACATTAAAGGCAACATTACTCTCTCGTGTGTGTGTAAAAAGTTATGAGGGATCTGAAATATATTTCTTCTTATTACTCTGCGAGAGATCTGAATCATTAAGGTGTTTTCTTCAAAAGTGTGTATATATATATATATATATATATATATATATATATATATATATATATATATATATATATATATATATATATATATATATGTAAAATAAAAACAAGTTTTCAAATCCACAACGAAATTGTTAATTTTATGTTCTAATTGTTCTTTTTGTAATATAAAATGTTTATGCATGCAGGCAAATCAAGTGGTAGATGGAATTAACTCATGGGCTAATACAGCATCAAGAGGTCTTATAAAAAACCTTCGGCAACATGGATCCATATCAATAGACACAATACTCATCTTCGCAAACGGACTCTACTTCAAAGGAATTTGGGACTCTCGCTATAAATTTGATGCAAGGCGGACCAAAAATAGAAAATTTTATCTTCTCAATGGGAGCAGTGTTTTAGTTCCGTTCATGACTAGTAGTCAAAATTACTATTACGGATCGTTTGATGGATTCAAGGTACTTAAAATTCCATATCAAAGTCGCCAAACCCACGATTTCTCTATGTACTTTATCCTACCTGATGAGCGAGATGGATGGCAAAATCTTCTACTAAAGTTCAATTCGGATCCTGGAATTCTAAATGAGGAGTACTTTGAGTTAACGAAAGTGAAGATTAATGAATTTTGGATTCCAAAATTTAAATTCTCGTTCGACTTTGATGTTTTTGAGGTCATGGACGACTTGGGGGAATCCTTGTCTATCATTAGAAATCCGAGAGACTTATCAGAGATGATGCATATTCCTGCAGATGTTGAATTCTTCAATACAAAAATGTTTCAAAAAGCTTATATTGAGGTAGATGAGGAAGGCACAAAGGCTGCAGCCATTACTACTCTTAGTTTGAGGTTAAAATGTCTACGACGACCCCCAGAAATCAATTTCGTTGCGAATTACCCATTCGTATTCATGATCAAGGAAGAGAGATCGGGTCTAGTTTTTTTCTCAGGAGCTGTAATGAATCCAATGGAAGAGATTTGACTAGTTACTTGTTCTTAAAACCTGAATGGTTATTGCCACTTCAGTTTTGATTATCTTTGTGGGTTAAATATCTGGAGTTTTGACTTGTTCATAAAGCTTACACCTCATGTGATGCAGGAGCTTAGCAGCCATGCGGGAGGCGTGGATATCTCTAAGCGTCTTGTTAGTTTCCGGTCAATGTCTCTTTAGTGTCTAGTTAAAGTATTTTAGAGTCAGGTTGAATTTTCTGTTTGATTTTATTAATCAAGTTGCTAAAAGCATAGTTGATTTTAGTAAACGAGCTCAGTAGGTGTTAAAATCATGGTTAATTTTAGCAACTGGGTTGCTAAATTTTTTTGGAAAACTAGACCTGAGCAGTCATTAATATGACGCACATATTCATGTAGTTAGGTACATTAAACACGTTTATATATATGAGTCCAGTTCCGGTCAGGACTCCCGGACCTATCTTAGGTTCGGAATTTTCACTTCCTGGCCATTTGGCCGGGATCCGAACTGTTGGATGTTTTTAGAATGTGTTTTTAAGGTTCCACACGAGAAATAGGCAAAAAAAAATACCGGGAAGGGCTTCATCCGAGCATTTTTCGATAAAACTGTAAAATAGCCGGGAAGTGGGAGGTCCGGATCTAAGATAGGTCCGGGTGTCCTGACCGGATCCTTGTTGTATATGTTTATATGCTCATATTAATTATTGCTTTTGCAAGTAGTCCAAGGGTTGTCTAGTTATTTGAAGAGTCATATAAGAAATTGTCTAGCATTAATTTAATATTAGTTTTGAAGAGTCATCTTATCTAATGCTTATTTACAACCGATCCAACGAAATGAAAGTTAGAGAGTTTGAGTTTATGAAAATATTGTGCAAGTTTTTTTGGGGTAAAATATTGTGCAAGTTTGTCTTGCAGAGGTGGCAATTTGAACCCATCTTCATGAATCCTCCCAAACCCACCCAATTATAATCAGCCCAAACCCACCAATATCCAAATATGGTTTCTAATTGGCCCAGCTTATTAAACCCACTAATGTTTGCATTTAGATGAGCTGGTAATGGATTAGAAATGAGTCCAACTTAAAGAAACGCATATCCATTCTATTAGAGGCAAATCACTCAACTCCTCTTGACATCTCTCTCTCTCTCTCTCTCTCTCTCTCTCTCAACCCATCCATTCTGTTTCTTTGATCTCTCTATCTCTCTAGCCCATAGATTTATACACACACAGTTATTACATACAACTTGCAACAATTTTATAAAAAAATTCCACGACAGGAAGGAATCACTAGGAAGCTGGAATTCAAATGAAATATACCAACTAAAGATAGTCAAATTCCAAGTCTGTACAACAGAAATAAACAAAAATTTCCGAATATGCAAATTTCACGCAATCAAATCCTCTACTGAACCACAATAATTCAACAAATTGAAAAAAAACTCAAATTCAACATACCTTCAAGTCTCAAATTCGAAAAGCTCAGACAAAAAAAGGGTCTACGGCTATTGATACACGACTGCCAGGAAACATAAAAACCAAAAGAAAAAGAAACAGGTCATCTCGAGTAAAAAAAATCACACACCATAATGATTTTTTTACCATTGCAAAAGAAAAAGAAACCAGGTGTGCAGTTTAAATCATATTGTGGGATCAGAAAGTAGCCCCAAAAAAATTAAATCATATTGTGGGATCATATTGTGCAACGACCACATACCGATGGCGGCGAGGACACCATTGTGGGTCCGAACCGATCGATCCGAGCCGTTCATCCTTCTCAAAATTGAATTCTGAGTGGGCCTACATGAGAATTGAGACAATCGGACGGCTGTATGAACTTGATCTAAAATCACCCCCATTTCATTCAAAAGGTCATACAGCCGTCCGATTGACTTGATTCCCATGTGGGCCCACTCAGAATTCGATTTTGAGAAGGATGAACGGCTCGGATCGATTGGTTAGGACCCAAAACGGCATCCCCGTCGCCATCGGTATATGGTCGGTGCAAAAGGAATTACCGTTATAACTTATCTCCTCCACGTATCACTTGATACTCTCACCACCTCTACACTATTTAAAACCTAGAACATGTACAACGTGGTTCGAATGAGCATTTTAACAATTTTACCAAGCCAAACCCTCACAAAACCCATCCTATAGTAGCCTCAACAAGAGAGTCGATAGATAATCTTGTGCTATGGTATTGTGAAGCATTCTTCACAAGCGATAATATGTTTCTGTTGGGATCCATCCCGTGTAGGCCGGATGGGTATAGACCTAAGGTTGCCTAAGGTTGCCTAAGGTTTCCTTAAAATATTAATCCTAGGATCACAAATACTATTTTTTATGTGTCGTAGTATAATGTGAATGAGACAAGCTGAGAGTGAGAAGAGAGCTAGTTGTGGCTTTTCCCAGAGCATAAACTGATTGGGGCTCCCTAAAAAGATTTTTCATTATGTATTGTGTAGAAATATATGACGGAGTTTTTCTCATATTTCTTGTGTATGTGACCCGGAAGCACGACATTTTTATTTCTTGGCATAAATCAAAAATCAAAATAGCAATCAGTGCAAATTTTGTGTATTAATAACAGTTGATCAAACACAGAAGTCATCCTTATAAAGAGAAGTACGACTTACAAACATAGTGTATGACTGGTGCAATAACTGTCACAAATACACAACCATGCACAAGATATCACCATATTGCAACTTTGCATCTTATCTTTTTATTGTATTAGCACTTTAACTATTGATAAAGAGTAGGAGCCAAACGGGGTGCAACAAGTACTTCAAGTGGAGCGGCTTTAGCATTTGTTAATCCAGCGCTCTCAGTCATGTCAACGAGCGCATTTTTGGGTGTTGAAAGCTCAAACCCCTGGAGTATCCTAGCCAGCACGAAGTGCAACATTTGGACACCAAAAGCCATCCCTGGGCATATTCTTCTACCTGCTCCAAACGGGATCAACTCAAACTGATGTCCCTTCACATCAACATCCTTTTGCGTCGTAAGGAACCTCTCGGGCCAAAACTCCAACGGATTAGGCCATTTCATTGGGTCCCTCTGGATCTTCCACAAGTTCGGAATCAGCCGCGTGCCTTTGGGGATATGGTAGCCACGTACGGTGCAATCTTCAGTGAACTCTCTTGGGCCCGATAATGAAGCTGCCGGGTACAAGCGTAGTGTTTCTTTGACTATAGCTTGAAGGTAGTAAAGTTTGCTGATATCTGATTCATCCACTTGTCTTTCCTTACCAACATGGAGATCCAGTTCTTCTTGTGCCTTTTTTAACACTTGGCGGTTGTTCAATAGAAGAGAGAGTGCCCACGTCAACATCACTGAAGTGGTGTCAGCTCCTCCCGAGATCACTGCCTGTAAATTGCAAAGCCAAAAGCATTTTTCCCATCCTTTTTTTTTTTTCCCTTTCTGAACATTGAAAAAACAATGTAAAAGGAAAAAAACAGTGCATACCAAGCATGTAGATTTGTTGATGGTGTCCACATCGTAACCAGCAAGATCAGTTCCTTCAAGAGTTGAAATCATGATGTCCATAAAGCTTTGATCACCCTTATAACTCTCGCCTGATTCTCTCCTCCGATGATGTTCCGCTAACCACCCGGAAACTATGTCATCCATTTCCTTGAAAGTTTCTTTCATGGCCTTTTCGTGTCCACCCAAGTCTAACCACCGCAAAAAAGGAATGGCATCGGCTGCCACAAATAGTCCCAAAAGGTAAAAGAAGTCCCTCAATGTCTTCTGGCAACGGCGACCCTCCTTCTCATTGCTATCGGCATAAACACCAAAGTACCTTTTTCCTGCCACCATTCCGACCACCACGTTCATGGTCAAGTCTGCAAACCACTGCTTCATCTCCACCAAGACATGCCTGTCACTTGTTAGATTAAAATTACGAATAAGTATATATCAACCCATCACATATAAAACTATATACGAAGAAGACCATCCTAGTAGGGGCAATTGCCCTTGCAAAGGAAAAAAAAAAAAAAAAATCTCTAGAATTATATAGGAAATAAAAATTTTCTTACAATTTATACAGACTTGCCACCGTTAATTATTTTAGAAAAAAAATTCGCTCTACATAGTGAATAAATCGGGTTTGTCTGAGAAAAAATAAGCAATCAAATTTAATTTGAAACACCAACCCCCCATTTATTGGCATCAGTTAATTTTTCTTAAAGAAATCTGTGTAAAATTGATGAACAATACCCTGAGTTGGTTTTGGCCTCTGTCCAAAGCTTATGAAGCTCTTTTATAGAGGCCTCGGTTTCAGAAACTCGCACGTACTTGAGCAACTCAAGCCGGCGGTTCCCAAGTAACTCGAGCGAGATTAACTTGCGTAATTCACGCCAATAAGCACCATACGGAGCGAAGGCGAACATAGAGTAGTTGTAGCTGAGATGATCCGCGGCTATAAATTCCGGCCGTGACGAAACAGCCGCATCGTGTGTGGTAAAACATTCCTTAGCTATTTCCCAATTACTCACCACCACGGCTCGTTTCAACCCGAACCGAACGGTGAAAATTGGTCCGTATTTATCGGCCATGCCTCCGAAGGTTACGTGGGGGAGCTGAGCGGACGTTAGGAGGTGGAGGTGGCCTATTATAGGCCACGCACCGCCAGCTTCGGGTGGTGGAATATGTTTTGAAGTTCTATATTTCCCTAGGAAATAGTAGAGAAGTAGAAGTAAAGGAGTGAGTCCGGCGGCTATGACAGTGGTCGTGTGTGGAAAAAGAGACTCCATGGCCGTGGGTGCTATGGTAGTTGATCTCGGTTACATTTGTTGTGGGATGCTTTGGTGCTTTATATATAGCATGCATATGGATATGATGTGATTTTGTAACGCCAGTATTGCACGAACTCGGAGTAACACGTAGTACAGATCTAAACCATTTACGTAACGATAAGGATATAAGTTATTTCCACGCTCACGTAGTAATAAGGACATGTGGCGCAATGCAATTAATTTAAAAAAAACTTTTGTTTTCACCGATTGTTGAAATAATTTAACTCTAATCACAAATCATTTAGTAGAGACAATTATTACTCACTTTTTATAGGATAGTTGGAAGAGAGTGAATCACATACTGTGATGGTGATGTTTTATTTACAGGCAACACCAAAATGAAATTATCGCCTACACATATTCCACAAAGCAGGACCCATTTGCTTTGTCAAATTGTGTGGAAAGTTGAACGATTACAATTATCTTTCAAAAGGATAGACTTTTTGTTCCCTTCAAATGATAAAATCTGGTGAAATCATATATCATTTGCTAAAATCACCAGCTAATTGACCAAACGAGGAAGATTTTTACTAAAATTTAATATTTTATCTCTAAAAAGATCTTTGATTTTAGTGAAAATCTTAGTCATTTGACAAAATCAACTGTTGATTTTAGTAAATATAGATTAAATGTAATTTTATCATATGGAAAACTCACCCTTTTAGAGTTAAATTTTGTTTTTAAAATTGCTAGAGATTCATGGTGTAGAATAGCTTTTCATTTTGCTTTTAGTCTTATATGACCGAAAAATGCAAGTATGAATGTAGTTGTTTATGTTTTTGAAAATATGAGGAATAAAGTTTTTTATTTGAGAAACATTCTTTACACTGCAGGTGTGGCGGTGTAAAACTCTCTATTTCACTACCACTATATGTGGGTCCCACTATGAGTTTATTATTTTTATATGAACCATTCATTTTTAGGGCCTGTATAATAGTATATCCTTGCAAAATATAAAATTTGGAGTTTTATTTTGCGAAAGGAACGATTATAGGCAGTTTAATTGTAAAATCCATGACTATCCATTTTGCAAAAAAGAAAATTCACCAAAGCTAAAAATGATGTCGTTTTGAATGCTCACTAAGGTGATTTATAATAGCCGATCACTAGTACCCCGGATCCGGGGATTAAACGTTACCAAAGCTGTAGAGGAGTGTTTGTTTTAAAAGATGTGAAACACGCTTTTCGCTGTGAATTACTTACTCGAGTGGTAGTGAATAGTTATATCTTCATGGCAATAATAGCTTTTCAGAATCTGTAAAAAAAAGAAAAGAAAATCATAACTTGTCCGAAATCAGCTTTAAGGCCTTAAAAAAAAATAGTGATTTTTATTAAAAGATTATCTTAATTAGAATCTGCAGCAAATACTCCACCACAGATTTTAGAAGCCAAAATCCCATAATCTGGTCGCAAAATTTTTCCGCAAACAAGCAAAAAGAATGTTTAATTTACTAAAAATCAAAGCGATAACATTTTGGGACATACAAAAGTCTAAACAGTTATAAAAACTCACACCTCCATTTTAATCTCCAATTTCTCTAAAAAGGACGATGAGTCCTTCTAAAAAGTACAAAAAATTGAGGAAAAGATGGATAAATTATAAAATCTCTATTCAATGTATCACATCTAGAGATATAGGCCTTGTTTGATAACACAGATTCAATACTTAAAATTGAATTACTTAAGTAATAAGTTATTATAGGCTTAGTTTGCCAAAAGATTTTAGCAACTCATTTGCTAAAATCAACCATGATTTTAGCAAATGAGTTGAGTTGCTAAAATCATGAAAATTTCAAAGCACAAAATTAAGTGGCTCCGTTTATCGTTTTTTGATTTTTTTGGCACCAAGTTAAAGTACTCGAGAAATACTTTAATTTGGTGCCAAAAAAAAAAAACCATAAAACTTAAAACCACTTAATTTTGTGTTTTGAATTTCCCAGATTTTAGCAACTCAACTCATTTGCTAAAATCATGGTTGATTTTAGCAAATGAGTTGCTAAAATCTTTTGGCAAACTAAGCCTAGGTTTGATAATCACATATTATGTTACTTAACAGATTAAATACCACTTAAAATGTAGACTAAAAATTAATAAAAATTAAGTAGTTTTGAGCTACTTAATTCTGTCTGAATTTCTATGTGCTTACAATAAACTATTACACCTCCGCCGCCACTGTCACCACCACCCCCATTACACCACCACCACGCCGCCACCACCACCACTACAACCACCACCATTGCACTGTCGCCACCGCCATGCCACTACCACCACAATCATCACCATTACACTGCCACTGCCGCCATGCTGCTACCACCATAACTACCGCTACTACCATTACCACACCACCACCACCACAGCACCAATGGCTACCACCATAACCACCACCACTACCATTGCACTACCGCTATGCCACTACTAGCACACCGCCATCGCCACCACCACCACCACCACACCACAACCACCACCATTGCACCGGTGGCTACCATCACCACCATTGCATTGCCGCCATGCCGCTACCACCACAACCACCACCATTGCACTGGTGGCTACCACCATAACTACCACCACCACCATTGTACTGCCGCCATGCCGCTACCACCACAACTACCACCACCATCACTGCCACAACGCCACAACCACTATCACCGTTACCCATATACCACCACTACTATTGCCATTCCACCGCCATCACTTCACCACCACCACTAGCATTTCACCCTGCCCACCATAACCACTACCACGCTATAATCATCATACTACCACCATTACACCACCAACATTGCACCACTATTACTTTATTGCCACCACTACTCACCATCATTCCACCACCACCATTACTCCACTGCCACCACCACCTCGCCACCACCCTCACCACCTTCTAATCACCACTCCACCACTGCCACAAATACATGATGAACTTTAATAAAATTAAGAGACAATTAAAATTCAAAAACAAAAAATTAATTCAGTGCTTAATTTGTTTTATCAAACAGCTTTTCAGCTTAAAAAATTCAGTATTCAATTTTCAATACTTAATTTTCAACTTTCAGTTTTCAGTTTTTACTTTTCACTTTTATCAAACAGCACCTAATAGAGATGCATTGAAGATTTTTTTAATGACGAAAGGAAGGGAAACTCGAGCCGGAACATGGCTTGTCCCTACTCTGTGCCCTGTGGAGCTGAGCCCACACATACATTGTTTATCTCCTTGCCGTCTCCTTCAAAATACAAGGCGTAGTACAGCCCCCCATGGCAGTCATCATCACCTTCACAATGTACAAATTCCCACATTAGACGCCAACGAGAACATCAAAGGCCCAAAATATCTAGCTTAATCCCATAGAAACAAGACAACACCAAAATTCGCTGTATTCTTTTACTGGCCGGTCAAAATGTACTCTTATTAATAAAAGAGTAAAAACAAGTCCGAGCCATTGATCGTCAAAATGGACGGCTTAGATTACTCACTACAGGGCCCCCCTTTCTGGAAATTTTAATAGGATGTTCAAGAATTTATTTAATTTTACTACCTCTATGAACTATTTTTTTCCCTAAGTTATTATGTAGTCATGTATACACAACTTTTCATATGTTTTTGTCAATAACGTGACCAAATAATCTGAAAATACATAAGATGTCCCAATGATTTTCGTTGAATTCTATATTTTGAGCTAAGCAAAATTCAAGTGTGTATAAATGCACAAGTATTTACCGTAGGAAGATGTTCATTATTGTAAACTGACAGCAATCCACCAGCCCAGGAAAAATAGAGCACCCGTTGCTTTCCATTATCAAAAAGCGGTTGCCAAGTTTGAAACGTCGGATCTGATTAAAAAAAAAAAAAAAGTTTGAAACTTCGGATAAATGACAGAACTTGTTTACAGATTCACAAGAGTTTCTGCAGTTTAGGTCTAATTAATGTTTGACTTAATAATAGAATTTATTGACTTTAATTTGTAAGCACTCTTACATGAAATGATATATATCATGTATATAATTTGCTAATAAAAGATCGGAAAACATATGGGTAAAGAAATTTGGGTATAGAAAATACACAAATTTGTTAATTTGGGCCCACTCCGAGTTTTACATAGATGATCGTAGCCGTTGGTATTTTTCAAACAAAAAAGTTTACTTGTACCCGGAATAACATCTGCTCAATCAGATATCGGTAAATACTCCATCCATTTATCCAATTTTTGGTTCAGAAATAAAAAATTGGATAAACCGATGGAACGTTCACCGATATTGAATTGAGCTGATCTTTTAGAAAATAGCTGTAAATATTATTTTGAAGAACGTGAACATCTCAAATCACCTGTAAGAGATTGGAATTTCCAAAACCAACTAATTTGTACATTTTCTGTAGAAAAGATTACGTAGTCCTAGTAATATCCATAAAAAAAGGAAAGGGAGGGGCAGGCTGCCACTTGTGCAAGAAGATGATTAACGAAAAATATAATTTAATCTAGTAGATAAACATGAGATTAGATTGACCGAAAATGATATGGGTATATTATTTGTGTACCCCAAATGCACACCATCTTGATTTAGCAAATGGAGAGAGACTTGGGGTTTTTGTTGTGCAGCCCCTTGCACAGCAATGTGCTGTGCACCTTATGGCATGGCCGCACCGAATTTTTTTTTCGACGATCCAAGACATTTACCGCATAGAGTGGGCCCACGAGAAAATCGTGGCAATCGGGCGATTTTGGATCGAGCTCATACAGCTATCCGATTGCCTCAATTCCTACATGCGCCCACTCGGAATTCAATTTTGAAATGAATGAACGATTTGAATTGATCGTTTGAGACTCATAACGGAGTCCCTAACCCCATTTGCACACGGCCTGTACATATGAGGTCTCGTTGTGTTCTTTCTTTCAAATCCATGATGCAAACACTAGTATTGTATCTAAATCATTCGTTTTGTTTAGTTTCTCGAGTTTGTTGCATACGATCAGATAGTGACAATTAATGCTTGTTTTATAAGATTAAATTTAATGCAAATTAAATGTATCTTGTTATCATAGAGGTCGATGTCAAATCATTCTAAACTTTCGCATAAGTAGCAACTCAGTGAATCGAACGAACAGTTGGATCTTATTAGCGGACCAAAGACAAGTCCAAGTGGAGAGCACAACACCCGATCGTGCCCTCGCCTCAGAGCAGGGTCCGAAAGTTAAACGTACACTCACTCTGTTCATTTTACATTTTCAAAAAAAAATTCAAAAAGATTCTTTCATTATCTCTGTCGAAGCCACTTAAATTAGTTGAACCCTTTCGTTTCGTAACCCGAATTTTTCAATTCATTCAACAAAGTGGTGGATTTTGACACAGATTAACCCTACTTTACATCTTGTTATGCAGCTGTTCAACTTCAGAAATTGAATTCTCCCATTGATTCTCCAAATATGGCTTGCAATGGGATCTTCGATTGAAATATTAATTCGTGGGCTTGTTATGGAGCCATTGTGAAGAAATGAATATCTTGTTGGGATTTTTGCACATGATTTATGTTTTGTTTGAAAAAGAAAAATAAACAAGTAAACATTAGTTAATGTGGCATTGGAAATGTTTGGGTTCGGTGGAACTAGAATTAAAAGGGGCTTAATGGTGGCAGGTGTCTTCTCATTGCCCAAGAGCATTTGTGGGGAGTTGGTTTTCAAAGGGCATTTGTTGTTGCCGCCCTTGGGTTTTCTAGAATCCTTAGTGCTTTCTTTGATTCTGCCATGCATTGTGTATTTAAATAGCTTGCATGCGTGCAGTATGTGTGCGTGAGAAACAAGAGAAGAAAAAGACTACAATTGTGTATGTGTCGTGTGTGTGAGAAGTAGTGGAGAGGAAAAATTATATATGTGAAGAAGAGAGAGTTGTGTGTGAGTGTGAGAGTGTATTTCCTCCATTGTAAATATCTTGTTTATAGTAAAAAGTATTCTCTCTCCCGTGGACATACCCGATTTTGGGGAACCATGTAAAATTGTTTGTATTCTTTGTTTCGGTTTATTTGTGTTGGTGTGTGTTGTTTGTTTGATCGATCCATAACAAGTGGTATCAAAAGCTACGGTATGGCGGAGAAAAGCACCGGGTCTGCTATCAAGCTTTTCAATGGCCACAATAATTTCACTCTTTGGCAACAAAGGGTGAAGAACATGTTGATGAGGGAAGGTTTGGCGAAGACACTTAAGAAAAAATCGGAAAAGCCGGAAGATGTGACAGATGCTAAATGGTGGAGTGGGTAAAATCTGATTACCCTACTGTTAGGCATAGCACGTGTCTAATATGACCGCCACGAGAGGGCAAGTAGCTTAGCACCACATAGGGAGTTCGCGAATCCCTGTACCGAGCTGGATTGACCATGAATAGGGTTAGAAATCAAATTAAATTAATACATCAGAATGCACTAGCTTGGCGTGAGGCATAAAGGGATGCCCCCGATATACCGAGCTAGGAAGGCTACGAATATAGTTCGAACGGCATTCTGGAATACATAAATCAGCTCGGCGTGATGAGCTGAGTTATGTACGAGTTATTCCGAGCTACGTAGAAGCTCGGCACCGCCACAAGAAGGGCAGTGAGACATTCCAGAATATTCTACAAGTGGTTCCTTACGAGATAAGGAGCAATCCCGTCATGTGAGGGATTAATATGAACATTCCTAATGTGGATGGGAATAGACCCCATATAGGAATGAGTCCTATATGGAAAGAAATACCACTGCTAGACGAGATCTAGCAATATATAGAAGCTGTCCCTTGATAGGAAAGTCCTATTGAGAGAAGGACTCCTAAAGAGAATAGGAAACAGTGGCATGAGATGCCTAATGTAAAGGACATCTACACCTATAAATACAAGGTAATAACCAAGACAAAAGGTAGGTGGTGAAACCTATTTTCATACGCATTGTGATTTGAGCTTTCAAGTACGTGATACTAACTTAGGCATCGGAGGGCCTTTGCCAACGAGAGGCAAAGGTGCTCTAACCCTTTTTCTGTCTTGCAGATCTAGGGTTGAGTCAAGGAAGCACGTGATCCAGGGTTACGTGGATTTATCCCCATACAAATGGGAGGAGATGAGAGAGCTTGCAAATAACACAATCCAATTGTATCTTGGAAATAGCACGCTTCGGGAAGTCATCAATGAAATGGATCTGGCAGAACTTTGGGCAAAGTTGGAGAGTAGATACAAGTCCAAGTATTTAACGAATCGGTTATCGTTAAAGAAACAATTGTATGGGTTAAATATGTCTGAAGGAGGAAACTTTAATGAGCATTTGGATGAATTCAATCGGCTACTAACGGAGTTGGATGCCATTGGTGCAAAGATCGAAGATGAAGATAAAGCAATACTCTTGTTGGTTTCATTGCCACCGTTGTATGAGCATCATCGGACTACTTTGATGTATGGAAAGGACACTCTCAAGCTTGATGAAGTTATTGCTACTTTCTTATCCTATGAGTCGATGCGGAGGAAGGAGAGCGTAAGCTTTTCAGAGGAGCGTATTGTGGTTGCATCCAATGGTGGTCAAGACCGGGGTAGAAAAATCGAGAGGCAAGGTGGATCGAATTGGAGGTCTCGTTCACAATCAATGGGGCATTCACATTCGCGTGGTGGTGAGTCTCAATGGGTTGACAATAGGAAATGTTATTTTTGTGAAGAGGGGCACATAATGAAGTTTTGGCCAAAACTCAAAGTAAAGATAGAGAAGGAGAAAGGGAAAGAAAATTCCGAAGCGGCGATGGTTGAGAGTTTTGTCAAAGATGACGGTGATTTGCTTTCGGTGACTTCCGAAGGTATGGAAGATTTTGGTTGGGTTATGGATTCCGGTTGTTCATTTCATATGTGCTCAAATAGAAATTATTTTTACTCATATGAGGCTTGTGAAATAAGTAATGTGAGGATGGCAAACAACACTGTAGCGGCCGGGTCCATAGGGACCACCAGGGTCACTCTCCCAAAAATACAAAGAAGCTGAAAAGGTTCAAGTATCTCAGAATCAACCAAACTGAATGCAGTTCGACCCGCTTCAATGGTGCCGAACGTTTGGCATCCTCGGCGAGGAGCACATGTGCGTGGTTTTGGACGAATAAGGATTTGAATGATCTTTGCCGAGCGTGAGGTGCCCAAGGTGTGGCATCCTCCTCTCTTCTCTTGGCATACCCTCGGGACCTCCGCCGATCGGCGTGCCGAGCGTCCTGGGGATGGGTCAGTTGCATGCCGAGCCAATCGACCACCGGCAAGTGGGGGCTCCTAACACCTCTTGGGGAAGCGTGCCGTGCGCCACACATTTCCCGCGGAGCATTAAATGCGCGGTCACCTACTGTCACCACCGCCATCGCGCGACGTGGGTTGCGGAATGTCTCAAGGTGATTTGACTACTGAGCCGCGCGCCGCGGAGCGTGGCCGAGATATGGCGCCGTGGCGGGGCGGAGGTCACTTTCCACCGCCATTCCGAGCGAATGACAAAGGCTAAAGAGGGCCGAGCCCGTGAAATGCACGCTCCCTCTGCCTATAAATACACACTCACTACTACCACTAAAGAGATCTATCTCTCTCTCTCTCTCTTCATTTACTACCCTCATAACTTCAGCCTTTTCCACATATCTCCTCCCTCCGGTGACTGACTTTATCATCGGAGTGCCTTCCCGGACCACCACCGTCCGGGCTAGGCACTAACGAGGTTGTCTACTTGTGCAGGTCCTCCTTAGGCGTGCATCGTCTCTTCCATCGCAGCCCGTTCAACTCCCTGAAGGTTCAGAAGGCTCAACCCGACAAAGACACCCCCACAAACACAGTGAATAAGATTATTGGCATGGGTACAGTACGATTCCAGATGATCGATGGAAGATTTGTGAAGTTGACCAGCGTCCGACATGTGCCGGGTTTAAGAAAAAATTTGATTTCGTTGGGAATGTTAGATTCCAATGGTTGTAGCTTTGCATCAAGTGATGGAGTTCTTGAGGTTTTCAAAAATGATAAAAATGATGTTGCAAGGAAAATTGGTGGGCAGTTTGTACAAGCTTCAAGGCCGTGTTGAGGTGCAATGAGCAAATTTTGGACACCGAGCAAGAAAAATTATGGGCGTCAGGTTGCACAAATGTGGCGTGTAAAGGCGTAAGAAAAAGAATCTCTATGTGTGGAGAGCAAGATGGAAAAAGAAGTAGCTCAAGTGATGGTGTTTGGAAAAGTTGATGAAGAAATATTGAGT
Source organism: Vaccinium macrocarpon (assembly GCA_022606695.1). Classification (NCBI taxonomy): domain Eukaryota; kingdom Viridiplantae; phylum Streptophyta; class Magnoliopsida; order Ericales; family Ericaceae; genus Vaccinium; species Vaccinium macrocarpon. The sequence goes on along the minus strand of CM040179.1, from coordinate 5,751,157 downwards.
GCAAGGAAAATGGTCACTTTCGCACCAAATTTGAGCTCTGATATTTTCGGTTAGGCACTCGGGCGTGGGGGTGCGAGGAACCCGAGCGAGGGGGTGTGAGCTCACATGTGCAAAAGGGGGTGATTGTTGGGATTTTTGTGCATGATTTATGTTTTGTTTGAAAAAGAAAAACAAACAAGTAAACATTAGTTAATGTGGTGGTGTAGACACCCCGATTTTGACCCGAGAAACTTATCAAGCATCCCCAAGGATAAAAATGCTCGATAAGAGCACGCGGAGCTTGATTGTGAACTTGGAAACCCCTCCTAAACCTCTTCAAAATAAACCCAAGATTGCACCACCTTCTAGTACATTCAAAACCCTCTTTTTTGATATATAATAGTCTCAATCTATTTTGAAACAAGGGAGATATGCCCGTTTTACCGAAATGACTTGTTTTCCTGACCTTCTAAGGGTAAAATAGTCATATATTTTGATGTACAAATCATCTTGGGTTCAAACCACTTGGGTTAGAAAGTAGACTTGACAAACTTTCCAACACTTCAAACCATACACAAAACGGAGTTCAGTAGCACCCGAAATGGCCCCGTGCAGTTTGGATTGTTGTGTAGTCTTCCATCCAGGCGCCTTACTGTTGTACTGCTGAAAATCATCCAGAAAATTCATCCCCTAATCCATTCCCCTTTGTTCTACTCATTTCTAGCCCAAAAACTCAGCTTCTAGCCTAAAAACCCAACCTTGATCACTAGAAACCTACATATTTCAACCATCCATCATCAAATTCAACCAAAACCAATACAATCAGTTTGTCTTTGTCCAAGACGACCTTTTTTAGTTTACATAATCACCAAAAAACATTCAAACCTCCACCAAAACTTCACTAATCAAGATTCTCAAGGTTGCTCGTCTACCAAAGTATTCAGAAAGGCCTTAAGGGGAACTAAACCAAGTTCTCACTGGTCTTCTATACCAGTAGAGGGCTTGGGAGAGGTTTGAAAACAATCAAGAAAAAAAAATTATTTTGTGCACTAGTACTCAATCCAAGTGCCTGGATCATCTCTTTCCAAGCACCTACATTGAATCCAGGTGCCTGGATTCACTCCATGGAGGCACCTGGATCCCTTCTTTCTTATCATAATTTTTGGTTCTTTTCATGATGTATTGTTTCATTTCAAGCATTGGTACTTCTTTTATAGCGCAAAGTAGGCATTGTACATGCAGAAAATCAGTTTGGTCTATCCTATATCATACATAAAACATTTCAAGCATGAATCATCTTCTTAGATTTGATTTTTGAGATTCATTTGGTTCACAGTAGTATTAAACATCATAATATACATGTAGGAGTAAGCATCAAAGACTATATTTGTGTTTGCCTTGAGACCTAGAAAAAGGGAAATTTCTGTCTGATTAGCTTTCCAGGCGCCTGCATACAATCCAGACGCTTGGATTTGCCTAATCCAGGTGCTTAGTATGCAGTCTAGGTGTGCATGGCGTGGTGTTTGTGTGTCCATTTTGGGATATTTCTGAGTCATTTAGTCACATTTTCTAGCATTTCAATGGAATAAATCTCATTTTCATGCATTCATGACACTCGCACAAGAATCCACATTCATTTCATTAATCTTGTTGATACATCTTTGTGCTCTCGTATGAATATGTGATCAAAGTCTATTCAAATAGTATTTTCAAAATCCCTTGAGCATTTAGTAGAGACCGGTGGTTTCACCAGGCGCGAGGGGTCCTTTGAATTCCTTCCCCTCGCGTAATCTAGCTCCCGGACCCGAGAAATCTCATTTTGCGAGGCCAGTAATATATTTTTCATTTAAAGGGCAAAATAGTCATTTTTTAAATGGTTTCTCGGTTATGGCCTCAAACCTAGGTGGTGACTGCAATCAACCAATCAAAACCATTTGTCAAACGGTAACCGCAATCAATTTTGTGGGCATCTTTGCGGGGTGTTAACAAGTTGCATTGGAAATGTTTGGGTTCGGTGGAACTAGAATTAGAAGGGGCTTAATGGTGGCAAGTGTCTTCTCATTGTCCAAGAGCATTTGTGGGGAGTTGGTTTTCAAGGGGCATTTGTTGCTGCCGCCCTTGGATTTTCTAGAAGCCTCAGTGCTTTCTTTGATTCTGCCATGCATTGTGTATTTAAATAGCTTGCATGTGTGCAGTATGTGTGCGTGAGAAACAAGAGAAGAAAAAGACTACGGCTGCGTATGTGTCATGTGTGTGAGAAGTAGTGGAGAGGGAAAATTGTGTGTGTGAATAAGAGAGAGTTGTGTGTGAGTGTGAGAGTGTATCTCCTCCATTGTAAATCTCTTGTTCATAGTGAAAAATATTCTCTCTCCCGTGGACGTACCCGATTTTGGGGAACCACATAAAATTGTTTGTGTTCTTTGTTTCGGTTGATTTGTGTTGGTGTGTGTTGTTTGTTTGATCGATCCATAATACATCTCCAACCTCTAATTGTTGCAAACATGTAGAAATTAAGTCAAACCAACTGTGTTGATTTGAGGAATAAAAATTGAATTTGGTCATCAAACTAAGAAACAAGCAGGTGATATTTGGAGGATATTTGTCATTGTTGTGAGAGAAAGAGTGGTTGATGAGAGATCATAGAGAGGCGTCCAAAGTTGATGATAATCTCAGCCCAATGCCAATCGTTGGGTAAACTGTTGCCATTGAGGGGAGAGAGAGAGAGAGAGAGAGTCAGGACTCAGGAAGAGAATTGGAATAGGACGGGTCTTTGGTAACGTAGCCAAGTAGGCGAGAGGATTGTATATTTATATCCAAAATAAGGAGATAGTGGATGTGCTTTTCTTTTTGCTAGATCAATAGTTAAAACAATGTTTGATTATAAAAGTTCTTTATCCTTCCTTTTAAAAAGACAAAATATAGTGTATTTATGACTAATTTTTCTAATATAAGTACAAAATGGAATCAACATTAGTGCCTTCTCTACTGAGATTGGCAGGAATTCTCGGTACTTGCCAGTAAGCACCTGTATTGGAGCTTGTACGATATTCGAGGTGCAAGGTACCGGTCTTACTAATATTGTGCTATATTACTGTGAAGAATTATTCAGAAGCAATAATATGTTTATTTCTTGGGGAATCAGATCCCCTGATCCTCTGTTGCAGGGGGTTTTGGAAAAAATTTTAAAACACCAAAACAAAACTCACCATCCAACAGCCTCAACCCCATGCAACAGAGGAACAGGGGGGACTTGGCACAGGGGATTTGAAACCATTTCTTGGCGGACATCAAAATCAAAATAGCAACCAGTGCAAATTTTGTTTATTAATAACGGTTGGCATAAGGATTATACACAGAAGTCATCCTAGTAAAGAAAGTACGACTTACAAACATAGTCTGTGACTGGTGTAATAACGGTTACAAATACACGACCATCCATAGATATCACCATATTGCCACTTCGTCCATCTTATCTTGTTATTGCATTCGCACTTTAACTAACGATAAAGAGTAGGAGCTAAACGAGGTGCAACAAGTACTTCAAGTGGAGTGGCTTTAGCATTTGTTAATCCAGCACTTTCAGTCATGTCAACTAGAGCATTGTTTGGTGTTGAAAGCTCAAACCCGTGGAGTAACCTAGCCAGCACGAAGTGCAACATTTGTACACCAAACGCAATCCCTGGGCATATTCTTCTACCTGCTCCAAATGGGATCAACTCGAACTGATGTCCCTTCACATCAACATCCTTTTGCGTTGTAAGGAACCTTTCAGGCCGAAACACCAATGGATCGGTCCATTTCATTGGGTCCCTCTGGATCTTCCACAAGTTCGTAATCAGCCGTGTGCCTTTGGGGATATGGTAGCCACTTATGGTGCAATCTTTAGTGAACTCTCTTGGGCCCGATAATGGACCTGCTGGGTACAAGCGTAGTGTTTCTTTGACTATGGCTTGGAGGTAGAAAAGTTTGCTGATATCTGATTCATCCACTTGTCTTTCCTTACCAACATGGAGATCTAGTTCTTCTTGTGCCTTTTTTAACACTTGGCGGTTGTTCATTAGCAGAGAGAGTGCCCACGTCAACATCACTGAAGTGGTGTCGGCTCCTCCCGAGATGACCCCCTGTAAATTGCAAAGCCAAAAGCACTTGGGATTTAGAGGTCATTTTTACACAATGGACTTATGCTTTGAAATTAATTTTAATCAATTCAAAGAAAGACAATGAGTTCCATACCCCGTCATAATACAGAACATTATAAAGTGAAAATTGTTCATGTGTTGGTTTTTCACGTTTTTATTTGTAGTAATGAGCAACTCAATATAAGAGGTTTCTGTATTGTATGACAGCATTTTGGATGGTTCAGTAGGAGTTCTCTGTTTTGCAGGTTATTTGATTTTGGTTATTATGGCATATGCTTTTTGGCCCACGCATAGAAACTTGCTGCTCTTCTAGGCGTTTTACATTTGTCTCGTGGATGCTTTAATCAAGTACATCACATTCGACCAAGATTAAATTAAAGTAAAAAATCACACCAAAATACTGTGATTTTTATGTCTTTTTGTAGTAATGATAATCAACTCTCCTTTTAGTGATTGAGACTATATATCTATCAAAGAAAAACTATATGTCGATAATGAATCATGATAAGTCACGATATTGACCAGTGACCACATACCTGATACTTCTCTTTAATTAAGGGCTGATTCGCTGCTCATAAAAGTGTAACTAATGTATAGAACTCCCTAGTTGTGGTCAAGTCTTCTATGTATAGAACTCAATGTCTCATTTTTTTTATTTTTCAAAAAAAAAAAAAAAAGAAAAAAAGAAAAAGAAAAACGAAAAACGAAAAACAAGCTAAAAGGAAAAAGCAGTACATACCAAGCATGTAGATTTGTTGATGGTGTCCTCATCGTAACCAGCAAGATCAGTCCCTTGAAGAGTTGAAAGCATGATGTCCATAAAGTCTTGATCACCCTTAATGTAACTTCCGCCCCCCGATTCTCTCCTCCGACGATGTTCCTCCAACCACCCGGACAATACATCATCCATTTGCTTGAAAGTTTCTTTCATGGCCTTTTCGTGTCCACCCAAGTCTAACCACCTCAAAAAAGGAATGGCATCAGCCACCACAAATAGTCCCGTAAGGTAAAAGAAGTTCCTAAATGCCTTCTGGACCCGGCGACCCTCCTTCTCATCGCTATCGGCAGCAACACCAAAGTACCTTTTTCCTGCAACCATTCTGACTACCACGTTCATTGTCAAGTCTGCAAACCATTGCTTCATCTCCACCAATACATGTCTGTTACTGTTAGATGTAAAAAATACGAATAAATATCAACCCATCACATATAAACTATACAAAGAACAATATATATATATATATATATAAGTACGTAGTTTATGATATTTAGAGACGTTTAACACGGGAGCCTTCTCGAGACAATTTGAGGCCTAGCTAAAGCAGCATTCCACATTGAGGTCTTGTCTTTGTGTTAATGCTGTAAGAGAGGTACATAATAATTTATTTCAACATCTTAACTCTTGCTGATCAAATATCTTTGCTCGGGTTATGCTAAGTGCTAACAAGTAAACTTTAAATTGATATAGCCAAACCACACATGCCACATGTAAAACAATTGGTCCATCATAGTTTTAAAAAACTTAATTTGCACAAGCAAACATTACACATCAAAACCTTGCATTATTGGCACATCACACAAGGTTTTACCCTTTTGACTGTTAGAAAAGATAACAAAAGAAAAGCAAAGCAAAACGCCTTTTTTCTAATGGCAAAGCAAAATTGGAGATCTAGAGAGCAAAGCCTTTAGGTGCCTAACGCTCAAGCCACCCAGATTAGTCACAATTTTGGGTCCGTTTACAATATACCTGGATTTATGTTTGTATAGAAGATCATTTGATTCAGTTGTGTCAATTTGTGTAGAAGATCAATTGTGTCATTTCCCTCAAAGTGCCCAGAAGACATGATGTTTGAACTACAGCTCTGTTACATCCTATCCGTCTGCTGATTTTTGGGGCTTGCACTGGTCTTGCCTGATCCAAAGTGACTCACTCTGGCTGTGTCACTATGGTCGCTGACTCTTTGATTTCTAAGTACTAAGCCTAGATCTTGGATAGCCTCACCTCACGTCGTTGAGTCTTTGTCGCCAAAGTCAAATCACCTTATCTCCTTAATTCATACCTCCACATGCAATTTGGCTGCATGTGAGGGGTCGTGTTAGACTTTATTCCACATTACTCATCTAAACTACCTAAGCTTCGTTAATATAATCTGAGGGTATTCCACCTATTGTTAATAGGGTGGAACCCATCAAAAAATCTAATAGGAATCAGGTCCAATCTCTTAGATCTAGTCTGCTCAGTTTTCAATTTTTAATATATTTTGCCTTTTTTGAACTTACTAAGAAAGACCATCCATGCATGCCAGTATGGCAGTATGCCACAACTCAATATTGTCACACGCCGTTTGTAATTTTTATAAATCATTTTTGTGCAAGAAAAAGAATAAGCAATCAAATTTAATTCGAAACATCAACCGTGCATTTTTTGGCATAAGCTAATTTTTCTTAAAGAAAAAACTCTACGTAAAAATTATGAACAATACCCTGAGTTGGTTTTGGCCTCTGTCCAAAGCTTGTGAAGCTCTTTTATAGATGCCTCAGTTTCAGAAACTCTCACGTACTTGAGCAACTCAAGCCGGCGGCTCCCTAGTAACTCGACCAAGAGTATCTTACGTAATTCACGCCAATAAGCACCATATGGAGAGAAGCCGAACATGGCGTAGTTGTAGCCAAGATGATCCGCGGCTATAAATTTCGGCCGTGATGAAACAACCGCGTCGTACGTGGTAAAACATTCCTTAGCTATTTCCCAATTACTCACCACCACGGCTCGTTTCAACCCGAACCGGATGGTGAAAATTGGTCCGTATTTATCAGCCATGGCTCCAAAGGTTACGTGGGGCAGCTGAGAGGACGTTAGTTGGTGGAGGTGGCCTATTATAGGCCACGCACCACCAGCTTCGGGTGGTGGAATATGTTTTGAAGTTCTATATTTCCCTAGGAAATAGTAGAGAAGTAGAAGTAAAGGAGTGAGTCCGGCTATGACAGTGGTCGGGTGTGGGAAAAGAGACTCCATGGCCGTGGGTGCTATGGAAGTTGATCTCGGTTACATATCTTGTAATATGCTTTGGTGCTTTATATATAGGGTTAATTCCATTGACCTAAGGTTTGGGTTAATTCTTTTGACCTCTCTTCTACTTTCTGAAATTCCACTGCGCTTCCTTACTTGACAAACAATGGCATTAATTGATTATTGATAATCTTTTTTTTATTATCAAAATGTTAAAATATATCCTATGGGAATTAATTTTTATTTTTAAAATTACTCCCTCCGTTTCAAAATAAGTGTTCCATACTCTCTCTCTCTCTCTCTCCCCCCTACCATGTTTAGAAAATTAAGTACTTTCGTGTATCGTGTTTCGAACTTTTTTGCAACCAATTAAAGTACTATGAGTACTAAAGTACTCAATTTTTTTATTTGAAAAATGAAACGACTTTTCGCAATTAACACTTATTTTGGAATGGAGAAAGTAATTTTGAGTCAAACAAAAGAAAGTTCCAAGAGAAAAGTAAATAATTAAGTTATTTTTTCACTCATTTCAAAAACATTTTGTAATCTAAACTCAGACAAGAAAGAAACTAAAGTAAACTTCGTATTTAATGATATTAACATCAATTCACTATCAATGCTAACACTAGGCCTTTTTTAATGGCAAGGAAGTATCTGGTAAATAGTTTGTAAAATATGAAAGAGCAGTTGAATATCAAAAAGCATAGGAAAGGTTAATGGATTTAACCCTTATATAAAGCATGCATATGGATATGATATGATTTTGTAGCACCAATATTTCACCAGTAATTATTCAACACTCTGTGATGCTCGCATATTACTTTAAACCATTTACGTAATAATAAATTATCTACCATTGGCAATTACTTTTGTAGAATGGTTGAGAGACAATAATGTAACTCATATAGTGTGACAGTGATGTTTCATTTATAGGAAACCCCCAAATAGTTACTCCACAAAGTAGGACCCAGTTGCTTTCGTCTAATTGTGTGGCAAGTTGGACCAGTCGCTTTCGTTGTGTGGAAAGTTTAATGACAAAGATTTCTTTCAAAAGGTTAAATAGAAAGGACAAAAAAAATTTGTTGGATTAGAAGAAAAACAGAGGAATAATCTAATATGTCACAATATCAGTAAATAATACTATGAATCTTTATAAAAGTATTAATTTTTGCTATTTCTACGAAGAACCAATTAGCTAGATTGCTTGCTATTAGTTTCTTGACATGATTAGTGAGGGTATCAACGTCTCAAGTCTGTGTTTGATTAGTGTGAGTTTTCTTTGAGATGTTTGAGTACCAATGAGTTGCCCTCCTTTGTGATGGTGAGAGGTAGTTGGTTTGGGTGTTTGTACCTGGAAAGGCTATCCTCCTTTGTGGATTTTTAGTCATTTAATTAAAAACATATGCTACTTTTAGATGATTATATCACGTACTTTTGTTTTCTATCAATATATGAAGTTTCTATCATTTCGACCAAAAAAAAAAGTTTGTGATAGCTTTTTTTAGATTTTCAATTGTAGATTGTTGATCTAGGTTCAATTCTAGATTTTAGAGACGGAATGAAGAGTGATTTGCTGCAAATTCGAATTGTGGATTAAACGTTATACAAGCCGTAGAGTAGTGATTGTTTTAAAAGATCCCAAACACTAATTTTTTTTTTTTTTTGCAGTGAATAAGTCTATTTTGTCCTTGATGAAAGGGTAACTAATTATTAGAGTGGCAAGGAATATTTATGTCTTGGTGCCAATTACAGTATAATTTTTCATAACCTGTAAAAGTATCAAAATCGTAACTCGTCCAAAATCAGCTTTATTAAGGCCTACAACTGCTTTAAGAAACTAGTGATTTTAATTGATTTAATTTCTTAGAATCTGCAGCTAAAACTCCACCACAGATTTTTAAAACCAAAATCCCAAAATCTGGTCACAAAAGTTTTTCGTAAATAGGCAAAAAAAAATGTTTAATTCTTCTAAAAGTCAAAGTGACAAGATTTTGAGACTCTAAAAGCGATCAAACTTCTAAGGAAATACAAACAAAACGAGTCTTCTGCTTCTGTGGAGCTGAAGTGTGCACGTAAGTTTATCTCATTGACGTCTCCTGCCAAATACATGACAACATGACGGGTTTGGTGTTGGTGCTTGTCTTAGCGACGATCCTCGCCGTCCGGATTCTACGATCCAATGGCCCGACGGATCCGGAACCAAGGACATCCTCACCGCTCATTCGTTCTGAAGATTCCATTTTGGGCCATTGGATCACCGAATCCGACAAAGAAAAATCATCAACAACACGATGTCTTTGTGATTGGTCAAGCACAACACCAACTCCGAACCAAGTACATCTCCCCCCATATATGGCAGTCACCACCTTTGTCTGCATCTCAGTCCAGATTTCTATCAGTCGGCTGTGCGTCGCTCCCCTCTCTTCATCGGCAATTGGTATTATTCCTAGAAATAGAAACAGGAGATACAAACAAAAAGGAAGTTTGACAAGGAACAACACCAGCAATGAGGCAAGTTGACAGCTCCAGAAAATTTTAATAGAGTGTTTATTAACTAGTTATATATACACAAATTATCATTTATTAATGTGAATAATAAGACCAAATAATTTGAAAATACAAAAGATGAAACAATGATTTTCGGTGAATCCTATATTTTCAGCCAAGCAAAATTGAACCGGTGGATAAAATTACTAGATGTAACGTAAGAAATTTAAAAGTTTGAAAGTGTTCAATTGACTATCTATGGGAAGTTATAGAGCTGCCTATGAGTTTTAATTGGGTTCACTACAACAAATTCTCCTTCTTGCTACAAAAACCTTTCCCACAAAATAAATTTTGTCCGTATATGTTCACTTGTTGTGACAAAAAATTTTTTTGTGGCATCAAACCATATAGGCTGCAGTATTTATAACAAAATTAATTTCGTTGCAATATTTTGTCGCAATAAGTGTGGCGGGAAAGTTCCCTGCCGGTGGGAAATCAATCTTGCCACGTATTGATTTTGTCACAATAAGTTTGCCACTATAAAGTCCAGTTTTGTATATATTGTGACGAAACTGTTTGTCACAGCAAGTTATTATTATTACTACAATCCATTTTGTTGTAAAAGAGTTGGGATTTTACCTATAGTGACAAAAATAAACTTCTTCGCAATAAGTGTATGGACTTGCTACGAAATTATTCATCACAATATATATAGTTATTCTTACAAAATCTCATTTGTGGCAACAAGATTACAAGGGGGAGCTTCAGTGACGATACTGATTTCGTCACGATAGTCAATCACAGCAACTTTGATGGAAATTGAGTCTTACTACATAATATATTCATCACTATATATTTGTGGCAATAGGCTTTAATTAAAGACATAAGGCTACAAAATATGTTGTCATAATAAAGTACTATTACATATAGGTACAAAATATTTTGTTACAATAAAGTATTACATATGGCTACAAAATATTTTCTCATAATATATAAAATAATAATCTCACTACTAGAATAATTGATAAAGATCACACTACGAAAATTTGAAAGATTACGGTTTTGATGAAACCGTGATAAAGAAATGCAAGGTGAGGCTTTAATGTCACTTTGCTAATAAAACCGTAGTGATTAATTATAATTATCACAGGTTTAAAAGAACTGTGATTATACTTGCTTAATTTAATCACATTTTCCAACAAGTGTGATAAAATGTGTTTATTTTTACCACGCTTTGTTATAACTGTGATAAAATGTATTTATTTTTACCACACTGTGTTACAACCGTGATAAAAAACTTTTTTATCACATTTTTTTCAACCGTGATAAAATGTGTTTCGCATATTTTAACCACACTTCAATTACAAGTGTGATAAAATATATTATTTTCACCACGCTTTGTTACAAACCGTGATAAAATGTGTTTATTTTAATCACGCTTTGTTACAACCATGATAAAAAAACTTTTTTATCATAATTTTTTCGACCTTGATAAAATGTGTTTGCATATTTTAATCATACTTCGATTACAAGTGTGATGGACTAGTAAATACTTTCTTATTTATTTTATGTTTTTCTAAATTTTGTTACCTTATGCATCACTTTTGGTGACGAAATAAATGTTTGTTGCCTTAAGCAATGCATTTGTCAACCAAAATATGAGGTTAGTTGCCAAAGTAGAATCTGACAGAGACATATTGGCTTAAAAGAAAAACATGTCACTAACTAATTTTTGTTAGTGTGTACTACATTACTAAGTGTCGCCAAAGGTTAGTCTATGGCGACCAAATTTACGTCGTCAACTGTATAATTTCTATAAATTAAAATATTATAATTTAATGTAATATAATATATTATGATATAATGCAATATATATTTTATGTAAAATATATTACATATTTGTTGTAATATAAAATGGAACAAATTAAAAGATAATACATATATATTCTTTTTGGAAAATGTGACATAAAGACTTGGGTAATTTCGGTGGTTGGAGTGTTAGGATAAGAATTGGGAGGTTGGAGGTTCAATTCTTAGCAAATGCATGTTGGGATAATAGTTGGGAGGTTGTGGAGATGATGCCACGAAACATGTTTGTCCAAAGCGTGATGGTATAGTGAATCCAATCACAGTTTTTTGTCCAAACCGTGATTGTATTGTGTTTTTAATCACGTTATTTGTCCAAACCGTGATCTTAAAACTAATTTCATAACAGTTTTATCTTCAAACCGTGATAATATTGTTGATTTAACTACGGTTTGCTGTGTAAACCGTAATTGTATAATATTTTTAAACACGTTTTTTTGTTCAAATCGTGATCTTTTACGATCTTTAACCTCGGTTTGTTGTCCAAACCGTGGTCTTATCTTATTTATCATCACGCCTTATGTGTTTCCATATCGGTTTAGACTTACATTTAACCACAGACATAAACTGTGGTTGAATCTTGAAGACTTTTAATAACGGCTCCATCAACCACGGTTTTAAAACCGTGATTAAATTATAAAGATCACGGTTTTTACTCGTGATCTTTTACGTTTATTGTAGTAGTGTCTTCGATACAAATATGAGGCATATCTCAATAAAGCAAACTATTTTTAAAATCGAGGCCATTGATTTTGTTGTGCTTATTGATTAATTTGTTCTCATTAAAATTTGGCTCTATCAAGTTTAGAAATCTCCTTGATCTGGATAAAATTTCTTTTTTGAATAATACTTTCTGTCTGATTAAATGTATACCGATATCTGACCAACTTTTTTTTTGCACGAATAAAGTAATTCATAATATCTAAAAAAAATAGATGGTTCTAATAGTCAAAATAAACTCACGTGGAGAAAATATGCAGCAATGATATATGCAGGGAAAATATTTGCAGGAAATCACTCAAGAAAGGCCCTACGGGGCCCAATACGAATCCCAAATAACTAATCAGAGCCGCTCAAGAATTTTAAAACCACATTTTGAGTGGGTTCGCTAAAAACCACCTCTAGCCAATATGTGTAGATACTTGATCCAAACTTTCATTTTTTGTTTTTTCATCTAAGCCATTCAAAAATGAAAGTTTGGATCAAGCATCTAAACACATCGGATGGAGCTGGTTTCTCGTAAGCCCACTCGAAATGTGTTTTTAAAATTTTTGAGTGGCTCAAATCAGCCGTTTAGGATCCGTATTGGGCCTCGTAAGCGTTTCCTTGCGTGATTCTCTGCAAATCTTCCTTGCACATATCATTCCACTATAATACTTAATTTAATGCCTAAAGGTGCATTAAATGTTATTCGATCATGTGGTTGCTGATATTCGATGTTTCTAATTTTTGTGACAATGTTAGAATCAATGAGATGTAAAGCCTTAATGGTTTAGATCGACTATTATAAGATTTGACTTGTTAACGACCTTAAAAATCTGTGTTCTTGATGTAATTGATAACAAACTTAGTCTTCTGTTGTACTTGAATGTATAGTATACACGTGATCGATAAACAATCATGATGATCGAGACCATTAATTTTGTTATGGTAATTAATTTATTCATTCTCATTAAAAATTGGTTTGATCGAGTCTAGAAAGCTCCTTGATTGAGACATAATTTATTACTAGAATGATACTGTTTGTTCAATTAAATTTCCATCAACACACAATCAACTTAATTATGGGTATATAAATAAAGTATTTCATAATATCTAAATGATAGATGGTTTCAATTTTTCAAAAAATAAAAATAAAAATCGGGTGGTGCTCTGATCGCGCAGTCATTGTGCTCTAGCAGTGTCCACTATAAGTCAATAATGCATTAAGAATCATTAAATGTGACCTGATCTCGCAGTCACCATTATCTGATTAAAAATTGATTCAAGTAATAAATTAATTTATTCATTCTCATAAAAATTGGTTCAATCGAGTCTAGAAAGCTCCTTGATTGAGACATAATTTATTACTTGAATGATACTGTTTGTTCAATTACATTTCCGTCAACACACAATCAACTTAATTATGGGTGATAGGCATGCAATATCATAGATCTAAGTGCCTAAAAAGGGTAGTTCTAACATGGTTTTATCTTATTTATTCCCTATTTTTCACTTGATACGTTGTTTGGGTATGCTTTTGTGTTTTTGTTAATTCTTAGGAAAATAAGGTTGTTTTAGCGCCAAGATTGGATTGGAGAGACTTGAAGGCCGTGATAGAGCTTGAGAGCATGGGAGGCCGTGGAGACTAGGTATCGGAGTGCATTCTCAAGGAGAGCAATTTAGACCATCAGGAGCGCTACAAGGATTTTGATGGAGCGCTCAAAAGTGGAAAAATGGGGCTCAGGAAGTGAACAGAAGGTCTACGAGCGCTACACCAAAATGGGTGTAGCGCTACTGAGCGGCTTAGAAGGTCAACCGGTCAAAGGGTGGTCAACGATCAAATTGAGAGTTAATGGGTTAGGTAGCCCTACACCAAAAGTGGTGTAGCGCTACCGCGGGCTTAACTTTGCCTAGTAATGGGTTAGGTAGGGCTACACCACTTTTGGTGCGACCTACCGGAAACTTTTATCATCGGCTTTGGAACAACGGCGATTTGAGTCGTATGCGGGTCCAATTCCTTTTTGTTTTAGGATTTTAATTGTAAATTAAAGGGGATTACTATAAATACCCCATTATAACTCGAAATTAGGGATCCATTCATTCATAACTTGGGTTTTATTTTTCTTAACTTCTGCGGCTATTTTCAGGATTATCTCATATTCAAGTTTAATTCAAGTTCTTCAGGATTTCCAGTTTTGATTTCTTGTTCTTCGCATCTGTTCTCTCACTGCAAACATTTGGTATCGTGTTTTATTTATTTCAATTGTTTGAAGCATGTCTAGATGTAGTGTTAATATTATTGCTGCGTTTAATAGAAGCATGAGTGAGTAGTCTTTTTTAGTGCGGCTGCGGGGCGAAGGCGCCGCACGTCTAGACTAATCAATGTTTCACCTCGGGGCCAAATTAACTTAATTTTCGGACAATATTAGGAAACAGAAACTTTTCTAAAAAACAAAACCCAGGCATCGCCGGAATCCAAATGCGTGCGGAATCTGGTGACAGGTGGTGCTCATTTGTTAGGAAGCCTTTCTCTTATTCTAGAATTAGTAAAAGAGGAATTGTGGCCCGAGTAAACATCGGTTAGGTTAGTCGCGGACGTTGGGTTCCCTCAGCTGTGCTCTCTTTATTAATCTGCATTCAGTCAAATTAGCATAGTAATTCAGTTAATTAATCTCATCAAAACAAGGGGTGGCTACCTAAGAGCCAAGTTAAACTAAAACTCCACACTTTTGAGTCAAACACCATTAGCCGTCTCTGTGGTTCGACTCCGATACTTCCGGATTTATTGTGCTACACCGGTTAAGAGTCCTACGCTTGGGACGCGTCTTTATTCGTCTTATTTCTAGTCACCTAGTCGATCAAGCAATGGGTATATAAATAAAGTATTTCATAATATCTAAATGATAGATGGTTTCAATTTTTCAAAAAAAAAAAAAAAACACAATCGGGTGGTGCTCTGATCGTGCGGTCATTGTTCTCTAGCAGTGTCCACTATAAGTCAATAATGCCTTAAGAATCATTAAATGTGACCTAATCTCGCAGTCACCATTATCTGATTAAAAATTGATTCAAGTAATAAATTAATTTATTCATTCTCACTAAAAATTGGTTCGAACGAGTCTAGAAAGCTCCTTGATTGAGACATAATTTATTACTGGAAATGACTGTTTTTCAATTAAATTTCCGTCAACACACAATCAACTTAATTGTGGGAATATAAATAAAGTATCTCATAATATCTAAATGATAGATGGTTTCAATTTTCAAAAAAAAAAACAATTGGGTGGCGTTCTGATCGTGCGATCATTGTTCTCTAGCAGTGTCCACTATAAGTCAATAAAGCCTTAAGAATCATTAAATGTGATCTGATCTCATAGTCACCATTATCTGATTAAAAATTGATTCAAGTAATAAATTAATTTATTCATTCTCACTAAAAATTGGTTCGAACGAGTCTAGAAAGCTCCTTGATTGAGATTACTGGAAATAACTGTTTTTCAATTAAATTTCTGTCAACACACAATCAACTTAATTATCAACACACAATCAACTTAATTATGGGAATATAAATAAAGTATCTCATAATATCTAAATGATAGATGGTTTCAATTTTCAAAAAAAAAAAAAAACAATTGGGTGGCGTTCTGATCGCGCGATCATTGTTCTCTAGCAGTGTCCACTATAAGTCAATAAAGCCTTAAGAATCATTAAATGTGACCTGATCTCGCAGTCACCATTATCTGATTAAAAATTGATTCAAGTAATAAATTAATTTATTCATTCTCATTAAAAATTGGTTTGATCGAGTCTAGAAAGCTCCTTGATTGAGACATAATTTATTACTTGAATGATACTGTTTGTTCAATTAAATTTCCATCAACACACAATCAACTTAATTATGAGTATATAAATAAAGTATTTCATAATATCTAAACGATAGACGGTTCTGTCAACACATAATCAACTTGAATGATACTGAATGACACAGTCCACTATTTCATAATATCTAAATAATAGACGGTTTCAATATTTCAAAGAAAAAAAAACACTCAGGTGGTGCTTTAGTCACGTTGTCATTATTCTCTGGCAGTGTCCACTATAAGTCAATAAAGCCTTAAGAATTATTAAATGTGACCTGATCTCGTAGTCACCATTATCTGATTAAAAATTGATTCAAGTAATATATTAATTTATTCATACTCACTAAAAATTGGTTTGATCGAGTCTAGAAAGCTCCTTGATTGAGACATAATTTATTACTTGAATGATACTATTTGTTCAATTAAATTTTCGTCAACACACAATCAACTTAATTATGGGTATATAAATAAAGTATTTCATAATATCTAAATGATAGATGGTTTCAATTTTTCAGAAATAAAAAACACAATCGGGTGGTGCTCTGATCGCGTGGTCATTGTTCTCTAGCAGTGTCCACTATAAGTCAATAATGCCTTAAGAATCATTAAGTGTGACCTGATCTCGCAGTCACCATTATCTGATGATCCCAATTTTGGTGAAAATGATGGTATCATCAAGAGATGAAATCCTAGTGATTCGTTCAATATAATTGATAACAAACTATGTCTTGTGCTATAATTGATGTACACAAGTTACGTGACCCTAACACAATCACAGTGATCAAGACTGTTGATTTTTTTTCTTATTAATTAGATAATTCTCGTAAAAATTTGACTCGATCAGATTTAGAAAATTTCTTCAACAAAATGAGTTTTTTTTTCCCCTGATCAATTGTGTAGTGATACCCAATAAACTTCATCCTTGGGACGAAAGATCTATTTTACATATAACGTTAATGGTAGATGATTTCGACCAGTAAAAAAGATCTCAGGTGCAGCCTCGTTCATACACCATAGCAAATTAATACTTCGGGATGCATTAAGTGTCTTATGATGACATTATTGCTAATATGCAACAATCTTTGATTTTCTAGTTGCCAATTAAATTCTCAAGATGTAAAATCCTAATATTTCAAATCGATCATTTTAAAATATCCTTGGTGATTAAGTTAGACAATCCGATAGAGCACTTACATTTAGGGACATTTACCATCAGATCACCTTTGGATCCCATAATTGCCATCAGGTCAAGCCCAACTCTGAAAAATTCTCATCAACTCCCCAACCCGTATAAAAATTCCTAAATCATAGGGTACCCTATGAAAGTGCCTAAAATCCTAGGGTACCAAATGAAAGTGCCTAAACCACTAAACCCTATAATAGGAAAGTGCACCCTAAACATAAACTCTAGGGTACCCTACGACTAGGGTACCCTATGAAAGTGTCTAAAATCCTAGGGTACCCTATGAAAGTGCCTAAACCACTAAACCCTATAATAGAAAAGTGCACCCTAAACCTAAACTCTAGGGTACCCTTACGACTAGGGTACCCTATGTAAGTGCTTAACATCCTAGTGTATCCTACGACTAGGGTACCCCATGAAAGTGCCTAAAATCTTAGGATACTCTATGAAAGTGCCTAAACCACTAAAACCCTATAATAGGAAAGTGCACCATAAACCTAAACTCTAGGGTACCCCTATCACTAGGGTACCCTACAACTAGGGTACTCTATGAAAGTGTCAAAAATTATAGGGTAATCTATGAAAGTGTTTAACCGCTAAAACCCTGCAATTGGAAAGTGCACCCTAAACCTAAACTCTAAAAAAGAGTGACTTACGTTATTGGTAATTAAAAAAAAGGACTTACCTTATTGGTAATTAGACATCTCTTTTCTAGACCTAGAGGTAATTATCCCTTACATTTATCAAATTGGTCACTAGAAAATTTATTACAAAGTTAATGAACGTTTTGATTTATTTTTGTGAGACACCGGAGCAAAAAAAAAAAAAACCAAACCTACCTTTTAAGCTAAAACACACCTCAATCTACAAAAAAAAATTGTAAAATTGTCATGTTATATTTTTTCCATGTCGCTTTTTTAAATCAGGTTTCCTCTTTAATGTTAGTTTTGATTAAAAGTGACATTGAAATTAATAAGTATTAAATATATGCGGAAACCATTTTAATGTCAGTTTAGATTATAACTGTCATTAAAACTTTATTATTATGAAACTTTATAAGGAATTGAGGGCGCAATGTGGCGCGCTTTATAATTTGCAATCAAATTAAATGGCGCTCACATTAAACCCTCTGTCAGTTAAAAAAAAACCCCACGTTGAAAATCCTTCATATTCCTCCATCCCACGATCTCTCTCTTTCTCTCCTCCCTTCCAGCGTAACCCCACCCAACGCCATGGAAGTCGCATACAAAACCTGTTGCCATTGTTGAGGGATATCACGCAATTCGATCCCCTTTGATTCTTCAAAAGCTTTAGAGACACTGATATCGGTACTCTCTCTCTCTCTCTCTCTCTCCTGATTAATGTTACTTGATAACTTTGGTAGAGACTGAGATTTGATTGGAAAATGAGAAATTGTTGTAATTGTCCACCTGTACCGGTAGTCCCATCTTCTCAATGTCCAGTTCCGGCTCTTTTTCCGGTATTAGCTTGGTCCTCCCCTTCATCTCCCTCTTTTGATTTGTTTGGGAAAATGTGTATATATAGACTTATAATGGTGTTATAGTTGTCTTCTTGGTAGCATAGCTTGCTCCAAGACTGATATTACATTAAATCAGTTTAGATTCACGGTGTTACAGTGATCTTGGAGCAAGATCACTCTTGTTCATATTGATCATGAACTGTTTGACGAAATTCCTCAACGAGAATAAAAGGTGATAAAAAGGGGTTAAATTTCATAAAGAACCATTGCTTGTCGTAAGATCATCGAGTTCTATCAGATAGAATATATGTTTCACTAAGTGTTGTTAGCCATTGTATCATTGAAGTGTCAACTTCATCTTTTCACTTATAAAGTTTCAATTTTAAGTTTCACTTGAGAATTTGGGGATTAGAATACATAGTTCATTCAACTAGTTATACCACAACTATCAAGCCCATTCGAGGTCAGTATTCCATATTCTGAATAGCAAATGGACAAACTTTCGAATGACGTATCAGTGTAATTGTTTTGCACGATTACAAAAGTTCATCGCAATAGGGTTCAGCCAGCTCATCGTTGTGGAGCTCATGGTACATGGATGCAAACTGCTCTTGATTTCATGGCATTAGGTTAGGTGTCACGGGGTTAAAAACCAACACAAAATTTTTCCCGTGATGGCACCAAGTTCCCAGCAACTTGATTCAGCCAACAAGTGTTTACACACACACACACAAAGATTATGAACGTCTAGCAAGCATACACATGTATACGGGAACCGTCCCAACCTTTTATTGCACCAACAACTCAAGGATACACTTTAGAGTACTAGACAGAACATCCATCTGCCTTAGACTCGAAAATAAAGTGCCTAAATAGGCTTACAATCAGGAAAACGAAAATACAGGCACACTAGAGATCATGGTAACTGCCCATGATCTGCAGTTGACACCCCCAATTTACCTAGGGTTGTCTTGCTTACCCACACCGCCAAAGACACATCAAATAATTACTTTTGGCTTGCGCCCACACTTTTGGCTGGAAGAAACTGCCCGTCAATTCTCCTTGGAACACTTGTCCATGCATGCCAGCAACACATGCTGCATGTAACTGCTGGTAACTGCTCGTTCTTATCCATGCCTTAGCCAAATTCGTCACTATGCCCCAGCTCAATGCCTTAACCAAATTCCTGACTGTTTTGCCCCACAAGTTAGCTGCAACTTCAAGCATCCATGCCACAATATGTCTTGGGCCTTCACGTGCAACCATTATAGCTTACTCAATAATGGGACTGTGTTGACACCGACCAACACTTCACCTTGTCACGGCATGCCTCCTTCTCATGCCTTGTCCTCGCTGCCTAACTTGGGTGCAAGGTGCCACCCTAAGTGCAGCGTAACATGCTTGAAAGATCAAGGTGCTAACAAACCACCCCCACTAGAAGAGGCCGACATCCTCGTCGGTAAGGTTTGTAGGTACTCCTCCACTTGCTTTTCGAACTGCCATAGAGTCTCCGCCTTTTCCCACGAAGTCTCCCGGTCGGGGCTGTTTTCCCACTTCACCAAATAAGAAGTTCTCCTGTTTTTCTTGCTTTGCCCTTCCATCTTGTGATCCAGAATTCTTTCAACCCCACGATCAAACTGTTTCTGAATTACCGGAGGCGCCCGCTTCGCTTGTTGCCTTCCTAAATTCACCAAGTCCTCATGGAATGGTTTCAGAAAACTAACGTGAAACGTTGGATGAACCTTCAACCTGTTCGGCAGTCTCAATCGATAAGCAACATTCCCCACTTTCTTTACAATCTCAAAGGGACCATCGTATCGCGGAATCAAGCCACGATGCCTTGTCTTGGCATTGATTTTCTTCCAGATTTGGGGAGTAAGTTTCAGCAACACTTTATCCCCAACTTGAAACTCAAGTGATCTCCTTCCTTGGTCCGCATACTTCTTCATTTGCTTAGCCGCCTTTGATAAGCTATCCTTAGCTTCCTCAAGCAATTCATGCTTAGTCCGAGCAAATCTGTACGCAGCGGGACTCCTACCGCCCGTATGAGTCCTTGCCACCTGATGAGGAGTAATGGGCTATTGGCCCGTTGCCAACTCAAATGGACTCAAACCGGTTGCCGACGTTCTGCGCAGATTGTAACAAAACTGAGCACTATCCAGCAACTGCACCCAATTCTTTTGGCTCGCTGTAACGTAGTGCCTCAAGTACTCTTCTAGCAACGCATTCACCCATTCCGTCTGTCCATCAGTTTGTGGGTGATTCGCTGTGGAAAATTTTAACTCAGGACCCATCAAGTTGAACAAACTGTCCAGAACCGACCAGTAAACCTTATATCCCTGTCACTTACAATATCTTCCGGCAAAACCAAAGTATTTCACCACAAACTTATAAAACAAGTCAACAACAACTTCGACATTACACTCATGTGGTGCAGGAACAAATACAACATACTTAGAGAAACGATCAACAATCACCATAATTGAACGCATACCATCAACTTTAGGTAAACCAGTAATGAAATCCATAGATACACATACCCATGGTTTCTCGAGAACTGGTAGAGGTTGTAATAGCCCGGCCTCTTTCTTGCGCTCTATCTTATCTTGCTGGCACACCAAGCAAGTTTTGACATAGGCTTCGACATCATCCTCCATCTTTGGCCAGTAATAAGATCTCGATAATAAAACCAACATTCGATGCCTTCCCGGATGACCAGCCCACTATGGATCATGTGTCTCTCTTTGTAACTCTTGTCTCAAACCCCCAAGTATTGGAACATACAGCCGATCTCCTTTGGCATGGAGAAGGCCGTCATCAAGCCAATATCTACGGACAGTGCCCTCTTCGACTTGCTTAACTAACCGTTGATACTTAGCATCTGTCTTGGCATTCTCCCGAATTCTGTCCACAAAATCTAACTCAATCCGAGTAATAGCAGCCACATACTCTTGCACTTCTTTCCGACTTAGTGCATCAGCAACTTGATTATGTCGCCCTGGCTTATGCTTCCACCCAAAATCATACTCCTCCAAGTATTCCTGCCAATGGGCTTGCCTTGGTGAAAGTTTCTTTTGCTCCTTAAAGAAGGTGTTTGCAACATTGTCCGTCAATACAAGAAACTTCGTCCCGAGCAAGTAAACCCGCCAGGTTATCAAGCAATGAATCACTGCCGTCATTTCCTTTTCATGAGCAGAATACTTCCGCTCTGCATCATTCAAATTTCGGCTTTCAAAGGCTACTGGATGGCCCTCCTGAACCAACACGTCACCGATAGCTTTATCCGATGCATCTGTGTGGACTTCAAAGGGTAACTCAAAGTTGGGCAAGCGCAACACCAGCTCACTTGCCACTGCAACTTTAAGGTTTTCAAATGCCTCTTGGCAGCCTGCATCCCACTGCCAACTTTGTTCCTTCTTGAGCAACTCCGTCAAAGGCGCTGCTTTCTTGGAGTAATTGTGGATGAACTTCCTGTAATAGTTAGCCAAACCCAAGAAAGAATGTAATTCGGACACTTTGGTAGGCGGTGGCCAATCCAAAATGGCTTGGACTTTCCGCCTATCCATTTTACAAAGACCCTTACTGATTACATGCCCAAAAAACCTAATTTCCTGCTGGGCAAATTCACACTTTTCTATCTTTACATACAACTTGTGCTCTCTTAATCTAGACAGCACATCTCTAAGGTGGGTCAAGTGATCTACCAAAGATTCACTATAGATTACAATATCTTCCAAGTACACGACTACAAATCGATCAATACAATCATAAAAGGAAGAAAAATTCTACAATACACACCCCTAAAAGGTGTGTACAATATGCACCCATTGTGTGGTCCATATTGTGCCACCTCATTGGCAATCGTAACATTTTTTAGTGTTTCATAACTTTTTCAGAAGTATGATTCGTAACATTTTCTATGATTCATAACATTTGGTGCGTCTCGTAACTTTTGTACAAAGAATTCGTAACTTTTATTAAACTTCGTAACTTTTGTTAATCAATTCGTAACTTTTATAGGGGTGCATATGATACACACTCAAATAAGGGGTGTGTATTGTAGCCATTTCCTAAAAATCATCATTCATGAGATTACAAAATGTAGCAGGGGCATTCGTAAGACCGAAAGGCATGACTAAAAACTCAAAGGAACCATATCGAGTAACGCATGTGGTCTTTGCCTCATCGCCCTCCGCAACTCGAACCTGCCAATAGCCCGAGCGGAGATCCAACTTTGTGAAGTAGGATGCTTTGCAAAGTCGATCAAAGAGATCAGTCACTAACGGGACAGGATACTTGTTCTTCATTGTAACTTTGTTTAGCGCCCGATAGTCTACACAAATTCGCAAAGACCCATCCTGCTTCTTTTGGAACAATACCGGAGCACCATAAGGAGCTTTTGAGGGCTGCACCAAGCCAGCATCAAGTAATTCCGTCAATTGCTTCCTCAATTCAGCAAGTTCCAAAGGACACATCCGATAAGGGGCTTTAGCCGGAGGTTTAGCA
Organism: Vaccinium macrocarpon; assembly: GCA_022606695.1. Lineage (NCBI taxonomy): Eukaryota > Viridiplantae > Streptophyta > Magnoliopsida > Ericales > Ericaceae > Vaccinium > Vaccinium macrocarpon. The sequence continues at coordinate 5,727,945 of CM040179.1, read as the reverse complement.
CCTGGTACCAACTCAATCTTATGATCCGTCGCACGCCTTGAAGGAAGGGACTTTGGCAATTCAGGAGGCATCACATCTGCAAACTCCTTCAACAAACTAGCCACTTCGTCCAGGACTTCGACTTGTACATCTGGCTTAATCTCAACCAGTGCAACAAGGTAAGTCGCTTCCCCCTTCTTCAGCCCTTTTTGTACTTGAATTGCCGATATCCAACCGGCTGAACCATCTCTGATCCACTTGTCTTTCGCATGTCGCGGTACAAAGAAAGGCTGCTTCTCATCAGGAATCAAAATCCCACCGAGGTATGGCATCACCGCCGCTTTCGCAGCCACGAAGAACTCATTCCCCAATATGAGTTCAAAGTCATCAAGCGGATACACCATCAAATCAACCCGCCCGTTCCAGTTTCCCACTTTCAACAAGATGTTACTCGTTGTTCCATGCACCACTTGTGCAGTGGAATTCACCGTCTTGATTCTGCTGGAACTTTCGATAACTTTCAAACCGAGCGACTGCGCCAAACCTTCTGAAACGAAATTGTGTGTGGCACCTGTGTCCATCATAGCCAACACATCAGTATTACAAAGCATCACTTTAACGTACATCAAACCTGATCGTTGTGAGGGAAAAGCCTTGTCTGCATGAATCACGTTCAGCAACTGCAAAGGGTTAACATGGACATGACTATCCGAGTCTTGATCCCCATTGTTCCCTTCATCCAAGCAAATAGCATTAAACTTTTCGCGTTTCGGGCAGTCTCTAGCCTGATGGGGCCCTTGGCAGATGAAACACCCCTTGCTGAAGTTCCCTTTGTCTTGCCGTTTATCGTCCTCCACGGACTTGGATTTCTGACCCTTGTCCCACTTCTTTGAACCAACTTTCTTCTCATCTTTCTTCTTGTTCTTGTCTTTCGATTTCGAACTGCTAGATTCAAAAGAGTTAGACTTATTGATCAGTTTGAAATCTGCCAACCATCGGCAGCGGCCATAGCCGATTGCAAGTCTTTAACTCCCAGCCTTCGTAGTTCCAACTGTGCCCAATTCTGCAAACCCGACATAAAGTTGAACAACTTATCCTCTTCCGACATGTTCTTGATGTCCAACATCAGAGAACTGAATTCCTTCACGTAATCTCGCACCGTACCAGTGTGCTTCAGTCGTTTCAGCGATTCCCTTGCAAGCCATGAAGCATTGCAAGGAAGGAATTGCTCATTGAGTTCCTTTTTCAGCGATTCCCACGTTTAAATCTTTGGACGTACCTCATCCTCCGACCGAGTTCTCCACTAGAGTTTCGCATCCCCAGTGAGATACATCGCTGTGATTGTCACCCTTTCTCCCTCTGGCACACGAGCAGCGGGGAATTACTGCTCCATATCCCAAAGGAAGTTTTCCAACTCCTTGGCATTTCAGGCACCACCGAAAGCCTTTGGTTCAGGAACTTTCATGTAAACACGATTTTCAAGACCATCTGAGTGACCGAGAAAGGCCCTCTTTACCACCAACAAGATTGATTCGATATTGGAAACTCTTTCCTTCATGCCATCTGAGAGCGTTGTCACATCTGCCATCATCTCTGCGAACTTGGCTTTAGTCTCAGCAATGTGTGATTCGTGAGCCAATTTATGTGACTCGATCAAACCCAACACCGCATCCAAACAATCCACCAAGGTGACTTCCTCATCAGATTCATCGGCACCAACAAGTTTTTCCAACTGTGTAACTCGTTCCCACGGTCGTCCCATCGCAACATTAAGCCATGTTCAACCCGAGCTCGATACCAAAAGCATCCGCGGGGTTAAAACCACACAAATTTTTTCTATGATGGCACCAAGTTCCCAGCAACTTGATTCAGCCAACAAGTGTTTACACACACACACAAAAAGATTATGAACGTCTAGCAAGCATACACACGTATACGGGAACCGTCCCAACCTTTTATTGCACCAACAACTCAAGGGTACACTTTAGAGTACTAGACAGAACATCCATTTGCCTTAGACTCGAAAATAAAGTGCCTAAATAGGCTTACAATCAGGAAAACGAAAATACAGGCACACTAGAGATCATGGTAACTGCCCATGATCTGCAGTTGACACCCCCAACTGCCTAGGGTTGTACTGGCTTACCCACAATCTGCCAGCACATCAAGTAACTGCTTGGCTTGCTGTCCACAGCTTTGGCTGGAAGAAACTGCCCGTCAATTCTCCTTGGAACACCTATCCATGCATGCCAGCAACATATGTTGCATGTAACTGCCGGTAACTGCTCGTTCTTATCCATGCCTTAGCCAAATTCATCACTATGCCCCAGCTCAATGCCTTAGCCAAATTCCTGACTGTTTTGCCCCACAAATTAGCTGCAACTTCAAGCATCCATGCCACAATATGTCTTGGGCCTTCACGTGCAACCATTATAGCTTACTCGATAATGGGACTGTGTTGACACCGGCCAACACTTCACCTTGTCACGGCATGCCTCCTACTCATGCCTTGTCCTCGCTACCTAACTTGGGTGCAAGGTGCCACCCTAAGTGCAACGTAGCACGCTTGAAAGATCAAGGTGCTAACATTAGGTCATTATGCATATAATGTCTTTTTGCTCTTCATCTGAGATTTTTTATTTTTGAATGCATATAAGTTGTTTTTTGTTCTTCTCTCTCAAGCCGCATCATATCTTTGACCCCTAGCGACCAACTGCCATTGGTAGATTGCACCATAGCATTATCTTCCACCACCAATAGCACCACCAAGTTGTGACGGCTCCCAGTGCTCACCCCTGGCGACCAACAATTGTCATTCCTAAAACTACTTCATCGGGAACATCAGCTTGTATCTAGCGCAACAGGCTGAGGTGGCTGAGAGGCGTGTTGACTGGTTGACAAGCGTGCTGAGAAGGCTTACAAGCATGCTAAAAAGGCTAACAAGTGCGCTAAAGAGGCTGAACAATGGGCTCAACAATTTCACGCATAATTACGAAGTTAGAGGAAATACAACTAGATCTCCAGCATGACTATAAGACATTCATCGCACGATTTGATGGAAGAAGACTTAAGTAACTACTTTTTTAGGTTTTGATTTCTTAAACTTTGAATTTGTTGATGAATGTGAATAAACAGCCCTTTAAAACTACATTGCACATTGCCTGAAAGTGTGCTGTTCATTCTTTAGAATATAAAAATGAAAATCATTTTGGCCAAGTATATTAATGTATTTCCATCGGTTCATGTCAAAATAGCATGTTAGTCAAATTAGTGACCCATAAAATTGCATTTAATGCTAATGTAGCATGAGAGATTAATGAAAAAACCCAAACTATTGAGTACTGGAATTCATGAGACTCAAATGTTAAAGTTGAACTTTCTTGCACATTTGTTTGTACCATTTGCAAGGCATGCTTGTCTTGACAATAGTCCTTGTCAGTCAATTAATTTAGAGGGCACACAAAAGGAAGAGGTATAACTATTAGAATTAACATGCATTCACTTTTAGATGCCATTAGGCATTAGCCCAGGGATATTGCTATACCAAGTACTGAATTGTTCTCTTTTTGTTATATGGATTACAATTTTGTTTTGGCTCCAATTATTTGGTGGAACCCTAGAAGTACTATTGTTAGGTGTGTCTAACATGTTCATATAGAGTGCCGTGTCATATCGTGTCAGACACGTGTCTTTTCTGATACTTCTGGTTTCCCGTAGTGTTGTTCTTTCTATATTCGTGTTTTTTCTTTGAGGTATAAGGACTTTGTGGTCATGCAATATTTTTTCCTTTACACCAAATATTTTTGTTTGGACACAGATACCTATGACATCTCTATCTTCTTTCTTTTAGTTCTTTTGGTTGTTGCAATCTAAAGTTCATTACGCATACTGCACTTCTAGGACATACATATCGTTTGACCTCTTCCTTCTTCATGTCTATGGTTGTTTCTAGTAACCTACTTATTTATGGGATCTAGCTCCTGTAAGATAAATTGATCAAATTTTGATATGTTTAGGATGCTTATATGTATTGCTTGTGTTTTGTATTTTGGAGCATTTCAGAATCTAGTATGTATTAGCCCCATCCTCAGTTGATGTAATCAGTTGTTTTGGTGATATTTTATGTTAGTTTTTGATCTTTCAAATGGGTTTTTACTTCCTCTTGGTTTTAGGTTGAATTTTCATTGTGCTAGTAATTCCAATGATAACATGTTTAGGTACTAGTTGAATGTCTAGTTTTAATTTCATTTTGGTTGTCCCACATGCACTAAAGCTTGGCCTTAGTTTGGCCTTTTCTTTTTTCTGTTGGGACTTTTTGGCTATATTTCTTGTGCCTTATCCTTTGCCTCTTTCCAAGTAACCTCCTTCAATTCTCAATATATTCTCCTTTGCCGATAAAGGAAAATAGTCGATAACTAAGTAAAACTTTACTCTTGTGATTGCAGGTGGTGGAAAATTTTGATGGGATGGCTACGCGATGAAACCCATTTGCAAAGGATTCACATCTATATGTTAGATTTGGTGTTTTTAATTAGATTTTAGTTCAAACAATATTTCTTTAAGTACTTAAGGCAATCATCCTATTGTTTATCATTAAGTGACTTTTTCATAACTTGTTTTGCTTGGGATTTCTTTTGGGCTAATGTTTCTTAGGAAATACTAGTTTGACATAAATAGTTCATTTATGTCTCGTGAATGAAAGCTAGGTATTGCTAATTATGTAAGGTTTATGCAACTAACTTTTGAATCAGTTGTGGACTTGTAATAGTGACAAATATTTTTACCAATGCTAATTATGTAAGGTTTATGCAACTAACTTTTGAATCAGTTGTGGACTTGTAATAGTGACAAATATTATGATTTTGGTAAATTTTGTCCCAATAACATTTCTCTCATACCAATAATTGGATTGTGGTGAAAGATGATTTTGTAACAAGTAACCTCTTGTGACAAAATCACTCTTATTGTGATGAAATTTCTTGTATGGTAATCTTATGGTGAATTATTTTATGTCACAAATGGTGTGTTCAGCCAAATTTTTTTTGTGACATAATTTGCTAGGTGACGAAATTAATGATGATCTAGTGACAAAATAATTGTAACTATTGTTTTTATTTTTATTTTTTTGTGACAAATGAGTTTTTTTTCACCACATGCTTATAATGACAAAATTTTATCATCAATTGTAACAAGTTTGTTTTGTCTTAGTAGCTTTATAAAGACAAAAATTGAGTTTTTGCAACAAAATAGTTTGTCACAATAATATTTTTGTACCTCGTAGAAATAATTTATCGTGACAAACCACTGCTTAGTGGCAACAAAAGAATTACACATTGTGACAAAATATTTTGTCACTACTAGTGAAACTTTTTGTGAGAAACTCTTTTTGTCACCATAGTTTTTGGTTACTTGTGACGAGTTTGAAATTTTGTCACAAAAAACTTATTACGACGAGCTTATTGTGACAAATGAGCGACAAAAAATATTTTGTCACTATAACTTTGCAGTGACAAAAACTAACATATAGTGACGAATTTTTTTGTAGCAAAATCAAGAAGTTGTTGCAGTGGTTGTTAACATTAGGTTGATTTGTGGGCTAATTTCTTGGGATATGTGTTCAATTATTTTTGGGCTGAATTTTCTATATATTTAGGTTGTGTGTTCATGAAAAGTTAAAATATTACAAATTTTAAAATGTTACATGTATTCTAAAGAATTTTTTTTTTGAGTGATCAACCGATCTACCACCATTCTTGAAGTGTGAAGCCGCCCCTGAATGAGGCTGATTTTCCAACATAAATATTGCCCGCCCACTCTAGTAAAAATTGATTGTTGTTTCTGCTAAATTTTTTATTTTTTATTTCGCAATGTATATGAGGAGAATAATGTGTGAAAAAATACGGTAAAAAATATCATAACTCAGCAACATATGTTTCCTCGTGGTGTAACAAAGCTTCTGTACATTAACAAAACATTTTACCCTTTTATTTCAGTGCAAACATAGTAAGATCGACGTGACTCATCTTAATAGATTAATTGATTTGATTTTGGCTAGTATTATCTTTTTCCCAAACCCCCAAAAGTTAGTCAGATTTCATGGTAAATTTGCTCCCCACACAATTGACTAGGTTTTGAGTTTTGAGATCAAGAAACAATATGTTATAGTAATTTCTTATGAATTTTCTAGTTCCGTTGCAGATGGCTTGTTTTGACTGAATCAAGGCGAGGATTAGTATTCTCTGATTGTCTATGTTACTCCCCGAATTTCAATGCCAGTTTTTTTTTTTTTTGCCCCCTCTCTCTTGTTTTCTTTGCTTAATAACTTTTTATTTTGTAAAATGTCTCAAAATGTTTGTTTGCTTTGAGAAGTAAAAAAAGAGAGGTGGGTATCATGAACGAACCTATATAAATAATTTAAAGTAATTTTTAAAAATAAAGAATAAGGGCCATTTATTAGAAAGAAGTACATTAATTGCTTGTCTCCGTAAAGAGTTACCCCATCTGTCCCATTTTAAAATACTCCCTACGAATATCCATGTCATTTTCAAAACGTCTATATCTTTTTATTGGTAATGTTTTCGAAGTTTTTTAAAAAAATTTGTCTAATAGAACTAATTGAGATCTATCAAATAAAATTCATAATGTATATAAAATATATTATAGAATGAAAACTACAAGATTTTTAAAAAAACACGGATAACCATAGGGAATAATTAAATTGGGACGGAGTAAATTTCTGGAGCAAATTATTATTTTTGTTAAACGATAGAAAACTTATGTCTATCCTAAGCCCACCACAACCAATCGCATTGTGTATTAAAATGTCGTTTACTAGGTTGTGATCGGAGACCGGCAACTACAAACTGACAGCAGTCCTATCCATCATCCCCAGAAAAATACAGGACCCAGTGCTTGCCTTTATCAAAAAGCGGTTGCCAAGTTTGAAACTTCGGATAAATGACAAAACTTGTTTCCAGATTCAGAAGAGTTTGTGCAGTTTAGGTCAAATTAATGTTTTGTCTTAATAAGCACTAAGGTACTTTTTCTTACATCAAATGATATCATGTATATAATTTGGACTTATTTATCTTTTTGGTCCCCAAAGTATGATCGAGTGGCCAATTTAGTCACCAACATAAACATTCGACTAATTTAATCCCCAATGTATCAAATTTTTGTCGATTTAGTCCCGACGTCTAACTCCGTCTCCCTCTTCCGTAAAAAATGAGGGTAGTCTGGGTACTTGGTCTTAAAGATGAGATTTTTGGGTGTTTTGGAGGTTGAAGATGATGAAAATGGATGAGAGAGAGTGTAAAACGTGATTGAAGGATGAGAGAGAGTGGTTTTGGTCTGATGAAGGGTGTGAGAGTGTAAGAGATCAGCCAATGGTCCTTGAACAATGGGTGAAGGGTGATTTATATAGAGAGAAATGGGGGGCAATTTGGAATTTGAAATTCAAGTTGGAGAGGGAGTGTTATTAGAGGGATTTTGGCGTGAAAACAAAGCTGTAGAAACCATGGGGAGCCCATAGTTTAGGTGGAAAACCAGCTAAAAAATGCTTTGAAAATTTCTGGTTCACGTATGGTTTGAGCGCTCAAAGGGCCTGTAGGCCAAACTTTGCGGGGCTCCCCCGGGTGCTACCGAAATCCGTTTTGTGTGTGGTTTGAAGTGTTGGAAAACATATGGAGTCTAGTTTCTAACCCAATTGGTTAACCCAAGATAATTTTTACATCCAAGTGTGTGACCATTTTACCCTCAGAAGGTCGGGAAAACAAGTTGTTTTGGTAAAACGAGCACATCTCCCTCATTTTGAAACGGATTAAGGCGTATTATATATCAATAAAAATGGTTTTGAATGTACTAGAAGATGGTGTAGGCTTGGGTTTATTTTGAAGAGGTTTTTGGATGGTTGAAGGGTATTTTGGTCATTTTGGTTGGTCTAAGGTTATTCCAGGAGGGTTTAGAATGGTTTAGGGTGGTTTGGTGAGTTCAAGTCTTGTTCTTTGCCTTGAGGTATGCAGGATTGGTCTATATCATCATCGGGAATGCTTGATAAGTTTCTCGGGTCAAAATCGGGGTGTCTACAGGACCCGTTGTGGTTATACTTTTCAGTCACAAATAGGCGCAGACAAAAATAACAACGGAGATTAATAAGAGCATCTCTACTCCTTACCCAAATTCTACATCAAACTTAAAATTGAGTAAAAATTACCAAAGATTTCACTTCACACCTTCACCAAATCCTTCACCAAATTTGATATTAATCAAATTCTACAAAAAATTTGGTGAGAACCAAATCCGTTATCAAATTTTGAAGGTCATTCTCTCTCCCTCAAATTTACAAAAATCCATTAACGAGGTTTTTACTCAAATTTATGCCTACATTTTCTTTTTTCCATTGGAGTGTTTCATACCAAATCAAGTTTTTACTCAAATTTGAGTAAAAGTTTGAGTAAAGAGTGGAGATGCTCTAAGCAAATCCATGCATAAAACTTGAAGTTGATAGTGACAGAAATGGCAATTACCAACAAATTAGAATCGAACTATATAGCTTAAAATCCACCTAAGTATTGGTGCATAGAATTTACAGGTGTGTAGTGAGTAATCCTGACCATTCAAAAATCTTTTGGATGGGTTGGACTTTAAAAAAATTATTGGTTTGTTCTTTTTCGCAGTCCTGTCATTTATCCCCTAAGATTTTGTTTTTTGTGAATTTCTTTTTCTTTTTCGATCTCAATTACTATTCTGTTGTATATTGTATAATGGTTTAAGCAGAAAATTCGTTGGGATTCTCTATTGCTAGCTCTTGACAGGATTCTATCATCCAAACTCGAAGATGGCGGTCTGCCTTGACGTGTGTGTGAGCCGCATTGCCATGCTCACGTCATTTGTTAGTGGTTTTTATTTCATTCCTGTTTTTCGAAGTAATCGTTGTTGGATGGCTTGTTTGAATGACATTGACCGTTAATTAAAAAAAAAAAGTTTAATTGGGTATTAGGTAATACCCGTTCCACCGATTATCTAAATGGATATGGATCGATTTGGTGACTTATAAGTCTCACCAGTTAGGTATGGGTACAGGTATAGAGGTGAGCGTAGAATATAGGGATCGGTTATAGATATTATCACCTAGCACGATCCGTCTTAGTAGTATGACTCGTCTCAATGGCATGACTCGTCTAATAATACGGCCTGCCATGAGAAGCATAGTCCATCTCACCCAATTATCTCAAACTTATAAAACTGTTATCTCAATCGTGCTTAATCTCTAGATAAGCACTACGAATTCGCTATCCGAGAGTTGTTTTGATGTTGGTATCCCAACCCCAAGAAGCTGACACGTTGCACATACCCCTTCCATTTCCAACGCCCTTTGACACTGTTGGGCCTCCAATCTGATTAATTCCACGCCTCCAAAACTCCTCACTTATGATGTTTGGACTGTCCAAAAACACATCTGTTGATATTTGATTGAGCTGATTTTTCAAATGTGCATTCAAAATATTAAAAAAATATACTCCAATAGAAATCATATCTAATACTGGTAGGGGTGTTTTCCAAGGTTTAGTTGCCCTTATTTTTTCCAAAATTAAATTACCTATATATTTTTTCTATTTTTCCTCCAAAAATTAATTGCTTTCTTGCGTTGTTAAAAAACACCCTCATTGATATATGATTGAGCTGATTTCTTACATGCACGTTCAAAATATTAAAAAAAAAAGGCTCGAATAGAAATCAACTCAAACAAATATCGAAAACCAGTAGGGTTGTTTTCTAAGCTTGGTAGCATGTATTTTTCAAAAAATAAATTGACGTCATATAGTTTTTCAATTTTTCTGCCAAAAATTAATTGTGCATGTTGCGCAGTTAAAAAATTATATAACGTGATCTTATTTGTGTCTAGCACGCACAATTAAATTTTGGTGGGAAAATTGAAAAAATGATATAACGTGAGCTTATTTTTTGAAATTTTGAAAAAATACAAGCTACCAAACTCAAAAAACACTCTTACTGGTTTCCGATATCCGATTGCACCGATTTTTAATCGAGTCAATGTTTTTTATATTTTGAATGTATGTATAAAAAATCAGCTCAATCAAATATCAATAGGTGTTCTTTAACGCTTAAGCATGCTGGGGGTGTGGAATTAATCAACGAAGGCCCAATGCTGTTGGTGGGATTTGGAATTGGAAGGGGTGAGTGCAACGTGTCAGCTTCTGGGGGTGGGGACACCAACGTCAGATAGCAATCTGGGACATCAGATCCAGAGTGCCAAATAAGCAGACACATATGACTGAAAGGAAAAAAGAATATTTGCGCAAATAAATCCAGAAGATTCATATAATTAATATTTGAATAACAAACAAACGAGAATTGCTCTAGTAAACACCTCACTTTTGACAAATGGTGCGCAATTCGTATGGATAACCAAAAAATTTCATATTCAGTAAAGCAAAGATTCATATCAATAATCATAATAATAAATATTAGAACACCAAAACGTAATAAAGAGGACCACAAAATCTTATATTCATATAAGAAAATTTTAGAATAAAAAATTCAAAAAAAAAAATAACAACTGATTGATCGCCCACTGCAAGTTAAAAAAAAAAATTTAAAAAAATGGTACTCTCCCTTCCCCATCCCATTCACCCATCAGTCGAGAGAGAGAGAGAGAGAGAGAGAGAGAGAGAACACTTCGCCCCTGCAACAACTCCGGTGACCACCGCCACTACCGACGCCTCCGTCAACTCCCCACCACCGCAGACCTCCGCCGCTGCCGACACCTCCGTCGAATCCCCACTACTGACGTGGATTGACCCTACTAGTTGAACCACATCGATGAGCTAAAAGAACTCCGGCCGATGAGCTAAAAGAACTCTGGTCGACGAGCTTCGAACTTACACCAAGGTCTCTCTCTCTCTCTCTCTCTCTCAACTAATTTCAACGAGTTTGAATTTGGGGATTTCTGCCAAAAAAAAATTAGGGTTCCAAATTCAGGAACCCTAGGTTGAGTTTATGTGTTGCAAACCATAATTGAAAACCATCAATTCGAGAAACCCTGAATTGAATTAATGGTTACCAAAAAAAAAAAACCCTGTTTCGAAAATTACCCCCAGTTGATTGGTTACTAATTGTTTAAAAAATAAGACCCAATTGATGGGTTACGGAAAACTACACCTCGGCATCATACACGTGTTGTTTGGGTATTGCAGGTAGAAGTGGGGTTGTTGATGAGTTTACTTGAAGAAGGGATGAAGGATGAACTAAACAATTTCATGAGGTAGTTTTTTCTTCTATGGATTTTCTCTTTATCAGAAATCCCCTGGAAAAGTATTCATTTTCTCTCTATCAAATTATTTCTCTTGTTAAGTTAGTCATATTGGAATTCTTCCTATTTGAGGCAGCCATAATTTTTTGCTGTTCTGCCCTTCATGTGGTACATCCATGAGATTTTAGAAATAAGCATCGTTTCAGGTTAGCAGGTTTGAATATGTACTAGATAAGGTTATAGGCTCTGTTCTAGTTAGCTTGTTTTTTTAGAGTAAAACTCGATAAAAAGAAACAGTAACAAAAGATATGCCTTGTCTGTTGGAGTTATGCAATATATCATTGTGTTATTTGTAGTGAAGGTGTATCAGAATAGATTTAATTCTTCCTCCATAATCTCAGAATTTGACTGTTGAGCTTGAAAATGAGTTGCTTTGCTATCTCAACCAACATATGTTTTTAATTTCACGAGATGGTGGCACTTCCCTTGCATCCAGGTGACAAAAAACTAGGAGATTTGGTGCTTGTTCATCCCTGGTTGTTATTTCAATGGAGTTCTCTCAATCTTACTCTATATAGATACTTCTATATTCTTTGCAAGTGTGATTTATTGTTATTCTGCTCTTTTGAAAGTGCTCCTTCAAAACTTATCTAAGCTTTCATATGAGATACCAACTTGGGGATCATTTATTTTCATCACGCACAATATATGAGCGTAAATGGTTATTTGGATGTCCCACGTCAGGATTTGACTTCACTATTTGAGACTAAATCTTTCAAAATCAAAATGAGATTCATATCTACTCAGTGATGCTCATTTTGTGACATAGCAAATGGGCATTTTTAAATGTCACCACTCATGCATTTGTCATGGTTTGAACTTTGATAGAAATGAAGGTGTTGTAGTATCCGTTCATGCTTATTAAAAAAAATGCAACCACATATGACTATGAGTTATGATATTAATTTGTGTTTGTAAGTTATGGAGTTTGTTTTTTCTGTCTTCATATTCCCATGTACAGCTTTTGGGGAAATCAGTTTGGTTCAAATGTTGGCGTCAGCATAGCGCAGGAAAGGAAGCCAGCTATCACTTTTTTGCAAATATGGTTTTCACGTCCCTAAAAATAAGAGGGATGAAAGACTGTTGGTACTTTAGTTGATTTGGGGTACTTTTCATTGGGTGGAGGATTTGTTTGAAATTGGTAAACATGAATTCTCTAGTAGTGTAGCACTACTACAAAGTTTTTTGTGCAGAACTGGTAACTGCATTTTTTATTTCTTGAGAATAGCATGAGTGTTTCTTTAGCTGGTCTTGCATGTTGTGACCTCTAAAGTATTTACCTTTCCTTTCAAGTTAGTCTACCATCCCCCAGCATTTTCCTACTTGATCATGTAATATAGTTGATTTGAAGGGTTGACTTCTGTCCACCATATGCGTATTGGATACGGAGTATTTAGTAACAGATTCTTGGGGATGGCAAATGATTTGGGCTCTGAATTGGGTTTAGCATTATTTCTAGTTAGATTCTTAGAGATGTTAGATTAATAAATTTTGCTGCTGCTGCTGCTGCTGCTGCTGCTCGTCTCTCTCTCTCTCTCTCAAATCCATTTGGTGTGGACTTCTATGTAAATACAGCTACCTTCTAGCCTAGCTGCTTGAGTTGTTTTTGTAATGTTTTTTGTGATTTACGGATTAAAGGGAAAGCATGTGAATACAAAAAAAAAATGCTGGCTACATGTATCTGGACCGACTACATATTGCTACTGAGAAACTATATAGCCAAAATGTGAAATTGATGAAGCATTTGAGTTGAATTTGAATTTTTTTGGGTAAACAGGGGCATGGGAGGGGAAAGGTGTTGGAAACAGTGGTGGAGATACAAGACAGGCACGACACGGCCAAGGACGTAGTAAAAAGCCTTTTGGAGCTCCACTAGGTGTCCCTCAATATGGCGGTGATGGAGTCACAGGGGGAGCAAATGGACAATATCGAGCACAACGTTAAATTGATCACCGCGGGCAGTTAAATTGTTTGAGGATTGGTAATTTCAGTCGTGTATGACCAAACTTTCAAGCAAATCTCGATAAAACTATCACCGGTTATTTCCCAGCTCAGTTAAAGCCATTCAGCATAGGCATTACTGCAGCAAAATTAGACAACTGCGGCAACAACCAGCAAGCATTTCATAGATTTATGTTATGAAATAGAGCACAACCCAGCGTGCTCGGAACAGTTTTCAATTCCAATTTCTTAAAAATAACTTACAACTTCATTTGGCACGCTATGCATCATGATGATAAGGGAAGATCAGAAGCATGGATAAATCATAAACGAAAATGAAAGGAAATGAATAAGAATAATCAGTCAAATAACTACAATTGAAAGTGGTGCATCTCTATGCCATACAACATCAAATTTTTTAGTATTTTCTTAAGTGAGGTCGATGGCAATTGACGGCAGTTGTGGAGACAAACTACATGTGAATCGGCATCCAAAATTGATAATGATGCTAAGAGTAGAGATAGGAAGTACTAAGAGTAAGAATCATCAAACACACACACACACACACACCACCTGCGCGCGAACACCCACACGCACTTGCACACACACCATAATTACAAAAATGCCATTAAAATCTCGTGAATGGCTTGTGTATCAATGCACCATAATAGATGTATCAATAGACCTGCTTACTGGATTCAGATTACTTGGGTATTGATACACCTGTTCTGGTATATCAATGCACCTGTTTGCTGCCTTTGGATTGCTTGGGTGTTGATACACCTGTTTTGGTGTGTCAATACAACTACTTGCTGACTTCAGATTGCTTGAGTATTGATACACATGTTTTGGTGTATCAATCACTACCAAAAAAGAGCCTTTTTGCGCCAGCAAGGTGCAGTCGCAATTGCTCATCATGCAGTCGCAAAAGCTATTTGCGACAAGAAAATTTCACTAACTTTTACAACGAGAATTTCACTAACTTTTACCACGAGAATTTCACTAACTTTACATTTCACTAACTTTGAATTTCACTAACTTTGGGGAAACGCTGTTTTTCATTCCATACTTCAATGGGGGACACGCTGTTTTTTACTCCTAGTAATTCAGTGATCAGAAGGGGGGCACTCTGGCTTAAATATTCATATTCATTTGACTATTGTAGATCTAATTTTTGACAAAATACATAAGACAAATGGCACGAGTTACAACTTATGGTTACTAATCAATCCGCATTTTCACAAGTGAACAGAGATATAACAACAGCTTGCATAATTTTGACCTGATTAGAAGAAGAAAAAAAAAGGCCGGAAAACCTATGGGTACCAACCCATAGGTACAGAGAATGCACAGATCATGCTTGGTAACTCACTTTTGCGTTCCACACGAGTGATCCAAACTGTTTATTCTTATTAAAACATTTTTTCGATTGGGCCCACAAAATTCAGTTCAATCGGACGATTAGAAGTGGTCGAACCAAAATTTCACCATTTCAATTAAAAGATAGTGGGCCCACTCGTAAAAATGTTTTAAGAAGAATAAACGGTTCAGATTACTTGTGTGGGACCCAAAAGTGAGTCACTGAGCACGATCTGTGCATTTGTATCTGTACGTGTAGCAAGATCCAAAAAAGGCTAACCCGAAGGGGTTGGCCTAGTTGTCAAAGTTTGGGACTTAGGGGTTTGCTCCCTCTTTATGTCTTAAGTTTGAAACTTTGTAGATGTTATCAACTCATTTAGGATCAGTCCATACAGAGCTTTGCTATAGCTTTAAATGGAGCCCCCGCTAGTGGACGGTGAGATTGGTCTTTCAGGATTAGTCGAGGTGTGCGAAAACTAGTCTGGACACTTGGTTATAAAAATAAAAAAAAAAACATAAAAAAAGTCTAGCAAAAATCTTTAGGTGCAATAAACTCTTAATAGAATCAATTTATACAGGATTTAGACCCAATTTTAATTGAGGCTTTCGCTATTAGACGTTGGGACAAGTCCCACAAGAACTTAGTTCAAGTGTGTATACACTAGTCCAGACGCATTAGGTGATCCAAGAAGAAAAAAGAAAAAGCTAACGAAAACAAGTAGGCTGTATAAATAATTAAGCAAAAGAGTTGTTTTTAATTTTCGTACTATAATTCCCGAGGGAAGTAACTTTATGATCCAAACGCTCAAAATTTGGAAGGAATGCGGGCAGGCAGCAGTCTTTCAATTTTCTGGCCTCTCTCTCTCTCTCTCTCTCTCTCTCTCTCAATTCAAACAAGCTTCTATAGGCTTTGAGCTTGTCTGTTCTGTCACTGGCAAAGAAATTCAAAAGGTACCCGTCATGGTTATATTTTTCAGTCACAAATAGCAGACAAAATAACCATGGATTACTAAGCAAAATCCACGTACTCGTATAAAACTTGAAGTTGATAGTGCCAGAAATGGCAATTACCAGTAAATTAGAAATCGAACTATATAGCTTAAAATTCACCTGAGCATTGGAGGATAACATTTACCGAACCATCATAACATCAAACCGCCATTCAAAATAAAAAAATTAACATCAAACACTATGCCAATTATCATATACCTTTAACTAAGCCACCAAAGTAGTCATACTCCACAAAGCCAATTATCATATACTATCAGATCAAAAAAAAAATGAACCCGCGACGTCTTTATGGAGTCTCATCAGTTCAGGAACAGCAGTAGCACTTCCTGCTGTTGTGAGGCTTTTGTGTCCCAAAGATGTTTCAGAGAAGTCCTCAATACATGATAATGTGCAGGCCGAGAAGTTCCCTTTCATTTGAAAACAAGATGAATTAAGGACAACCGAGTAATGAAAGTTCATTCCTTTATGGTAGCCAACCTTAAAATTGTGGCTAGATGAACGGATATAACGTGAAGGCACACACAATTAAATTTTGGTGGGAAAATTGAAAAATGATATAACGTAAATTTATTTTTTGAAAAATGCGGGCTACCAAACTCAAAAAACACTATTACTGGTTTCCGATATCCGATTGAACTGATTTTTACTTGAGTATATTTTTTTTAATATTTTGAATGTAGATATAAAAAATCAACTCAATCAGATATCAATAGTGTATCGTTTAACGTCCAAGCACGCACAAGTGGAGTGTGGAATTAATCAAAGAAGGGCCCAACGCTGTTGGTGGGAGTTAGAATTGGGAGGGGTGAGTGCAACGTGTCAGCTTCTGGGGGTGGGACACCAACGTCGGACAGCAATCTCGGACACCGGATCCAGAGTGCCAGATAAGCAAACACATATGACTGATAGGGCAAAAGAATATTTTCACAAATAAATCCATAAGGTTCGTATAATCAATATTTGAATAACTCACTTTAAATCAAAGCATTAATGCCAATACTCGGAATACAAGTTTTATTTACGCCTTAAAAACTACACTGGAGAGGGACAGTCGGGTTGCTGCACAACCTTGTGCTGTACTCGGCGTGGCTGCGCTAGTGTGGATTCGATGATCAGAGACCGTTTATCGCATAGAGCTCATCGAGTGCTACAAGTGTACCAAAAAATAAACTCGTTCGGATATCACTAAATACATGATCGGAACACATAAAACTTAAAAAAAATTAGAACACATATGACTTGAAACATTAGATGAAAACTATAAAACCCATTGTTTTCAAGTTATTTTTTCCGATGACACACTTAACATCTGATAGAGTTGATTTTTGGCACACTCGTAGCATTCGATGAGCTCTACGCAATGAATGTTTCCGATCATTGAACGGACACCGGCGTGGCCGCGCCGGGAGCCGCATAACACGCTGCGCAACACAAAGCTGAGAAAAGAATTAAAAATTACATTGCTAATGAACGGGGCTTCGGTACTTATGGCGTGGTACTGTAGCTCAATAAGGATTCTCAGCTTTAATGCCCAATCTGCTGCAGCTGGGGTTTTGGGGTTTTCAAACCTTTTCTTCGGTACTTTACCTATTTTCACCCCAACAGTGATACATACCCAGAAATTTAACTCCGAAAATGATCCCGAAAACACGTCCAAGAGGTGAGATTCACCCAATACACAGTGTATTGGGTGAATCTCACCCTTGGATGTGTTTTTTTGGTCATTTTCGGAGTCAAATTTCTAGGTATGTAGACTTATTGATTTTCGCCCATATACCGAATCTGCTGCTTTTGCTCTAAATTGCCTTGCACGGGCAATCTTATTTTAAAATCAAAGATTTCCTAGCCACTCACAATATTTGCCTTAGTCCCTCCTGATTTCCAAATCTTAATCATGCTCAAATATTTGTTTTCCACCAATATTTTTTCCAGCAATCTTTTTATTAATGAACCCAATTTGGGCGTGAGACTCCCTCTGTACGTATTCCTATGATTTATGCATTCCACATCTTCACTCCGTACGTATTTCTATATAAACTGTCTATCTGTTCTCAAACCTTAAAATATCAAAAGCATATCAAGAATGGATTTCTGCACGAAGTTGGCCAATGACTTCATGCTTAAGGAGTTAAAAAACTCTAATCAAGATAACGTAGTCGTGTCACCTGTCTCCATCATGCTTGCTCTAAATATGGTGGCTGGAGGATTGAAGGGCTATACTCTAGAGTATGTGCTGTGCCTTCTTGGGACAAAAAACATCAACCAAATCAACTCGAAGTCTTTGGAGATAATGGCGGTTGCTGCCGATGTTGGATCCCCCAACAATGGAGATGCACTTCGGCCGGTTTTGGCCATGTTCAATGGAGCTTGGGCCGATCAACGTTTTCCTTTGAAACCATTGTATAAAAAGAAGATTCTTAAGGGTATCTTTGACTGTGAAGCCAAAACTGTTGATTTTGCGACTCAGGTACGTAAGAAATATTAATAAATCCTTGGGTTTTTTTTTTTTTAATTTTTTTTATTCTGATTGGATGAAACCCGAGATACTTTGTTCCTTTTTATCAATGCAAAATATATGTATATCTGACCCCGTAGGGCATGGAAGAAGGGGTAGTGATATGTTTTGGAAAAAAAAAAATTATTTGCTAAAAAATAGCCATTACTACAATAGAGGCGGAAAAAAAAAAAGACACATTGAGAGAACTTGAAGAGAAGTAGAGAACAAGGACTCTCTTAACACCGTTGCTCGCTATAAACTTTTTTCCTTTTTTTTTTTCATGGCAAAAGAAATTTTATTTCTCCATATAAAACAGATACAATAAAGAAGGGGCAAAGTATTGAGGCATCACAACGAGAGGAAAAAATTTAAACATATACAATAAATTTTATTGCTCGCTATAAACTTAACCTAACCTTAAAAGTTCCACTAGAGGTCGAGGAACACGCCTTAGTTAAAAAAATTTTAAAAAAAGAACACACACAAAATTATCCAGCTTATCGTTTGAATCCTATGCTCCTCATGTGCTCCATTTTTTTTTCCCCATTGTAAGAGTTCACCGAGGAAAAAAATACTCCACCGAAACAAAACTACTCCTCTTAAAAGATTAAGGACAAGAATGATAATGTATATGCATTTTAGTACCATCCAAGTTTGTCAAAATCGCATATCAATAATTGATGAATATTTTCTACCTTCAAATTATTGAGAAAACAAAGTAGTACATTGGACATCAGAATTTTGACCAGACCGACCAAAAATCTTTGCACCGCCTTTGGATAAGAATTTTATGTAGTATTCATTACATGAAGACTCTCATATGTTTTCCCAACAACAAATAAGTAGTATGAAGATAACAATTTTTTGTTTACATGTGTTTCGGTTTAAAACGAATTGAACAGGCTGAGAAAGTGAGACTTGAATTTAACGCATGGGCGGAAGCCGTATCAAGAGGGCTTATCAAAGACTTTTTCTCGCCAGGTTCGCCACCTTCAACCACGGCACTCCTACTTGCAAATGGACTCTACTTCAAAGGAATTTGGAAACACCGGTTCATGGTAGAACGTACTGAAAGAAGAGACTTCTACCTCCTCAATGGACGCACAATTTCAGTACCATTCATGACCAGCTGCAATATGTATTTGGGTGGATCATTTGACGGTTTCAAAGTCCTCATTATTCCATATGAAAATGGAAAGTGTGGACGACATTTCTTGATGTCCTTTTTCCTCCCAGATAAGCGAGACGGGTTGCAAAATCTCCTAGAAAAGCTCATCATTTCCAAACCCGAGAGGTACTACTTGGACTTGGCAAGAGTAGAGCTCGATAAGTTTTGGCTACCGAAATTTAAATTATCATACGAGTTTAGAGTCTCAGAGGCCATGGAAGCTATGGGAAAACCGCTTTCAATTGCGAACAATCCGACAGACTTTTCAGAAATGATACATAATCCTAAGGGCGCCCAATTGGGTGGAGCGAAGATACTTCAAAAGGCCTGTATTGAGATAGATGAGAAAGGCACAGAGGCCGCACCCATTACTGCAATGTACGCTCCTGGATCTTCGTCATGCCCCCCCAAGAGAGAAACTTTAAGTTTCGTTGCTGATCATCCTTTTGTATTTATGCTTAGGGAAGCCAAATCAGGGTTGGTTCTCTTCACAGGAATTGTGCTTGACCCGAGCAAAAGTATTTGACATGCTTATGCTGATTATTCGCATTATGGCCTTGCTTTCGTTTATATTCGTAGTTTAGACATATGGAGTTTTAGAGTTTTAGAAGATTATGCTTTCATCTTTTTGTACTACATACTTATTGATCCAGTAAAACATATATGCCAATTTTTCTTATACATTTCGTGATAAAACTAATAAGGGTCTTCCTTCAACAAAGACATGATATATGAGTCAATTATGGAAATAGTACACAAACAAATTCTTTATTTTCAAGAGGACAAATCACCTACACATTTCAAAAATACCCCCGCTAGCCCATAAAAGTGTCTAAACCCCTCAAATCCCATGCAAGTGCCTAAATCTGCAAACCTAATAAAAGTGTCTAAACCTAAACCCTAAGGTATCTTGTGAAAGTGTCTAAAACCTTATGATACCTTTTGAAAGTGTATAAATTACTAAAACTCTTATAATTGGAAAGTGCACCATAAATCTAGTCTGGACACTTGGTTATCAACTCTTTTAGGGTCAGTCTATACAGAGCTTTGCTCTACCTTTAAATGGAGCCCCGCTAGTGGACGGTGAGATTGGTCTCTCAGAATTAGTCGAGATGCGCGAAAACTAGTCTGGACACTTGGTTATAGAAAAAAAAAACTAACGAAAATAAAAAAAGGCTAGCAAAATTTTTAGGTGCAATAAACTCTTAATAGAATCAATTTATACAGGATTTAGACCCAATTTTAATTGAGGCTTTCGCTATTGGATGTTGGGACAAGTCCCACAAGAACTTATTTCAAGTGTGTATACACTAGTCCAGACACATTAAGTGATCCAAGAAGAAAAAAGAAAAAGCTAACGAAAACAAGTAGGCTGTATAAATAATTAAGCAAAAGAGTTGTTTTTCAGTCACAAATATTGTCCAGTTATAATCCCTAATTGCAAAGAAATTCAAAAGGTACCCGTCATGATTATATTTTTCAGTCACAAATATTGTCCAGTTATAATCCCTAATTGCAAATATGTACAAGATGTTGTCTATAACATCTTAGACCACGTCACTAAAGATAGTCCTTACTCTAGAAATTATTGCTCTAATACCTGCATTTATATATCTGTACATTTAATTTTTACCAAAAACAGTATAAAACCTTATCTCCTAAAAATGTCACTAAAGATTACTATAAGTTTCCACTCGTGCATGGTATATATATTTAAAAATAACACCTATTATCTTTCATATATATCATGCGCTTCATATATACTTGCCAAGAAGAAGTATACGTTATAGATTATATATCTTGTAAGTACATGTAAAGTTCTATTTATGTCTCTTAGTGTATCCTAAATCTGCTCTCGATCAGTATCATCAATCCTGAAAGTAAGCTATCTTGTCTAATGTGTTGTTCGAAACATACAGCCTGAATTAACTATGGTAAATCAATTCAAAGGGCTAGACGAACAAAATAACCATACACTACTCGATTTAAATGCTGACACATCCCAGCCAATGATATCTTCTACAGAAAGTAACATGTAATATCTGGAACTTAGAATAAGTGGTAAAACGTTGTAGTTGTTTTTAGTTTTTTTTTTTTTATATTTTTACCAAAACAAAATCAAACATGAGCATAAATATGCTTATTTTTTTTAGGAAATTATGTAGCGAATACGTTTGCATGGATTTTTATAAACACATGTTTTTATTTTTGGATTGTCTGCTCTAGGAAAAACTATACCATAACGATACCAATAGATATTTTTTCCTCTCCATTTTTTTGTCATTAAGATGTCTATCTTTTTTTTGAGATGATATATTAAGTATTCAATTGTAAATCACTTGAATTGTAGTGTGTTTTGTTTATAGTATAGTACTAAGTGTTCAAACAAAATATTAGATAAAATTACTAAAAGCAATATAACAAAATAAAAAACGTGTTCAATTGACCACATTTTCTTATATGTTGTGTCACCTATGATTGAACTATAACTCGATGTAATTTAGGTTATTCAAAGTAGACTGATTTGTTGGTGGGTGTTCATTTAATTTTGCACTGGGTGTTCATTCATATTTTGGCTGGGTATTCAAAACATGAACTAACCTAAAATTAGTACAAATTTTTACATGTATTATTAGTAAAAAAATTTTTTAGGGTGGTCATGTGACCATCCACCCCATAGGGTAGAGCCGCTAGTGCTTAAAATGCTACTAAGATTCATGACGAGTGGCTTGGAACGTCCTCCACAGATCTAATTTACACTAAGATCTTAGCAAAATATAATATTCAAACATGCCTCCACAAATATACAGAAGTAACACTACTACAATAAAATTAAAAGATCACAGGTAAAAACCGTGATCTTTATAATTTAATCACGGTTTTAAAACCGTGGTTGATGGAGCCGTTATTAAAAGTCTTCAAGATTCAACCACAGTTTATGTCTGTGGTCAAATGTAAGTCCAAACCGATATGGAAACACATAAGGCGTGATGATAAATAAGATAAGACCACGGTTTGGACAACAAACCGAGGTTAAAGATCGTAAAAGATCATGATTTGAACAAAAAAATGTGTTTAAAAATATTATACAATTACGGTTTACACAGCAAACCGTAGTTAAATCAACAATATTATCACGGTTTGAAGATAAAACTGTTATGAAATTAGTTTTAAGATCACGGTTTGGACAAATAACGTGATTAAAAACACAATACAATCACGGTTTGAAGATAAAACTGTGATGAAATTAGTTTTAAGATTCTGGTTTGGACAAATAACGTGATTAAAAACACAATACAATCACGGTTTGGACAAAAAATTGTGATTGAATTCACTATACCATCACGCGTTAGACATACATGTTTTGTGGCATCATCTCCACAACCTCCCAATTGTTATCCCAACATGCATTTGCTAAGAATTGAACTTCCAACCTCCCAAGTCTTATCCTAACACTCCAACCACCAGGCTACCCAAGTCTTCATGTCACATTTTCCAAAAAGAATATATATGTATTATCTTTTCATTTATTCCATTTTATATTACAACAAATATGTAATATATTTTACATAAAATATATATTGCATTATATCATAATATATTATATTACATTAAATTATAATATTTTAATTTATAGAAATTATACAATTGACGACGTAAATTTGGTCGCCGTAGACTAACCTTTGGCGACACCTAGTAATGTGGTACACACTAACAAAAAATTAGTTAGTGACAGGTTTTCTTTTTGGCGCCAATATGTCTCTGTCAGATTCTACTTTTGTCACCAAATGTGATGCATAAGGTAACAAAATTTAGAAAAACATAAAATAAATAAGAAAGTATTTACTAGTCCATCACACTTGTAATCGAAGTATGATTAAAATATGCAAACACATTTTATCAAGGTCGAAAAAATTATGATAAAAAAGTTTTTTTTTTATCACGGTTGTAACAAAGCGTGATTAAAATAAACTCATTTTATCACGGTTTGTAACAAAGCGTGGTGAAAATAATATATTTTATCACACTTGTAATCGAAGTGTGGTTAAAATATACGAAACACATTTTATCACGGTTGAAAAAAATGTGATAAAAAAGTTTTTTATCACGGTTGTAACACACTGTGGTAAAATTAAATACATTTTATCACAGTTATAACAAAGCGTGGTAAAAATAAACACATTTTATCACACTTGTAACAAAGTGTGGTAAAAATAAACACATTATATCACACTTGTTGGAAAATGTGATTAAATTAAGCAAGTATAATCACAGTTCTTTTAAACCTGTGATAATTATGATTAATCACTACGGTTTTATTAGCAAAGTGACATTAAAGCCTCACCTTGCATTTCTTTATCACGGTTTCGTCAAAACCGTAATCTTTCAAATTTTCGTAGTGTGATCTTTATCAATTATTCTAGTAGTGTAAAAAACGAAAATAATTACAAGTTATGAAGCTGTTAGCCAATAATCGAGCACCATCTTCTACAACATTTACAGAGAACAGACTTATAAGGAATTAACCAAGCAGCATCAAATTCTTCAACATTTGCAAATAAAGAAACATATAAAAAAAATCCATAGGTCTCAGAATTTAAATCTTAGATTTCAATATATCCCAAATGTAAATCCATGTTCCTTCCATATTGATGAATTGTTTCATTACAATATTGCTACACTTGAATGACCATTCTGACCATGTTACTGCTGATCTTATACTATTACTCAAATTAAAAACCTAACATCCGTATATCTCAATACAGACAAGCCTTAAATTTGAGGTTTCTTCTTAATTTATATGCTCTACATGGTTGCCCTCTCTGAAATTTTGAAACTTTCGGATCATTGTTTGTCCTTAGAATCTAGGGGGCAAAAAAAAAAAAAGACAACCCAATCTTTAAATCCTCAAATAAAGGCTTAGATTTATAAAACTGCCAAACCAGATATATTATTCCCAACATTACAATACTATTAATATTTCAAGATTCTCACCTGTGGCCAATATAGATTGTTCCAGACCTAAAATGGTAAATGCTACAAAAACTACGAACTCATGGTTATAAACTGCCTACGATCTTGCACATAATTTGTTCCGCTGCTAATACAAGATGTGTTGCAAAATGGGGAGAATGACCTCTAGCATGTAAATCCAAATCCAATGCATAGATCTGCTTATCAAAGAGAACAAATTACTAAGGTCCATCTGCTATCAGGTACCAAGAACGCACATGGTTCGAGTCCAGTTTGTGGCGGAGCCAAGATTTTAAACCGAGGGGGCCGATTTAAAACAATATTTTCAACCAAAAAAGTATGTAGTGCATTGTGTAGATCGTGTAGTATATTACTGTATATGACATTATTTTGTTCATGGATGTGTATAACTAATTGCATGCGTCTGTGAAAGAAATTGAGAAAATTTTACATGACAATGCATAATTATTTTAATTTTGACTATATCAAATCAAAACAATTTAAATTTTCAGAGTTTTATTATAGTAAGTATCAAAATGAAAATTACATTATATATATTATTAGTAAAATTTTAAAATTCCGGGACCACCCCGGCCCCCCCTATATGCCACCGCTAGTGAGTCCGTACCATATCTGTGATTTCGCCCAACCAAACATTTAAATTTGAAAACCTATACAGAGTGATAAAAGAAAACAAACAGAGAGATAGAGACAAGGATAACTACAAAACAAGCAAGAGCTAATAAAGCCTTTATATACCCCTCCAATAAAAAAGCAACCCAAATAACATCGGGGACCCTAATAAAGCCTTTAATCTCATAAAGACCAACAACTTTGGAAGTAGAGCTACAAATGAAAAGAATTGATATTGGAAATCCCTATTTTAATATTAGTGTTTCCTATTTTGACTCTATTTGATGAAGTTTTTAGATCACCCTTGTACTTTTTTTATCATATTTTTCTCTTTCTTTCAAAATACAAGGGTGGTGTAGAAACTTCACTTAATAGAGACCAAAAAAAAAAGTGTATAACGTCAAAATGGGAAGTGTCAATATCAATTTCCCAAATGAACCATGCAAGATACATAAATCCTGAAGGTCAATTCGGTGATAGATATGAGATCAAAAAAAAAAAAAAATCGGTGATAGAACACTAGAAACCAACATCTAAGCATATAAAATAAAGTACCAATATAATATTTTCTATAATAAAAATGTATAGCCCCATGCCATCAAGAGAATTTAAGAAAGAAACTAGAGTTCTTAAGGGTTCGGATTCTCTCCGACCTAAGTTTTAGTTTAGTAGGGACAATTTGAATTAGGACCATACATTGGAATAATCAATAGTTTTGATTTTCTTAAAGACTCTTATTGATATCTTAATGGCCATTGATAAAATCCAAACCATTAATTACAACAATGGACGATTCAAATTTAGACTATCTCGTCCAACCTAAATTACAGACCATTGAAGGTTCAACTCATTCTTAATGTTTTGCCTTAACAAAAATGTTACATGTACAATGGAGTGGTACAATAATTTTGTACAATGCATCTCTAAATCGTCCAAAAGTGTTTTCGACGGTCTTGATTTTGATTAAATTATTTGCAGGAATAGCTAACTATTTGTAGGAATAGCTAACTATTTGCAGGAATAGTTTATATAAAATCTTCATCGTGGAAAACTGAAATAGATGTTTAAAATGCGCGTTGTACAACTGTCTTACAACACCGTTGTCCCTGCAGCATCCTTGTTGCCTTAAATACAGCTGAAAGGTGTTCAAAACTCTATTTAATATGCATAAATTGCCAAGAAATTTCCATACCTTTTGTTTTCCTTTCCTTTTCTTTTTTTCTTTTTGTCCAAGGATAGGATGTTAATACTATAACTCACACTCCAAAGAGCCCTATTGGGCCAAATCTCAAAGTCTACTTGCTTTTAATATTGATGGTGGAAAAAGAGCCTAAATAATTGTTATTGAAATGTTTTTTACTTAATTTCTTATTTTTTGGTTTGATTTTTAGTTTATTATTTATCTCAACTAGAGGATTAAAAAATTTTAAAAATATAAGGGAACTAATCTGTTAAACATAATCTGCTAAACCTAAGTGAAGATATTCAAAGGTTTTTTTCCTCGAGTTGACTGAAGATGAAAAAACATCCCGAAAAGTTAAAAAAAAAAAAAAAAAAAAATGGTTATCTGAAGAAGCAAAATAAAGAAGAAAAAAAAGAAAGGAAGAGAGGAAAAGCTCAAATTTAGGCTTGAAACCTAAATCATGTTTTAATTGAGTCCTTACTAGAGATTAAACCGAAGGGGTTAACCAATATATTGTTTGAAACTTTAAATGTCTATTTTCTTTATTTGGCACAAACACAATTTGTTCATGTATCAAACAAAGTCCAATCAAACTAATTTTTGACGGGCATACTCTTCTAGACGAGTTCTACAAATTGAATGACTCCAATAACTTCTTTGTATCCGGAAAGGACTCAGAAAAATAAAAAAAAACTTGAGAGGACTGGAAAGGAAAAAAATTGGATGGGAACTGACTTTGAATAAGTTAGGAATCGTTTGGCTTAATAATCCATTTGGAATTTTTTTTTTTTTGCATGTACTCCCTCGGCCCCTTTTAAATGTATTGCTTTGCAAATTCAACTTAAAAGGAAATATTCCAACAAAGGAAAGACCAATGGTATTTAGATTAAAGGAAATATTCATAGATTGACTGGTTTTTTACTTATAGGTTCAATGGCAGCGTTAAGGAAATCATGGACTAAACAAGGAGATAAAACCATGAACTAAATAATTAGCAGATTAAAGCAGGACACCAAATGACAGTTGCAGCAATGACAAGGAGCTGCATGTGTTGGGTTTGGGCTTTTACATTCGAGGTTTTTGATGATGTGGGCTGCCTAAAACACGGATCTTAATGAAAAACACTAGTTGAGGCCGGCAAGAGACTCTTGGCCCGGAGAAGGAGGAGATGTTTCATTGTTTGGGCCGGTGGGAACAAGCCTCTTTAACCCAATTGTCTGGTATCCATTTGAGAGACCTCCTTTAACCGGTGAAGGCGATGGAGGCGATGTTTGATTGTTTGGGCCGGAGGGAACAAGCCTCTTTATCTCAACGCCGACTTTGCCCGGAGAAGGAGATGGGGGAGAAGTTTCATTGTTTGGGCCGGTGGGAACAAGCCTTTTTAAGCCAATTGTCTCGGATCCATGTGTGAGAGTGCCTCTATCTGGAGAAGGAAATGGAGGCGATGTTTGATTATTTGGGCCGGAGGGAACAAGCCTCTTTATCTCAACGCCATTACCTGGGGAAGGATATGGGGGAGATGTTTGATTGTTTGGGCCGGAGGGAACAAGCCTCTTAATCTTGTACTCTCGTGCACCATTGCTACCAGCAACAAGAAAAAAGAAAAGAAGAGTGGTGAGGGGCATCTTGGCAAACTCCATTGTCTCTCAAGAATCTCTCTTTGATGAACACAAAACAAAAGCCTTCACCTGTTGCACCCTTTTAAATTTTTCATCCTCTCCTTAATTATGGAGTGTACTTTTTTCATTAATTGAAAAAATCTCTATCATTATACGCAATCTCTATGATTCTGGTCCTTAATTAGATTCATTGTATCAATCCGTATTGAATTTGTTTCCTTACTTGGTATTTGGTAACAAAATCACATTAAGGACAAAGATGGTAAGTGTATGTAGGAGACGTAGCTGGAGTGGTAGTCTAATGGTGGTCACCATCTACTCTTGTGCATGTATTTGATAGGGGTTCAAACTCACTAATTATAATTTACACTACTGGCCTTCGCCAAGAAAAAATGTTGTTACTGAGAGACAATTGCGAAGCAGTTTTGTTCACCCACCTTCAAAGATGGTGAACAAAACCCCCTCCCTCCTATTAGTTGAAACGTGTGAGTCCCACTATAAAGTGATGTCATGCTTACCAAAAAGTTTCTTACAGAGGTAAGCATTATATCACTTTGTAGTGAGATCCACGCCAATTCAACAGAAGGGAGGATTTTGTTCACCCTCCTTTAATTGCACTCGAGACAATTAGAGCAAGTCAGTGGGAGCAACATAATTTGTCGAATTTTACCTTTTAAATTGCTCATCCTCTCCTTATATATGGAATGGACTTTTTATGGACACTTATCATTAATTGAAAAAATCTCTATCATTATATTACTTATTCTCGCAATCTCTCTGCTTCTAGTCCTTAATTAGATTCATCGTATCACTCCGTATTGAATTTGTTTCCTTGGCATTTGGTAACAAAATCACATTAAGGACAAAGATGATAAGTGTATCTAGGAGACGTTGGTGGGGTGGTAGTTCACTGGTTGGCATTATCTATTGCCAACCAGTGAACTAGGAGACGTCTCATGCATGCATGAATCAATTCAGAATCGACGTGCCACATCACCGACGGGTGGCAAAAAAATGCCCATATCTATGCCGGCGTTTTAACGGCATTGATAAAAAATTAAGAATGGTTTAAACATCTCTTGTTCATGACCATATTTGAGAAGCTGAGTGACGTCGTCGCGTGACTGCCTCACAATTAAACATCTTCTTCAACTGTTTCAGACGGTGTTGTACTCGCATTATCAACATCTTAGAGCAGCGTCAGTCCTTCCTCAAACCCTTACCCAAATTTGAAATCTGAGTAAAAACCCTTGAAAATCAGCTCCAATCTGATACACAAAACCATATCAAATTGAGTTTTACTCAATTTTTTACCCAAATCAAGGAGGAACCAAATCTGCAACGGCTACTTTTTGGTGGTAGGAAGTGGCGGTGCTGGTGGTGGTCGACCTTCGTGGTGGGTTTTACGATGGCGTTGATGGTGGTTGACAACCGGAGTACAAATTTGGGCTTCATGGCTATTGGCAGTGGTCGACATTCGTGGTGAGTTTTCCGGCGGCGTTGATGGTGGCTAACAATGGGTGGTCATGGGCAAAAGTGGTGGTCTATGGAGGTGGAGAGGGAGTACAATTATTTTTGATTTTTTTTAAAGCCAAATTTGAGTAAAAATCTTGCTGAGGACTAGAATGGCTCTATTCAAATCAAGTTTTTTACTCATATTTAAGTGAAAATTTGGTTCTGAGTTTGGTTCAAGACTAGAGGTGCTTTTACTACGCCAAACCAACAAAATAGCACCTGACCCAAATCAATTCCACCTGTGTATGAATATAAAAGTATACGTACAGACGACATTGAATAACCAATTGGAGGACTTTCTCCATCCAAATAAGAATTCAAATATGTCTATAGCCTCTTTTTCCTTCAGGAGGGGTTTGTTGTAAGTGGGATGATTAGATTAATTTTGGATTTTTTTAGTATCAAAACATGGCTTGGCCGATTTCTCGAATCCAAAATCCAACAGTGTAGATTGCTCTTCCTAATGTCCCCATACTCTTCCTCTTCTTTCAAACACGATTTTATGAAAATTAGTCTATAATGAGAGAGAGAGAGAGAGAGAGAGAGAGGCCGTCTTCCTAATGTCCCAACTGTTTTCGTTATTTCCCTCTATTTTAATTTTTTTTGTTTTGTTTTGGCCTTCCGGCCCATAAGTGTCCAATGTTTTGGATATCCTTCCCATAAATGTCAAAATATGAGTATTCTTTTGTCAAAAACAATAAAATATACTAGTTGTGTTTAGTTATATAGTTTAGTTTAATTTAGTTTTGATAATGTCAACAAGTGTAATAAGTATAGAGAAATAGAGATAGAAATAAGGAAAATAATAATGTCATCAAAACTAAAACTAAACTAGAAAAACGACAAGGCCACTGGAGTTTTGACTAATTTTCCCTAAGAATAAACGAGGTAACAAGAAAAAGTGAAGAATCCAAAAAATAGCCTTTAGAAATCTCGCTAAATATTCCAAATCCGAACTTGGAAAGAATAATCTTTCTATACATAAAAGTAATAATATTACTTGTATACTCCACTGCACACCGAGAAAAACTAGGGTACGTGTAGGATATGGCCACGTGGTGCCCATTCACGCATTCGGACCGTCCAAACTTGTTTTGGACCGTCCAAATTTATTCTCCCCTCTCTATCCTTTGTCTCTCTTTGCAATCTGAGCCGTCCAAAACACTTTTCAACGGCCAATATGCGTGATCAGGCGCCATGCAGCCATACTCTACCCACACCCAAGTTTTCTATTTCCCTATATATTATCCATGCATTCTCGGACCCTACAAACTGAAGAGCAAGAATGGACACATTCTCAAACTCTAGAAAGAGAAAAGCAACAACCATGGCAAGATCAGTGGATCACTGCACACAGTTGGCCTCCCAGTTGATGCTCAAGAACGTCAAAAAGTCCCAAAAAACCAACCTAGTGGTGTCTCCGGTCTCCCTCAAAGTCGTTCTAAACATGCTGGCTGCCGGATTAAAGGGAAGCACTTTAGAGTACATGTTGGGCTTTCTCAGGTCCTACAACATCGAAGAACTCAACTCGAAGTCTTCGAGGAGGCAGCCGACGTTGGAACCACCAACAATGGTGATGATGGTGAGCCAATTCTGGCCATGGTCAATGGAGTTTGGTCCGATCAAAATTAAGTTTCCTTTGAAACATGTGTATAAAGAGTGTAGTGTTAAACGGTGCCGCAATCAAACACACACAAGAACACAGAGTATTTATGTGGTTCCCCAAATTCGGGTACGTCCACGGGAGGGACAGTACGTGGATTCTATTATGTAGGAGGATTACAACAATCACTCAACACACATAGACACATACAACCTCACCAAATACTCATGTATCACTCTCTGCTCTCTGATTTCTGATACCTGACTCAATTACAATGGAAGAGATGCAAACATATATAGGAGAAATATC
The DNA here is from genome assembly GCA_022606695.1 of Vaccinium macrocarpon. NCBI lineage: Eukaryota > Viridiplantae > Streptophyta > Magnoliopsida > Ericales > Ericaceae > Vaccinium > Vaccinium macrocarpon. The sequence goes on along the minus strand of CM040179.1, from coordinate 5,696,822 downwards.
TCCACTGTTCCAACACTCAACTCCAGCCATTTACAGCATTGATTGAGGGTTGAGCCAATCACCAGTCAAAAGCTACCAGTCAACAAAGAGCAAGTTCTTAAGGGCATCTTCAATTGTGAAGCCAAAATGGTTGATTTTGCTACTCAGGTACTTTAGAAGTACTGAATCTTTGGTTTTATTATATTTTGCTTTGATCAAACCCATTGATGCTTTTATTGTTTGAACTCTTAAAGCCCAAGTAATCTACTACACAAAAAAAAAAAGCCTAATAGGCACCGTGTAGCATCTGAGCCAACGGCTTGGATTTCATCTTGGCAATATAGGATCTTGGAATGTTGCGGGGGACTCCTTTCTCTGAAGTGCGGCATCCAAGCCAATGGCTTGGATTTCATTTTGGTGATGGTGGATCCGAGGGTGCCGTGGAGTGCGACATCTGAGCCGTCAGATATGTTTTCAACAATTCTGATTTCACCTCGCACTTTGCAAATCGGAACCGTCTATTGCCAAGATAAAATCTAAATCCCAATAACTATATATTTTATTATACCTATCATTCCCAATTACATGCGTATCAGCTGATTTTCAATTTGTATTGCTTTGTTTCCATCCTTTAACCCGCTTCACGGCCTCAACCGCCGATGATTATTACGACTGCTTCAAGTGCTTTGTTGCAGAAATCGATTTTATAAAAATACGAACCCATATGCCCAATTTTTGCTACATATCACTAAGAGATTAACTTGTTATTTCCACCGCTGGTAGAAATAAAAGTTTCGTCCAAATATATTGTATTGCGCCATGTGTACAAATAGTGATCTCAAATAGAAGAATATGGACATGCGGCGCAATGCAATCGATTTTGATGAAACTTTTGTTTCTACCGGCTGGTGGAAATAACTTAAACTCTATCACTACATAAAAGAAGATACCACTTTTGTTGCTTACATCTGTTCTACTTCTGTCCAAATAGGCAGAGGAATTGAGATATGAAATTAATGCATGGGCCGAAGCCATATCAAGAGGGCTTATCAAAAACTTGCTCGAGCCAGGCTCTCCAAGTCCAGACACAGCACTTTTCCTTGCAAATGGACTCTACTACAAAGGAATTTGGGAACACGTACGACTATCGATTCGATGCAAACCATACTGAAAAGAGAGATTTCTATCTTCTCAACAGAGAAATTGTTTCAGTGTCGTTCAATACCAGCCAAAATATGTACTCCTGTAGATCGTTAGACGGTTTCAAAGTCTTGAAAATTCCATACGCAAACGGGAAGTGCAAACGACGCTTCTCCATGTACTTTTTCCTCCCAAATGAGATAGACGGATTGCAAAATCTTTTAGAAAAGCTCATCATTTCGAGTCCCGAGATGTACTTCAACTTGCGGGAAGTACAGCTTGATAAATTTTGGATACCAAAATTTAAATTCTCGCAATTGCGGCTATGCAAGCGAAGACCACCATATCATAGTTTGTGGGTATATTTTGCAGGCCAACAGCATTTCCATCATCGACGGACTATCATATGGTGATCTTCGCTTGCATAGCAGCAATGGTCATGCTTATCCCGCTGCACGAGGAGCTTTATCAGTCTCACTATGTCAGGATGCTTATCACCGTGATTGCACTTGGCGCATACGGGTTGGGAGCAACGTTGATTTTGAAGCTGCAGCAGCTAGGACTCGGACCAGGGATGCTTATCTCGCTCCTCAGCTGTCTAATTTTGTCGCTGGGAGTCATTTGAGTCGCATGCTGGGGTTCCTTCCTCACGCCAGATGGCGTCGTCAGATGGACCCTCTATGTCTCGATTGTTGTTTTTGTCAGTTATTTTCTGTTGTTTTGGGACATTCTCGTTTGCTTCTTTGAGCATCCCCACCACTAGTTTTTTAGTTTTTCACTTTTTATGTTTCTTTTCTTGGTTGTTCTTGCGGGTTATATGCTTGTTGGTTTGACCGATTTCTCAACTGTACTCCTAGCTAGCTATTGGGCTTACTCTTGTTTTTCTTATGCGTGTCTGAAGGATCTTGACTGGAATATATTCAGATTTGGTGTTTTCTTGTCTTTCTAGAAACCTGTTTCATTTAATTTGTGTTCTTCCTTAACAAATATGAAAAATGAAGGGTGTTTTCTCTTGATGATTAGATATTCCACAACATTGTCCTTGGTTACTTTCATTCAATTTGATGTATTAGCTTACAGATTTTTAGCTATCCTGTTTTATATTTTTCTTATTTTGAGGCAATAACTCTATATGTGGACCTATTGTACTCCATCTGTTCCATAATATTGGTCCCCTAAAAAACTATGTGTAATTTTCAAACTAAAAAATAACGCATGTATAAAATAATTTTTGAATTTTTTTTCACCGTTTAAAAGTTCATAATGAGATCTATCAAAAAAAATCCATATTGCTGAACAAATTATGTTCATAAGTACATTATTTTTTAGTTTGAAAATTGCACGTAGTTTCGTAAGGGACCAATATTATGGAACGGAGCGAGTATTTGTTTGAGCTATGTGCATATCCCCTGTCATTTCATGTTTGATTTCAGCAAAAGACCTCTGAAATTGTCACAATGATCAAGTTTTTGGATGAGAATCATGAGATGAAGGAAACCAAAAAGCAATCTCTTAGGAATATAATCTTGTCTACCTACTATCTCATCCAATTCTTCAATAACAAAAAAGCTAAGCTGCATTCAATCAAGTAGTATTAATTCCCTAGAGGACACTTTCTCTTATTTTTATTTTTATTTTTCAATCAAGAACACCCATTTCTAGCTGCATTCATCCCATTTCTTTCTCTTGTTTTTTTTTTTTTTGGATCAAAATAATGGTGTTAGGATGAGCACAGAGCGCCAACTCCAAAGTTGTGATTTGAAACAAAGGAGTACAAACGACTTGAGATAAAAGACCCTTCTATTTTCTACGAAATGGAATAGAATGCATAATACTTTTGGTATCTTAATTTGAAGGGAATCCTTTAATTCACATCTACTTAGAACTCACACCATATGCACCAAACAAATTGTCTAGATCAGGCCACGTCATTAAAGCAGACCTTAAATTCAATAATTTACTGTCAATATGCAATGGCTGGATTTCCCTTGTTGTCTAAATAGGTTAAATGGATTAAAACATTTGGTTGCACAAATTTTGAGACAGATCAATCTTGTCACATACATCAACAAATTTGATATTACAACACTTGCTGTTCTTTCTTGTAAGCATGCACAAGCAGTGGCGTAACCAAGATTTCATGTGAGTGAGGGCACCATGGCATAATATTTTAAAACACCTCTAAGCATAAGCAGAAAAAAAAAAACTAAATATTTGTTGGCGCTTTTATTTACAATTGACCTCGACAAGTTTTAATTTTTCATCTGGTAATTGTTTCATTACTAATCCTATAAAAACATATTACCAGGTATGTTGTTAGCGCTAGCTTAAAGACTCTATCTTAAGTTCATTTTTTTTGAAGAAATTATAAAATTATGATAACTAGCTTAACTATTAGACAAAAAAAAAATTGAAAAAAATCTTATGACAAAAAATTAAATTAATTATAGTAACAACCCTTAAGATTTTTTTCAATTTTTTATTTTAAAATTAGTAAAAGAGTGATCAATAAATTTACTCATTTTCTTGTTCCATTTGGAAATAGAAGGAAAAAGAAAAACACAATAGACCGAAAGAAAAAAAAAACATGATAACAATCACTGCCAGGACTCAAACCTGGCCATTCAAGGGGGAAGGTCAACGCTTGGCCAACTAGACCAAGCATATCTACTGTTAGAAAGTGGATAATTTTATTATATATAGTAACCTTTAAAATGGACTGCAAAAAAGAAGCTGGGGGTAAAAATCCAGTGCGGGCACGTGCCCACCCTTGTCCTACACTGGCTCCACCACTGCAGCACACAGGGCCGGCCCTGACAAATGAGGGGCCTAAGACGAAATTTGAAAATGAAGGCCCTTAACAAGGAAAAAAACTAAATATAAAGTCGATAAACACCGTTTCAAAACTATATGCATGTATTTAACACGGAAAAAACCCAAAAATGGGCCTACATACTTGGTGGTAAAAAATATTTGGAGGCCTTTTTTTTTCATTTTTCGTGGGGCCTAAGGCGCCGGCCTTACGAGCCTTAGCTCAGGGCCGGCCCTGGCAGCACAGGTGCTTATCAATATTTTGTTACACAATTGAGCATATTATAATTGCACACATCCTTGTAAGGTGTCCATGGGTATATGTTGCTGGATATAGAGACAAGATTCAAGGCTGGTTTGGATATGGGATACAGAGGGCGGATAAGGGCATCATGTGACACTTTTGCCATGGCTTGGGAATCAAATTTGATGGCGGACTAATTATGGCTAAGTGGCGGGTTATCCATAAATAGTCCGGGAGTGATTGGGGAGACCTAATTCCTTTCCTATCCCCAACCAATATCCTTCGGATAAAAAATAAAAATAAAAAAAGTAATGTTCATCGAATACTTCGACGCAGCTGCCGACAGATGCAGATGTTGCAATTCGGTGCGAAACGAGGATCCAAAATTCGACTGCTTCCAATCTCAGATCTTGAATCTCTATCTCTGTCCCTTTCGCCTTCATCTTCGGAAGAGGAGGAGCTTGTTACGTTGTAATGGTCGTCCCAATCTCTGTAATGAACCTCCTCTCTTTCCCTCTCTTCGTCGGCGTTGAGCTGCCATTTTTGTGGTGTTGATGCTTGTAACAAAAATAGGTTGAGGCTTTATCATAGTCGCCAATGTGTTGCTTTTGGTGGTGCTAATTCGGGTAACTAGAAACGGTTGAGGCTTTATTATAATCATCAATTTGTTTCCTTTTGTGATTCTGATTTCTGTAACCGGAATAGTTGAGGCTTCGTCAGGGCCGGCCCTGACATTTCTTGGACCTAAGACGAAGTTTGAAAATAAAGGTCCTTAAAAATGCTAGAGAAACTAAATATAAAGTCGACAAACACCGTTTTAAAATTACATGCGTGTATTTAACACGAAAAAAACCAAAAAATACATTATACTATAAGAATCAAAAATATCGTCCACCATCATCACTTAAAATGGGCCACATACTTAGTGCTAAAAAATATTAGGAGGCCTTATTTTTTCATTTTTGTGGGGGGCCTAAGATGCCGGCCCTGAGCTTCGTCGTCGTTGTCGTCATCGATGTGGTGCTTGGGGTAATGATTTATGTAGTTAAGAAAAGGTTGAGGATTTATCATCATTGCGGTCGTAGGTGCGGGGATTATGGTGGTGATTGTGGAAAGAATTTTTCTAATTAGACTCTGTCATGGGGGCATTATCTTCTCTATTTTATTGTCGTTCAAAGAATTCTTAAGCCCATTTTTTTAAAAGATTTTAGCATTCAGGTGCTAAAATTATGATATTTCAAATCAAAAAATAAAGTAGTTCCGTGTATCATTTTTTGATTTTTTCGCACCAAATTAAAGTACTCCTCGTATACTTTAATTGGTGCAAAAAAATTTGAAAAACGATACACGGAACCACTTCATTTTTTGGTTTGAAATATCATGCGGTGCTAAAATCTTTTAGAAAACTGGGCCTTAATCAAGAGGCGACGGAGGGATGTAGTTATCCCAATTACAAACGAACGATGTTTGAGAAGTAGTAGAGTCCGATTAAAGTTGCATGTGTAGTTTGGGGATTAATAGTGGCTTTTGGGGGAGAAGGGAATTACATTTGGGAGGGGAAAAGGGTTAGTATACGTATACGTATTGGAGAGAGGGGGCAAATTATGGGGAGGGCAATATTGGAAAAAATACTTACATTTTGCATAACTTCTCTTAATTTATTAACGGAATGCTAACAGAAAGGGTGTCGGGGATAACGTTGAATAGGTGATAGGGTGTCGTCGTAGGTTAATTTAGTTTAGGAGTGTCGGAGTAAAAAATGTATAGTTCAAGAGGTGTGTAGGTGATTTACCCAAAATAATTTCCTATCGATTTCCCTCCTAAAACGAAAACATTATACAGTTATACCTTCTTTGATCACAATCGTGCTCTACTTAAGTTTATATGTTGAGGCATGATTTGCATGAAGGAAGGAAACTTAAATATTTATGATATGTGGGATATCTATTCAATATGACTTTCGTTAATATAAGTTTTGAGTTTTGAATTTGAAAAGCTATGCAAAAGGAGAAGTATAAGGCTACGTGATTGGATTTTCAAAAATCTTCAACCATGTTATATTCATTCAATGGTATAGCTTACTTTTAAGAGTTTTGATGATTGGAATTGAAGGGCTTATATCATTCGTGTAATTCCCAATTGTCCCATTCAAAGCACCTCTCAATTCTCCACTCACGCGTATCGTTTGTAATTTTAGTAAAAATACCTTTTGGAGTCTCAAATGATTTTAGAATCATGTTTTTATTCTCAATTTTTTTGGGGAGGATGAATCTGTTAATAGTCCGATCAGAAATCACTCTAGGTAAGTTCTTTCGAATTATTTTCTCAAATTTTTTAATGTTATTATGTCATTGTTTGTTTAACTGTCACCATTCACAATGTGGTCTCTTTGAGTTTATGGGCTTTTCAATTATGTCGAATATGCGCATGTCTATGTCTATGTCTATGTTTGGTTGAATTTATTTAAGGTTTGATCAATTATATTAGAAGGATGTGTATCACTTATAAATTCTTTCAGCAGCGTTTTGGCAAATTCTCCTCTTTTTTTTTTTTTTTTTGTTAAACAACTTGGTTGTCGGTTTGATTTGTAGATTCATTACAAGGGACAAAGCCAGAATTTTCCCTTTGTGGTGGCGAAAATACGTACTACAGTGAAAAAAGTAAAAAGGCAAATTGCATTATGAATATTCATCCACTCTATAAAAAACTATAATAACATAAAAACCTTGTGGTGGCAAGTCTATATAATTCACAATTTTGGGCTACCACTTGAGTCTTGTTTCACAATTTTGTCGAGAACATCACATAGGCCTTGCAATCGCTTATTGGCACTTACATTAAATGGTTTTGGGCATTGTATTCTCTTCTTCATATTTTTTTTCCCTCCAAGAAATAACCTATTTGATGATCCACTTTCCAAAATTATCCTCCACTTTTACCTATTAACTTTTCAAAAGGGCAAAATAATAATTATACAAACTTTTACCACCTATTTACTTTTCAAAACACACGCTTATGAAAGGACAGCTCAAAATGAAAATGTCGACAATAAAAAAAGGGACGGAGGGAGTAATTTAAATTTTAAATCATGGACTGTATAAATAACTGTACAATACAAGCGCCTATAGCAGCAACGAATACATTTTTTTCTCTTCAAGAGGAACAAATAAGCAGTGCGAAAAATGAAAATAAACTGCAGTGTGATCTAAAGGCTAACCAATTTCTGTCACCTCTAGATTACAACACCACCGAACTGTTCCTTTTCTTTCACCTACTCATATAAGGCTCTACGTATGTTCTATAGCTGAATCTTTATACAGACAAACAACAGCACAACCGCTAACTGAATTTGGTTAAAACTTGCTTTGTTAACTTTGACAGCAGCTTTAACAGCGCTGCTGCGCTGGTATTTTCAGAAAGAGTATTTCCGAAAAGAGGTTCACACAGTTTCGGTAGCCTTTCTGCTGGTGTCTATGCAAGCTGTAGGATACGAGAATTTTGTTTCCTCAACTACACAAGAATTTCCTGATAGATTCTTACCCTATGTTATAGGTGTAGAACTTCCCTTCGTTGGGCCTTTTGAACAATTTCCCTGCAGCAAGGTGCAAACTGATAGGAGCATTGGCAGATGGACTAACAGGATGTGATTTGCAGTTCAACTCTGGTGAATGTATATTGGGAAGAGCTTCCAGTGTAGAACGAGGAGAGTGACGAGATGCTGCTCCAGTTTCGGAGCATTCAGGATAAGTTTTGGGGGAAGTTTCACTGGAGCAACAAAAAATTTAACCCAAATAGAATGACGTGAGCTAAATGTAAAAACAATGTGAGATCAAAATCACAAATTTAACAGTTTTGAATATTAATCTGGATCCTTCGACAAGCAAATGTATGAAAAACATACCAATTACAAGGAAGTTGCCTCATCCTTGCGCCTGGTGATGTTGGCACTGAAACATTTATATTCTTCATCTTGTCTCTTGGACTATGATCCTTATAAACCAACCATATTTTAAAGTCCAATAAATATAAGTAAAAACAAATTTGATATACTAGATTGGCCAAATTTGGTTATGCAAGTACAGGAGAAGAAAAAAGAACAAAATCGGAAATGGGAAAAAGTAATCATGTTGTTCGCATCATACAAATGAACCATCATTTTACTGTTACTATTGTTATTAGTATACTTGCACGACACCTGGCAACCTCTCATTTGTTTGAAGGTTAAGGAAAGCTACAAAGACATGAAGAATGTGCAGAGAAAATGTAGGGCAAAGTGACTTAGTAGGAAACAATGACTTGGTAATTTGAATCAAGCCAATCCAGATTCGTCTTCAAAACAAGTGAATTCTTCTCTCCCTCTTCTTCTGATCTTCACTTTGCATTCCATGTCTATCACTTGCCATTTTAAACACATTCGCCTGACTATTTTTGGCCTAGTTAATTTCTAAAAAGGTTATTCAACTGTTTCTGGCACGCTATTTACTGTTTTTACATGGGACATTTGTGTCCAACAGATGTTAGGACTCATGCATGGTTGGAATTTGGAACTTACCATTACTTTCATTCTAGAAAATTCTTGCATGCAACCCAAAGAATCTTGCTCCTGCGAACTTCGCAAGAAAGGATGATGATCAAGTAGCCAAGCAGCTGATGGTCGGTCTGCAGGATTTCTCTGAAAGCACCGCTGGAGGAAATCCTTTCCTTCTGAAGATAAAGTTTCAGGAATTGGAGGGGACTTTTTCAAGACATTGAACATAGCTTGAACCTAGCGGATAGGAAGACAACGGAGTAATTAGTTGTATAACCTTAAGCAGCAGCAGAAGTGACGTAGGATGACTCACAAGGAATTTGTCTTGTTATCCAATCATAAAAACCCAGAAAATACAAAGAATTGTTCCAAAGAGGAGATGAAATTCAAGAAAAAGAATTTTCAGGGGGTCGGAGACTCAGAAATAAGCAAAATCATGGGAATCAGTCCCAATTCAATACTACTCTCATTCAGTACCACAGTCACAATAAACATATAGGTTCTATACATAATAGTCCATTAATAGGCGTTCAAGGAAAACCCTAACTAAAAAGTTACCAAAAAAACCTATTTTAGAACATATGTTAGTACGAAAATTAATTAGTAGGCCCCTATTTCTTCATCCAATTCCTTCCAATCCAAATAATAACGCGCTAAATCACATGCTTACCCCAGTGAACTCACTCCAAGGAGGATTTCCATTCAGCATCTCAATAACTGTACAACCCACGCTCCAAATGTCAACAGCAAAAGCAAGCTGAGGATTGGAATCTTTTCTCATCACAGCCTGCAAAACCTGATGTAGAAAATTTTAGGTGTCAGGATTAGCCTATGTTAGGATGTCTAAAAGAGCTTAACTTTTTCCATCTTTTCATCGTCAGTGGAATTATTTTTTCCACTTTTCAGGTAAAAAAATTTTACTTTTCAGCTGAACATTTTCCTCTTTTCCGGTTCGTCTAAACGAGCGGAAGTAAAATATTTTGACCAAAAAGGAAGTTACAAAAGTAAAAAAAAAAAAGAAGCCAAAACGCTCAGAATCCTTAGTTAATGCAATTTGAAATACCTCAGGAGCCATCCAATGGGGACTTCCCTTTAGAGAAAGATCAACTGCAACTCCTGTAAGCTGAATATAATGAAAAGCTATGTTACGGGAGCGGAGGAAATGAAATCATAAAAAAAGATTGGAAGAGCAAGAAGTGGGTTAAGCAGAATCAAGATATTACATTGCATTTTCCACCCTTATAGTCGGGATAAGTTTCACTCTACGTTCTATTGGTTAGACGGTTTCAATTTGGTCTACTCATCACCCCTATTGGGGGATTTAAATGGGAAAACACAAGTCAGCACCACATGGCTTTCTTTGACCATTTGGAACACTGGGATCACCACATGTGGAGCTGACAAGCACCACATCTGTCCAAAAGCCAATACGATGTGTGACTGTTGAATATGGGTTTGACACAAATTGAAAAGCTCAAGGCCTAATTTGTTGCAATTGGACTACTGGAAATAAGCTAAGACTATATACAACAGACTAACAGAGATATAAGATGTCATTTACACCCCAAATGATAACAAAAAAAGCTCTCAATCATGGAAATAAAGATTTAGCTTTTGTATAATCTGCTCAAATGTCACATTCAGAGATAGTCCCTCTTGTACATCACAGGTCTTTCTGAGTTTAGAGCAAGGCAAAACTATAGGTATGGAATGAGAAGTGTTCATTACAGCTATGCCCAACAGCCAACTGCAGCATTGACTCCATTGGAAATAGGAAACTTGCATTTATTATTCACAAATGCACTTTTTACTCTGACAACTCTTAACTTTAATTGTTCAGTTAAGATTATAATTATACTATCCTATATGTCTCACTAGGAAATAATGCAGTTCTGTAAATAGTTGCCTATGCTATGTAGTAGTTGAGTAGTTGATTCATCATGTAATAATCTACTCTATTGCCTTGTGAGATCTCGAAGTTTTAGCTTTTTTTCGGCTTCTTTTCAGCTTTTCTGGGGTCCAAAAATGACTCTTTTGATTCATCTCAACAAGATGAATCTCTAGTACACTACCTAAAAGAGTACCCCAAAGTGCACTACCTAGCTAACTAAGAAAAACTCAAAAAATTGTTCTTTGGTGCACAAAAATTGACTCCCTAAAATCCTAGGTGGCAACCCTCACTCACTAAAGTGCCCCAAGTCACTACCTAAATTTGGGGAAAGACTTAAGGAGAGAGAAAGAGGAGAAAGAGAAAGACTTTAAGGAGAGAGAGGAAAGACTAAAAGATAATGAACATATATGAGTAGCCCATTAAAGTGCATTCTCCTTAGCTAGCTAACTAAGTTCTTAGCACATAATACAGGGCACTAAATGTGTTTAGGTGTACACTTTAGCAAACATTTTTTAGGTAGTGAACTAGAGATGCTCTAAAAGTAAGAAAATTTGAACCAAATTTGAAAAGAGTTCACTAAAGACGAAAAATAAGCTAAACTTCCAGCTTTTTACTTGCTATAGCTTTTCTGACCGTTTTAAAATTCGGTCCGTATATTTTTTCTTTTCCCATTTCTATTGTTGAGTAGAATAGTTAATCCCAAAATATTTGCCAAAGCTAAAATAAGTCCAACAAAAAGCCAAAGAATTAAGAATTTTAGTTTAAGACACAGACACAAAATTAAACATACTCTAAAAGTTGGCAACCTGTGTCAGACCATCTATCACATTGCAGAATGCTGCAAGAACATTGTTTTAATAATTTGCCATTAGCAACTAATAGCGTAAGTAGTACCTCCAATCATTCTCAGAGGGAGAGGTGAAGGGCTCAAGTCCCACTTCAAAGATGGGTTTGTGTGGGGTGTACTTTTCAAAAAAGAAATTTTAAATTCTATGGTAGGCAAAAATGTTACTCCAATAGGAAGGAGAAAAAAAGAAAAGAGAAGATAGTATTCATCTAACCAACAGACAATTTTCTGCTAAAATAATAAATTAGCATATAAGGAATATGAGTGAATACAAATCTGTATATGTCTAAAAAGCTCACGTGTTTTGCCAACCCAAAGTCGGCAAGCTTGACAACCCCAGATGAATCAACGAGCAAATTTGCACCTTTAATGTCCCTATTTAAAACAAGCATTTGGGTTACCAAATCTTTATATCAATAGTCACAGAGATAACAAGAATAACCATATGCTGATTTCCATAACCATCACCTGTGGACTGTCTTTGTGCTATGCAAGTATGCCAGCCCTGAAAGAATATGGCGGGTGAAATTACGCACTACACTTTCTGTAACAGCTCCATAATGATCGCGAACATATTTGTTGATTGATCCTGGATGAACAAACTCCAAATATATACAGAAGCGGTCCTCAACCTACATATTAACTTATTCCTCAAATTTATCCAACTTGTGAAATCAACGAGCAATTAGATATCTCTACTAAACGACAGCAGGAAACCAAAAGAATCTCACCACTTCACAGCCATAGTACTGCACGATATTTGGATGCTTTAAATGTTGGAGAACTTTAATTTCCTAATAAACAAAAAAGGAAAGAACAACAGTTAAACAATGAGAAAAATTCCTCGAAATGATGAACAAAAAGTTTGAGAAGTAGTGCCAAAGAACACATATCTCTATTTGGACATAGTATTTGCACATTAATTACCTAGAAAAGGAGACACAGAAGTGCTCACATTTGTTTTGACCTATCTTATCTATGTTCTGAAATTTCTACATTTTTATGTTCGTCTTTTATTATAAAAACCAGTAATCTAGCAACAGTCACTTCTGAAATATTGGTTCAGCAACTTGTATCTCATAGGATGAAGTATCAGTCTTTAGTTCGCTCCCGAAAAATACTCCCTCCATCCCAATTTGTTTGTCCAATTTCAACATAAGACGGTATATATATAATAATTTATAAGGGTATACACAATTTTGAAAATTTTGTCTATTATAACTAATTGAGTTCTATCAAACAATAGTCATAGCATATAAGAATTTTTCAAGAGGTCAGCAACCGTGAAAGTGGACAAATAAATTGGGACGGAGGTAGTATACCCTTTTGCATTCTCTTCATATTTGGCCGACAAAATTACAAATCTAACTTATAAGATGTGGATTGGTGTCAAGAATTGGATCTTTAAAAAAACTAAATTTTAGTACCATCCCACAACACGTGTGGTGTTCGACATGAGAAGTCAAAATATTTATTGTTTTTAACTCAAATTACAAAAGAAAAGAAATCCTCGTACATTAAACCAAAATTATTGCCATCTATTCACAGACACACACACACACAAACATATACATGGTAAATCTACGACATTTGCCTTTAAATTGACGTTTCTAGAAACCAAGTAGTCTTAAAGCTCTTATACGACAATTAGTACTACACGCTATAAGGTTCCCTCGAATATGTAAACATCTCCGGGGGATCACCTGCTCCAACTGCCTAATGCATTCGGCGGATTTAGGGTCATCCCCAATGACGTCGACTTCTTTCATTGCGCACAAAGCTCCAGTTTCACTATAACACAAAAAAACACCAGTAATGTTAACTGCATTAGAAACAAACTAGCAGAAAATACTAGAGTGTATTTGCATACCGATTGACCGCCTCATAAACACTGCCATAAGTACCACGTCCAATAAGTTTCCCTTTTGCCCATTGACCTTTCACCAGTGACACATCAGGTTTCTCCATAACGAACACATTAGTAGTTGATTGTGACGGCTTCGAACCTCCTGGCGGAAGAGGTAATGGATGGAGATTGGCATGACTACTACCTTCACGCAATCCCATAGAGCTTTCTGGGAGTGATTTATGATGTGAGTGAAATGGAACACCAGAAGGGTTTCTGCTATCTTGGAATGCACTGCGAAATTTGGGGCTATGCACTGGAGAATGATCAGGGGTACATGGTAGTCTTGCTGGAGACACTTGGGTTGAAAACACTTGGGGGGGAGAATATGCAAGCTTATCTGAAAGTGGGCCCTGCGGAGATGAGGAACCCCGAAACTCTAGAGGATTCACAACCGAGCAATGGCAGAGATCCACCGTGCTAAATCTTTGTGGGCTAAGAGCAGGACTAGAAAAACCAGTGGTTGGAGCACTCTTGGGAGGATCATTCAGCCTGAGCGAGTGAGGAACACTTTCCACATTTAGTTGTTGGTGGAATCCCCTACGGCGATAGGTTGGAGTTTTGGAAGAATTTGTGGTAGCATTTTCTGTGGAATTTGTGGCAGCATTTTCCTTGGTCTTCCAGTTCATTTGATGAGAAAGAGAGCTGCAGAATCCAGACATTGCAAATAAAGTCATTTCATGAAATCAATATTTCAGAGATTAGTTAGAAGTAAATGTCTCATGGACAGAGAGAAATGAAATGATAAAACCCCAAGAACTAAATGATATAACACAATATGTGTCAGTGTCCATGTTGCCTCTCAAATGAGTTGAGAACAATATATCCAACAGCTTGTTAAGCTGCTATATGCTATTAGACCTACAAACCAGAAAACTACTTATTTGCAGAGACATTCTTTTGAAATTCTGATTTATAGATGGTCGAGACTTCAAAATGTAAGCCCAGGTCACCAACAGTGAAATTATTCATTTCACTTGCTTGACTTGACTTGGCTTCCACTTTCTCAAGTTAAACCATCCACAGAAGAAGGATGCTGAAACCCAAATGTGTTACTAAATGCTACTGACACAGCAAACAATGATCCCAGGAACCAGATATAGAACACTTTCAGCATCATAATTGATTTTCAATGGTTTTGCATTTCCTTCTTGTAATAGAGGTATCCACTACATGGGGTTGTTTAAACTTTAAAGTTTATATGCAATCGGTTAGAGCATCTCCGGCCGTAACCCTTTTTGTACTCAAACCCAAAATTTGAGCAAAAAAGACTCCTTAAGACTCACTCCAATCCTTGACTCAAACTTATACCAGATTGAGGTTTACTCAATCCTTGACTCAAACTTACACCAGATTGAGTTTTACTCAATCCTTGACTCAAACTTATACTAGATTGAGTTTTACTCAAATTTTTGTTCAAATTAAGGGAGAACTAAAATTTTCACTCTAATCTTAGAAGGCTATTTCCTGTCTCAATTTTACAACTATGCCATTAATGAAGGTTTTTACTAAACTTTTTGCTTACATTAGGTGAAACCATTGTGATGGTTCATATCAAAACAACGATTTTCCTCAAATTTTGATACAGGTATAAGGGTTGGAGATGCTTTTATTATGATATAGAGAACCTAAAGCAGTTGATAATAAGCAAACTAAAATCAAACAAACAGAATATCCTGTACAAGCATGATAATACTATCAATTCTTTTATTTCGAAGAACTAAACCTACATGCAGCAGATCCTAAACTTCATAATGTAGCAAAAGTAATGAACATTACATTAATCCCACAAACCAAATTTGACCGCATAGGACTGTCAGCAGAAAGACACGATTCTACCTGTGTATTGTCATCCTGTTATATTAAGAGAAGCAATAATTGTATAGCCAGTATTAGAACCATTATCATACCCCCCCAAAAAATCAAAGCGGAATTACCTTCTAGGGGTAGAGCTGGACTTCGAATTTGACGGATCATTCTGCTTAACGAGGGCGGCAGTAGATTCAGGCAGCGGCAAAGGCTGCGGTACTGCCAACACAGACCAATGCGCCAAATTTGGCGGAGACCGACGCCCAGAATCTGGCGAAACTGGCAGCGAACGAGAGTGATCGGGCAGGTCAACTCCGGTGAGGTGCCGGAGCTTCCGCTGCCGCGTGAGCCGCCTCTTTGACCCTAGCTCCGACCCAAAAGGAGAAGAATCACGAGGAGACGATGCAGATGAGGAAGGAGATGATGATGAGAATATACCCTTAAGAGACGGCATTTCGGTGGCTGGTTTCGAATTTTTTGAAAACCTTCATAATCAATAACAACAACTCAATTTACCAGTGCTTGCTCGGGGCACTGGAGACTTGCTTGGTCTTTAAATTCAAGATCCGGGAGCTTATCTGGCCGGACACCAGGTTATCAAAAACCAAAGAAAAAGAAAACTTCAACTCAACTTTCCAAAAGGAATTTGCAGTCAACTACTATGAGGATTGAATTTACCCAATTTGGGCTGTGGGTTTCAACTTCGAAACACTTCTCAATCGATAACAACAACAACCAAAACCCAATTCTTGAAAACAAATTTGCAGTCAATGGAATTGAATTTACCATCAAGAGACGGCGTTTGGGTTTTGTGAAGCAACTTCAAAACCCTTCATAATCGATAAAAACGACTCCCGAATTTTCTACAAGAAATTTGCAGTCAATTGTAATGGGTATTGAATTTACCCGTAAGACTTTGCGATTTCGGAACCCTTCAAAACCGATAATAACAACACCTCAATTTTTGAAGAGGAATTTGCAGTCAACTGTGATGGGTACTGAATTTGGAACAGAAGTGGGTTGAATGGGCATTGAAAAACTCTGGGTCTCCGCTTTGGAAACTCACTCCAGACATTTTTCAATTCTTTGAACTGGAAAAATTGAGACACTTGTTCAAATGTACTACTGTGTAATTTTCGTTACCAATACACGACATTTAAGCTTTGGTAAAGTCAAGGCTCGTGTCGTTGAAATTTTGGACCTTCCTTGTGCCTTCTTCAGAAATCAGAAGTAGAACTGAGCTAAGCACCCACCATTAGGGTTGGGCATATCATCCGTCCCGTTTGAATCCGATCCGATCTTCGATCCGAACGGATCGGTAATATGGAGATATATTTGGAGATTGGATAGGATATAGGGATTTTTTTTTGATAATGTTTGGGGATTAGATAGGGGGTGGAGATAGATGCCCCTCCTCCAATCCGAATCCGGAATCAGATTTCATTAAAGATTCAGTCCCCGTCTGCCCCGCCCCCCAATTCCCGGAAATATGGGGAATTCATTAATGAATTATGAAACTTCGGGTCTATTCATGAAATATATTATAGAAATTATCAAATTTAATTATAGAAATTATAGTCATTATGGAATTAAATTATAGAAATTAATAAATAATATAAATTAATCAAATTATAGAAATTATCAAATTAAATTATAGAAATTATAGTCATTGTGAAATTAAATTATAGAAATTAATAAATAATATAAATTAATAAAATTATAGAAATTATATTATAGAAGTTAATTTATGAAAATACTAAGTTTATATTTAACTATAATAATCTAAACTTCATATGAAGTTATCAATTATGAAGAAGAATCCCGCGGTATGAGGTGTAAAATTTCGGACGGCGAACTTCAATTTTTAGGAGAAAATTTCGACGATCTGAAATTTAGTTAGAAGTGTTCAAAAAGTATTTTTAAGGTCCTATGAAAGGATTTGGCAAAAAATACTACCTGAAAGAGCTTGATCGGAGCATTTTTCCATAAAATTGCTATATAAAAGATTGCTCAGATCAAGCCTTTCAGGTTTTTTTTTTTTCAAATTTTTTCATAGGACCTTAAAAAACGTTTTAAATACATCTACCAGTTCATCTTTTCAAGAAATAGATTAGATGGCCTTTAGTTGGTGCATTATAGTGTTCAAATGCCACTGGAAGCACTGAATGTGTTCCGATCGTGTGGTTAGCGACATCGGATGATCATCAATTTTGGGGAGAATGATAGAATTGATAAGATGTTTAATTGTATCGGTTTAGATCAAACATTCAAGAAAATGAACTAGTATCCATCATTCAATGTTATACATTGAACATACTTAGTTATGAACCAATATATACTGCTATAGTCTAATGCATGTTAGCTACACGATCTCAACACAATTTCAACGATCAACACCGACTATTTTGTTTTTCTTGGTGTTTTAGTGAACCTCACCAAAATTTGGATCAATCGAATTTTTAAAAACCCTTCATCGGGAGATTCCGGACGTAAGAATATTAGTAGGCAAATATTTGTTAACTCTGATCGAGCATACAGAGATCATAAATATACTTGATTTTTTACATGAATAATATATTATATCCTACAAAAAAATATAGACGGTTCCAATTTTTAATATTAGTCTCGAAAGGCCCTCGAATGATGTATCATAACTTTACGAGGATTTTCCATACTTGTTAATGCAATGCACTGCACACACACACAATCACAGACACCAATTTTCGGTCCAAAATGGGCTAAAAAAAAATTTCCCACTACAAATTCCCCCCAAATCCCTAACTCTCTCCCCCCAAAAGCAGATCCTAACTCCTCCATCCTTCAACACGCAAAACACCAACTCTGTACCCATCTCTCTCTCTTTCTCCGAAACTCTCCATCATTACCAATAATGTCGAGAGAACCCCAAACAATGAGATAGCGAAGGAATCAAACTTCGGCCTTCGCATCTTGGACCACAACCACCACACGAGGAGGAGGAGGATGAGGAGGAAAACCCAAACCCAGAACAACCACAATCAGACGAAAAAACAAGCCTGTTTCGAAGTGCGCAACGTCATCTCTGCATGTAAATGGGTTGCCCAAAATTTCAGCATGACTCGGATTTTGTTGGTGGGCTCTTCTGCAAGTACTGTTTTATTTCTTCTTTTTGTTTTGTTTTTTCTTCTTCTTATTATTTGAGGCCCTGTCTTTGGATCGTGAGAATAGGAAAGGGTTGTGGCGTTTAGAAATTTGATCGTAATTAAATGTAGTGTTTTTTTTCTTTCTTTTGTTTATTTTTCGATAATTAAAGGCCCTTTCTTTGGATTATGAGAAAAGGGTGAGAGTAAAAAGGGCTGGTGGTGAGATTTGGTGAGAAATAAATTTGGGCTTGTTTAAATTTTGTCATTAAATCAGAGTATTCTCTTGTTAAGGGGTTGGTTTGTGCTTGTCTTAACTTTTCATCTGCAACTTTTGTAGGGTTCAGGTGATTTTCTTGGAAAATCCCACAGCTTGTCCGAGATGGATGCGTGTTAGCTATCAAGTTTATTGTTTCAAACCACCCACCAAGTGTTCGACTAAATGACCAAGTGAGTATTGCCTTCCTTTTGTATCAGTTAATTCGTGACAATTCTACTTTCCTTCTCTTGTCTTGTATGTTGTTCTTAAGATAAGCTTATTGCTAAATGCTAATACCCTTTTGATCTAATTTTTTATGCCAATAATTACTTGACGAGCCAAAGGAAATGATTCTGTGATCCTCTTGGATAGAGGATGTTTTGTGTTTGGGCTTCTACATTGGCAACTCAAGCTACACCCGGTCGCGTATTAATGAGTCTTTTACCTCTTCTCTTTTTTTTTTTGTAAAAGGTCGGGTGGGGGTCTTATCATTTGACTATTTCTATGTTCATGTGTTTCTTTGAATGGTGCTTTTTTCTCTTGCCATTGATGTCTATTAAATAAACCAAACCACCTAGTTTTTTTTTTTTATTTCTGGTTCTCTTGATGTTCAAATCACAGCCCACTAATCTTATCTCATAGCTTCTGAACTTATGTTTTTTATTTACTTGTTACTCTAGGGAAAATGATTGGATCTCCAAAATCTCCGTGGGGATCCCCGTTCCCCATTTGAAGCGGGGATGGAGGGATAAAATAAATCTCCGTTGGAGATTGGATAGGGGATGGATATGAGTAAGGGGTTTGGGGATTGGGGGTGGAGATAGTAGTCTCCGGCCCTAATCCGTCCCCATGCCCATCCCTACCCACCATAAAAACGAATTTAAATTTAGGACAAATTACTTAAAAAACCCCAAAGTTTTACTCATATGAGAAATAAATCCTATAGTTTCAATTATAACGTTTTTCAGCACTGTAGTTTACAATGTAAAGAACCCGTTCACCATGTTCAGTTTAGGTCTTGAGACCCACCCTGCACAGTCCCCAATAAATTTTGTTTTCTATCTTTCTCTACTCATCACCCCTAAAATCCTCCCTCAAAACTCAAACCGAACAATGCTAAAGTCTCCGTCAATGGCGACTATCAAACCACATTTTTGTGGGAAGTTGCATAAAAAAAAATCATGCTATGTAAGAATATCTATCGACAGTATAAAAATCCACTAACAATAAAAACATAATGATAAAATTTTTAAAATTTTGTTGAGGACTAAAGTAATAAGTTTTTTATTTTTGTAATGCTAAATTTTTTTCAAGTTTAATTTCTATTTTTTACCATTTTTATTCCTTTGTTGAGATGAATCAATAATCAATAAACTATTTAACGTAAAACTCTCAATTGCACATAAAATTGAATAAAGACAACCATAGTAATTCAAAACTGATTCCCACCAACACCCACATGAAGCAAACACTCGAATGCTTAGAATGCGCAGCAATCAAATAATTCTAAGGATACATTTTGGGTTTGGGTTTTGGGGGGGGGGAGGGATAATCATCCCAATACATACAAAACAACAAAACTCACATGTAGATGCGAATACACAAACGTAGATACCAATACAAAAATCAAATAGGTAGATAAACCGTACATATATAAGCCAATAGCTAATATTTGAACACAATCACAATATAAATCTATCAGACCCTTCATGTTTTGTGTTTGTGCATAGTTTAGAATAGGTTGTTGATGATGAGTATATCCTTCCTTAGAAGATTTTGATGGTTTTATCCCTCTCTGGGCCGGCTCTTGGGCAAGGCCTAAGAGGCCTGAGCCTTGGGCACCTCAAAAAAAAACCCCAACAAGTAGGGCACTCTAAAAAAAATATGTTAGGCTTGGTAGGAGTCTTTTAAACCCAAAATGAAAAACAAAAGAAGGCCCATTTGATTTGAAATTTTAACCAATCAGAAAGGGCCCAAGTAAACTTAAAAGCCCAGCTTCTTCATTCTTTTTTACATCCCTTCTTTTACACTTTTTCCAGTTTCCTTTTCCAATGTGGGACTCAAAGATAAAAACAGACGCTTACCTTTACTCACTTCCTTCCTTCCATCTCAAGCTCACCTTAAACCGACCAATCACGATCTACCAAACCTTCCGTTGTAGCTTTTAGTTGAAAACAATTTTTTTTTTATTCTTCTAGGATAGCCAACGTGTATATTTAACCATAAATAACAATTTTATGTTATTTCCCTCCCCAACAAAAAGGGGTCACTTTGCTGAGGAGCAAAGTTATAACAATATCTAAAGAAAAGTTACTCGAGTACGTAGTATCATATTTTTCTACCATTATTTTTGCTTTTATAGTGTTCAAGTGTCCAACAAGATACATCTTTTGTACGTAGGGTGGGAATAAACCAATGGATTCAAATCAACTGAAAAATGTTGGTTTAGTTTTCCTAAGCTATAAGTTTGGTTTCAGTGTATGTGGAAATGGCAATACATTTTCTTTAATCAACTCCAGTTGCCTGTATATACACACTCAAACATGGATGAAGTTATTTTTTTCTTCTAAAAATTGTTGAGGACACAAAATTTAGAAATTGCCTTGGGCACTATAACATCTTGGGCCGGCCCTGATCCCTCTAAACATGGCAATGTTAGTCTCCGATGACGAAGACTTAACGGATTCTTTACATTGTGCATGAAAAGAAACTATACGTTTTAGAATGTTACAATTGTAAGTGTAGGGTTGATTTTGTTACATGAGTGAAACTTTGGAGGCTTTAAGAAATTTTTCCTTCACTTAATTTTAGGATTTCCCGCCTTATGGTAGATTTTTCCCTCGAGCTTGCTTACGCATACATCAAATATTTTACTCTCCAATTAAAACTACATACCGCATGAATAAGTAATTTATGAAAAAAAAACCCTCTTAACTCAACTTAAAGAAGAATACCGACAATGAAACACAAACTCTCTCTTCGATTCAAATTAAGGGTACTTATTTTATGAGAAAAACTCTCTTGATAGTACTTATTTTCTTACTTCATGAGCTTATATATCCAATTTGTGTTATTTGAGACTGAAAAAATTTAACTAGCTACAAAATTGTAATCCTCATTTAATTTAATGTTTACATTCGATTAAACAAACGGGCGCAAACTACCCAAACTGTACAACAACATAACCAATTGAGTTTTTCCATTAACCAAGATTATAAATATCATAAGTTAAATTAAACCTCCTAAATTTTAATAATGCATTTTTGCCTTGCACTCAGAGAATTGGATTAATGAAGCTAAGAGTAATCATTGGGTGAGAGTATAGGATGTTCACGGGGACAATGACAAGCCAATTGATATGCGGACAAGTGTTACGTCTATTTTATAAAAAAGATTATTTGGTAAATCTACATACTTTAACATCAACTCCAATTTCTTATTGTAATAATTTCATATATTAATCTCTGTGATTGATGAAACTTTTCTTTGTTGATAAAAAATTTAAAAAACAAAAAAAAAACTTTGAAGTAATATTCTAGTATAATTTCAACGGAATGCTCCGTTTAGATGACATGAATCTTGAAAATTAATGAATGGGAATATAATATCATATTTTTGTGATTCCTTCTCAAGATTTCGACTATTCAAATATAGCCAAATGTTTGGTCTATGTAATTGCGAGATAGTTTCCATTACACTAATCTGTTCACTATTGGAAAAAAATATTTTGAATATAATATTTATTTTAAGTGTGAATAGAAATTGAATTGATTTAGAGTTGTATTTTTTCAGTGGCACCTGTTCACTGTGGACAGGCGTGTCCTATTGTGAACAGATGTGTCTTTTCTTCTTGGTGACTATTCGAGTATTCGTAGAGTCACCAGATAGCCAATATATGGCATCATTCATTTTTTTCGAGAGTTGATTTTTCTAAACTTTCATTGAGTCAGAGTCTTTTCATTGGAGAAAGTATAGACACAAGTTTAGTTTAACAGACCCATCAATTGTAGTGCTGCTTCTGTGGGGAGTTCAATCAAGTAATGCTGGAGAGATAGACGTCCATGCAAACCGTAAGCACCTTAACAGGGGCAAATCTATCTTAAGTACAGAGTGTGACACTCGCCTTGATCATCATTTCATTCTCATTGATTTTCAGGTTTTGCGTTATGATTGCATTAATGTATTTGATTTTATCACAAAAAATAAACATATTTTTCAGCATTCACCACCGTAATCGTATCGTATACAGTGATGATAGTTTCTCTAGACAATAAACATCTTTAAAAAACTTGAACTTTTAAACGTACTCAGATCAATTTATTCAGATTAATAGACGGATTTAGGAATCAACGCTCTAAAGACATGTCTTAAGTCTCAAGATGTCCTTGCTAGAAATACTGCCTTTTTATTTTGTGCTAAAATCGAAATTCTGTCGTGAAGATGAAGTTGCCTGAATCCTTGAAAATTTAAGTGGTTACTCATATTGAGTACTTAAATTACATTAGTTCTTATATAAAAATCGCGTATAAAAATTTCTTCAAATATCTACCCTACATTCATTCGTGTGGGCAATAAATGGGTACAACGCTCACACAAAACAAGTGTGTGTGTCGTGTGTTAAGAATTAGCAAATGATTGGTTGTGTTTGGTTTGAGTTTTGAGTTTTGGTTTTTGTAATGATTAGAGGGAAAAATAGGGATAATAATTAAAAAATAGGTACTAATGATTGGAGAGAGATAGAGAGAAAAATAAAAATAATATTTAAAAAATAGGGATAATAATTGAGAAAACTAGTTCTTAAGAACCAAACCAAACAATGCTAATAGTGGTAAAGTGCAAGTGGAGAAGGTCGTGGTAGTGGAGTGTAATGATGATAGTGGTGGTGGTAGAGGTGGTTGTAGCGATATTAATGAAGTGGTTATGAAGATGGTAGTGATGGTGCACGCGGTGCTAATAGTGGCAAAGTGCAAGTGGAGAAGGTCGTTCCAGTGGCGGCTCCAGGATTTGTCTTTGGGTGTTCAAAAATTACTTTTGTTAGCCAAAAAGGCTTTAAAAATTCTGTTTTATAGGAAAAATGTTTTTTTTTGGAAGTTACTAGATACTAATGTTGTATTTTATTTTTTATTTTTCATTTTTATTGGAAAGATTTTGAATTATTTTAACTAACTTTTGTTTTGCATGCACAATGAATAGTATTTTGTGACACAAAGAGAGTAAGATTTTACTAACATTTTTTTATAACTCTAGTTTTTGGGTTATTTTACGCACACTTCTGAGTTACCCATCTCACCGTCTACTTGCGGGGCCCCAATTAAAGCCAGAGCGAAGCATTGTATAGGGTTCATAGTGTATTGGGTTTGGTGTTCAAATAAAAATTAACATTTATTTGGAGTGGTATTACTACATCTTGATGAAAATAAGGGTGTTCAAGTACACATCTATTCTTCGGTGTGTAGCTGCCACAGTTTAATTAGGTTGTGGACTATGTATCAATTATTTTTTAGTGAGGTGTCCAAACATAATTGAATTGGGTGTTCAAGACTAATAATATTGAAAAAACGATTAAACCAAATTTATTACATGTATTATAAGGGGAAAACTCTTCAAAGGGTGGTTAATTGTCCATTGATCTCTCAATGTAAAGCCGCCCCTGGGTCGTTCTGCAGTAGTGCTAGAAGTATTGATAAGATGGTTGTAAGGTGGAGAAGGTGGTGGAAAGGGGGAAGAGTAGTGGACATAGGTAATTACAGAGGGGAAGAGTGAGTGGGATCAAGTGACCCACTGTGTTTTCAAAATCTCTATCCCACCAACATTCTCCATTTGTTATTTTATAAATTTGCCCCATAAAAATTTTAACATAAATGTTGGCATGCCTAATGTTCTTGGTCTAAGATATCAACTGTTCCGATCATCAAAAAGGGGCTGGGAAGTAGAGCTACAAACAAGCCAAATCGAGTCGAGCTATAGGATGTTTAAGTTCGTTCGTTTAGTTTTTAAATGAACTCGAGCCAAGCTTGAGCTCAATTAAAATTTGATGAGTTGAACTTCTCTAGCTTGAGCTCGTGCTTGTTCACGAGTTGTAGAGTGTCAAAAATTTTAAATATTTACTCTCATACAAGTCAGAAACTTCAATAAAAAATATTACGTGAAATTATATAAAAAAAAAATTAAGCTTATAATACATTCAAAAGTCTATACATGAACAAGTTATAAAATTTATGTATACATAAAAGTTTAAACATATTCAACCTTATATGTGATATTCTTTTGAGATATATACATATACTTCAGGTTCACAAGTCTAAACGAATCGAATACTGTCAAATTTAAATTTGATTCATTTATTAAACAAACTTAAAATTAATGTTTGGGTTCAACTCATCTTGTACTCAAATCAAAGTCAAACAAACTTTTACCAGCCTGATTCATTTGCAATCAATTTTGGGCAGGGTCGAAAAAATTGCGAACAAGATCAGTTCCTTGAAAGGGTCAAGGGAGAATCTGCATCTAAAACAGCCGCGAAAGCTTCAGACCAGACTCGCGGCGGTCTATGGAGGTGAGTCGTCTTAGAACCCTATTCAAGAAAGCCAATTCACTCTCTTGCCTTCTCCACACCGTCCGCAATTCCTCATCTTCTTCATCTCCTTCCTCTTTTTATTCAGCCGCCGTTAACCCTAAATCCCGTCACTTCATCTCCGACGATGTGGCAGAAGCCGGGAGCTCCGTCTATCGTCACACCCTCAAGTTCCAGCGTCCTTCAATAATCGAATGGAGCAAACAGTTGTGTAACTCCGTTAGCTTCATCGGAACAGTCGACCGTCCTCCCAAGATGGTTAATTCCGTCCATCGATTGGGTGCTTACACGTTGATCAACGTCAAAACCTCCCCTGACTCCAACCAGTTTCTCAAGTTAGACACTTCCCAATTCACCTCTCTCTGATGTTATATATGTGCGTGGAACTTTGAGTTGAGGGTGATGTATTGATGATTGTTTTCTTGTGACGTTCAACGGTTGATTCTGAACTGTAGGTCAGGACCCAGTTGGTAATATTTGAGTAATTTGTAGGGTTTGACATAGGGTTGTTTTGATATTGTAGGGAAACCATGTCTGTTTTAGTCGTGGGGTTTGTGAAATTTGATTCGGTCTAATTTGCGCTTTGTTCACTATTTGGATTCAACTCGGCAGGCGTATCTAGAGGTTGTAAAACCTTGCTATATCCACCGGATGTAACTTGGACTCTTTATCCTTTAAATAATAAGAACTGGTGTGAGCCAACTACACAGTTGGGGAACTACATAAAAATTTCTGTATCTTGCGCTCTTCGTTTCTTTCTTGTTTGTTGTGTTTTTGGTCGTTTTGCCAATTTGTAAACATGAGCCTCATTCGAAATGTATGTTTAGCCTTTTTAGACCATCTCTAGCCTTTACTCCACCCTTACTTGAATTTGAGTAAAAGCCTGGTGTGATATGTAGCATTTCTCAAATGTCGTTGTTTTAAATTTAGAATACACGAAATGTTCTTCAAAGTTTGAAGTGTAGATTTGGGTCTCCGTTGGTTTGGGTAAACAAGTAAAACTCAATTTGAAATAGGTTTAAGTCAAGGTTAGTCGAGTTTGAGTGGAGATATGGGTGAAGGCTTTAGATGGTCTTACGTATCTACAATGAAGTGACGAAGTAGTGAGGGTTGAGACTTGAGAGAGTAGATCCTGAGTGAGACTCTGCCCCATTTTTCATCCGGCCAGTTTCTTCCTTGTGGAATAGTTACAGTAACGCTTCAGAAGCACCCTTGTCTTGTCTCATTCCCAAATGGCGTTCTGCAGGTTCTCCTGATAAAAATGCAATCTTAAAGCTTTTCTATATTGTTGGCTGCATATGTTCTACTTGGTCTAGCAGTCTGGTAGAAAGGGGTTGAACTGTTGAACTCCCTCCCTTTTATGGGACATTCTAAGATATTTCAACTCCCAATTGAGAAGTAGAAGAACTGAAAAGGGGGCTCACTACTACCCATGTATTTAGGATTAGAAACTTGGATAGGAGACCGAAAAATGAAAGATGGAGGAAAGGAATATGTGAAGGGAGGGCAAGGCATCCTGCACATGCAAAGAAAATAAAACTTAAGAGTTGGGTAGCCTATGGTTGTTAGCCATTAGCGACTTTGATGATTGATCATCTTTGTAAGTTTGATCAGCTTTTGCCTGGTATGTAGTATGTACACATTTTTTGCTTCATCTAAGTCCCTACCAGCCTTGAAGTTTCTTTCGTTACCTTCTTTTTATCAACTATTTGTTCTTTCACTCAAACTGTTTCGGCCATGATTTAACTGTTGGGAAAGGCCATGTCTCCGTTAGGCTTGTCAAGTAATATATGCTGCAAGGAAAGCTCACATCCTAAAATTCATGTGCAGGATTTTGTTGATGATGTGGGATGAGATGGCAGAAATATCCCTCAAACATTTGAAACCAAATGATTGTGTTTATGTTTCTGGCTATTTGCAATTATACACAAAAATTGATGAGAAAGAAAATCTCAAAACATCTTACCAGGTTAGAATGCTATATTGCTGCTAGCATTGTTTTCAGTTGTTTAGATAGAATACCTCCGTTTTGTTAGTGTTATACTGGCCATCAGTTATGATTGGCTGAAGTATAGCATATGAATCACGGTAATGTTTTGTACATGTAAATATTGCAATTTGTTTGTTCTCTGTAGGTAGTTGTGGAGGAAATGAATTATGTTGTGCAATGTGGTCAAGGCCTGAACAACAAGAAATCCGAGCTATCAGATTCTGGGGAAGGTACTTTTTTCATCTTTATTTAATGGAATATATGCTGTAATAATTTCCACTCCTACATCCGACATTCCATTCAGAGCTTGGGAAATTCTTAGAAGTGAAAACAAATACAGAACTACTGCTTCAGAGGAACAGGTTATCCTTAGAAACTGGCTGGACGGGGGTTGTATAATTTCTCTGTTCTTTCAAGTTAATAAATATCTAACATGTGGGGCAAAAAAACACTTGTTCTGAGCTATTGGCTCTTGCTGTGCCAAAAAGATAATCCTCGAGTTCAGTGGGGGGAAATAATAATAATAATAATAAATCATGTAGCCGACCCAATTGATTGGGACGTTTAGTTTAGCATCTTTATATTTGGCAAAAGAGTACCATCTTGCTAGTTGCTACTTTTGACATTCAAATTTGAGCTTGACTATGTTTAACCTCAGTTTATTTAACTTGGTTTAGGTTTCACAAGCAGTTTGCTACTTTGCTTTTGTATAATTTATTGTCTTGGGACCTGGGATGTGGGCACATGTATCTAGGATTTTCCTCTGGAACTCTCTTTAAGTATCATTAACTTTCTTTTCTTTCTTTTCTCTCGTCTTTTTTTTTCTTTCTGTTCTGTATTGCAATCTTCGAATGCACACTTTTCTTCTCGCACTTATCTTTATTCATACCTCAGGTTCAGGTGAAACTAATTTGGAAAAATACAAGGAGCGCCTGCACTTGTGGCAAATTTTCTTTACCAATCCATCTGGGTGGCTGGATTACAGAGGACGAAAGCCAAAACCAAATCATCCTGATTTTAAAAACAAAGATACTGGCGAAGCTCTTTGGATCAGTCGCTATGATCCTCCATGGATTAAGACACAACTCCAACTGTACGATTCTAGGTTGGCAGAACGAGGGATCACAGATTACGTCAGCTCTCGCTCTAGTTTGTCACCTTTGGTTTACAATGACTAAGAAGAAATCTGCGATTCTTAATAGAAGAACATTGTGGACTAGAGCTTTAGTTTGCAAAATTGCAATGGACACTGCTCTTTTCTTCTTGTTGATTCCAGGACAAAAGTGTTGGGATCTTGTTCTCTGGACTGACTATGAAAGGAATAAAAGTGACATCAACGATTCATGCTGATACTTGGGGCAAATTTGCTTGTTCCCTTGTGTAAATTTAGTGCATGTGCAGGTTATATTTGAAAAGATTGAACTACATTACGCTTTGTTACAGATAGAAATTCAGATATTTTAGTAGGGGATGATGATTCCCTATTAATGGTGATGTACATGGCATTTTGTTTTCTTAATGTGAGATAATATAATCGTGAAGGAAAGAATGGTGACTTACAACCTCTTTGGGTGAAAGGTTTACCTTGAAAAACTCCTCTGCCATTTATTTCGGTTCTTTTTGTTTAAGCCTTTGTGATATTAACCTTGGAAGCACTATTGTCCTGCGAAGCACTCTTGAATGCATATCAATCCCGCACCTTTTATATGGACGGTTGTGTTCTTATTTTACTTCTGTTCTGTCCTAGGTGTTTCGGCCATGAGGCGGGTTTTGAAACTTAATTCATGATTTCACTTGAGAGACAGAAGCTTATGGCACTTCGTGTATAACAGAAGATACACGTGCAGGACATTTAGCTGCTTTTTCCTTGTCTCCACTCCATTTTCTTGTGAATTTTAAGGCCATCATATATATTCCTGTGTGTCTATTTGTTAGCGTAAGTGCTTGATTTATTGTCATTTTTTGGCAAGTGCTAATTCTTCACAAATTTCAAATAAGGGAGGCATAAATCACTACTTTCTCTATTTCGGTTAGCTGGATTGGAGCAAGAAACATCTTTAATAGTCTTGTTCTCTGTTTAATCTTATGCTCCTGAAATCCATTCCTCATTGTCTCAACTCCCGAAGATTCAGTAGGGGAATCAAAATCAACTCTGCCATTTTTTTTATGGTTTAGGAAAACAACCAGAAAACCATGAATCGTCAGGGGTTACACGCATGCCACAACATTCCCACGTTTTCGGAACTAGAAAACCACTACAATCGTCTTCTCCAGTCGTGTAGTAGCTTATCCACCCTCAAGCAAATTCACTCCGCTCTCACAACCATTGGCTTCATCAGACAAAGCCCTCATCTTGGTGCCCAGATAATCGCCAAATACTCTAAGTATGAACACCCAGAAATTGCTCGGTCCTTGTTTGATGAAATCCGCAGTGAGCAAAATTCCTTCCTCTGGAATACAATGCTTCGTGGGTACACTAATGGAGGCCACTTTAATAAGACGCTAGAGCTGTATTTGCTCATGCAAAGAACCGGAGTTCGACCCAACAACTACACGTTCCCATTTGTTCTCAAATCGTGCGTGTCTGAATCCTTGTCTGTCCAGGGAAAGTTGGTTCATGGAGAAATTATAAGAACTGGGTTTGATTCGGATATGTATGTCGAAGCTGCTCTTGTCGATGTGTATGCAAAATGCGGACTGATTGATGACGGCCGCAGGGTGTTTGATAAAATGTCCAAAAGGGACATGGTGTGCTGGACTGTAATGATCACGGCCTATGAGCAGGCTGAACGGGCCAAGGACGCATTGCTTTTGCTGCAGAAGATGCAGCAGGATGGGATTTCTATTGATTCTGTTGCAGTTGTGAGTGTTTCCTCTGCCATCGGTCAGTTGGGAGATTCCAAAATGGCTGAATCAGTTCATGCATATGCTATATGTAATGCTTTATTACGGGACGACATGTGTGCAAAGAATGCAATTGTTGGCATGTACGCAAAGTGTGCAGAAGTGGAAAAGGCACGCTTGGTGTTTGATTCCATGGAGGAGAGAGATTGGATATCATGGAATTCTATGCTTTCAGCTTATACCCAAAATGGACTAGCTAGCGAAGCTCTGTTGCTCTTTGACCAAATGCAGGCTTCTGGTTGTAAACCTAATCCTGTGACAGCATTGATCATGGTTTCTGCATGCGCTTATCTGGGATCGCGAGAACATGGGAGGAGAATCCACAATCTTATTATCAACAGTAACATAAAACTTGAGTTGGCCCTTCGCAATGCACTCATGGACATGTATGCTAAATGCGGAGAGTTAGACACCGCCATTGAAATGTTCAACGATCGTCACCCTAGTGAAAGGGATGCTAGTTGTTGGAATGTGTTGATATCCGGGTATGGCACACATGGGTTTGGGAAAGAAGCACTAAAAATCTTTTCACAGATGATTAACAGAGGTGTTCAACCAGATCACATTACTTTCACGTCCATTCTCTCGGCTTGTAGCCATTCTGGCCTTATCCACGAAGGTAGGAAGTGTTTTGCAGACATGGCTAAATTCCGTGTGGTACCTGAAGCCAAACACTATGCTTGCATGGTTGATTTGCTTGGGAGAGCGGGGCTTTTATATGAAGCTTATGATTTGATCAAACAGATGCCATCTCAGCCAAATGATGGGGTATGGGGTGCATTGCTTTTGGCTTGCACAATCCACAGGAACACCAAATTAGGTGAAATCGCAGCCAATAATTTGTTCCAGCTGGACCCAGAACATCCCGGGTACTATGTGTTAATGTCAAACATATACGCGTCATCGAGCAAATGGCATGAAGTTGGGAAGCTGAGAGGAGATATGAAGAGCAGGGGATTGAGAAAAATTGCAGCCTTTAGTGTGATCGAGTATGGTAAAGAGGTTCATGGGTTCCACACGGCAGATCAAATGAATCCCTACTGGAGAGATGTCCATAGAAAAGTAGAGGAATTGGCAATTGAGATGAAAATGGGGGTACGTGCCTGATCGTTCATGTGTGCTGCTTGATGTGGAAGACGAGGACAAGGAGCATTCTCTCAACTATCACAGTGAGAAGTTGGGTGTGGCTTAAGGACTCGTTAAGATTGAGAGAGGAGCTGACATTTATATAACCAAGAACCTGCGAGTTTGCAATGATTGTCATTTGGCGTTTAAGTATATTTCACATATATATGGAAGAAAAATCATTGTCAGAGATGTGGATCGGTTTCATGACTTTCATCACTTCCAAGGTGGCTTATGCTCATGCAAGGATTATTGGTAAGCTGCCTTTCCTGGCCTGTGGTTATATCTACAAAAAGGTTTTTATTCAAGATCTTGAAACTTGAATGCCCATGAAGGCCTAAGCTTAAGCTTTTAACTGATTCAGCATGGTCTTTTTCACTACATGCTGGTATGATTATTCAGAAAACTAAGATGAGGCTCTAAATGGAGGAGTGTTTCTGCTGCCCGATAACCACTTTCAACAGGGTATTGTTTTAGATCATATTTTTGCCTATATGTCAGTTTGAGCAGTTTTGCTCCCACAATTAATGCAAGGTTTCACATTTGAAACTTCCGGTGGAAAGATGAACAATGTACAAACCAAGTAACGAGCTAGAGCTAGGCCGAAAATAGAGCAGTTTGTCCATAAATGATCTAGAAAAATATAGAGGAAAATAAAAAGGCTGAGAACTGTAATTTTGGCTTCTACTCCTTCGAACGTCAATCTTTTGCATGAAGCTGCTGAATCTGAAGCACTGGATTTGGTATTGCTGTGTGTAATCACTAATCTAAATCCAGTTACCAACATTTTCATAGTGCTAATCGGAGAAGGGAAATGCTAACGGGTGCCACAGTGCACCCGTTCAGAGTACAAAAAGTACAATTTTAAAGTACACTTGTACTTTAACGTACATCTTTAAGTGTACTTTTGAAGTGTACTTTTTTTGTATAAGTGGGACCCACAAAAGTGTACTTTTTGATCCCTTAATGGTTGCCATAGTGACTGGATCTAATTACAGAACCGAGTTGATTGGAGTTTGATCAGGGATTAAAACCGATTGCTTTGTATAGCGTTGAGCTTCTAACTATGAGCTGAAGTTTGTTATGGTTCAAAACAGATGTTGGAATCATGGGAAATAGAATAAACCGTAAACCGCAGGATTGGTGATACTTTGGGCAAAGAAACTCGGTGAAACTTTTTCCGGGTCTAGCAGATGAATATTCAGAATGCAGTACCCCACAATGGTTGAACCAAAATATTCAACTTGATATGTAAGTTTCCAGTTTATTGGATTCATATTTTGTATCATTCGACGGCTGCGAATAAGCGTACTCGTTCCAAATTTTCAGGACGTGTTTTCCAGCTTTGGGTGAGAGGACAAGGAATTCTTGCAATTCTGCCTGATTCTGGGAGAAGGTATGTAGAATACTATAATACTGCTTCAGGGAATTTTCCTTTTTGGTCCCAACCAATCAATTCTTTGAGTTAAATACTGTCATGATGATTTAGCTCCTATCACGAGTATTTGCACAAGAAAGATTGAAATATAGAGGATAGAGAACTAAACTAGTATTAATAGTAAAAAATAACTCATGAGGGGGCATGGATTTCTTGTATATCGACGGGGGAAGACAAAATGAGGAAGAAAAGCACAATTGTCTGCGGTCCAGTTTTAGATCTATATGAACCAAGAAAATTTGATAAATTGTTTGTAAACTGATAGGACTTCTTGTTAAATCTATTGTTTTTCGTTGGAACAAGTTAAAAAGAAAAAGTACATGGTCTAATGTTACCTTGTGCAACACATTTTGGTTACAGAATACACAGAGTTTGATAAGGTTGGCATTTTCATGCATTTGTAGGTCTTGGGGATTAAGGAGTTGGGGGTGGTGGTGATTCGTTCGGTGTTGGATGGGTCGGATCCATAGGGTGACCTCCTTTCCAGGCTAATTTGCAAACTAGGGAACCAATTAGTGCCGGCTGTCCGAAGTCGGCCAGAGGGCACTCTGATGCCTAAGTTAGACTCTGAGAGTGAAGGCGTCAGATTTGGAAATGGTGTGCCTCTCTAAGGTTTATCCCTTAGGCTTTAGGCTTTATAGGGACATCATGGATGATGCTCCGTGCTCACGTCGCCGTACGCATCCATTCGGAATGTGACTCCAAGATAATGTCTCCAACTGACTGCTGAGTCCTCTATCGGGTCTGGTCATGCTTCGGTCCGGCCCAAGGAACGTGTAGAATTCATCAACTTCTTCCAAGTGATTCAAGTTGGCACAAGTCATCGAAAATTTATTATCACCGGTTGCTATATTGGGTTCAAATTCTTACTGGACTATTGTTAACCTCTTCTCTTCTCTTCTCCATTTTTCTTTTTTCCACTTTCCTTTCCTATTCTGCCCACGTCACTGACTTCTATGATGGCCTAGTGAGTGTCCTTCTCAAGTCTTCCATTCACTGCACTTGGGCAGGTAATTTGTTTGAGTCTGAGGGGCATGACTGTCATTCCAGTCGTCAACGTGAGTGGTTGGTTTGTAGGTTGATGAAATTATTTAGGATCTTTTTTCGTATCCTCAAAAGTGTAAGGACTCGAAAAGATTTCAGTCTTTATTTTGGATGATTGCGAAGACTTTCCCGTCAACGCGGAGCCATTCGTGCTGCAATTATAGTACGGATCAGGGGCTTTTCTGAATAATGGTATTGTCAGTATTTGGTATCAAATTCTGTGTCTAACTTCTTTTTTTATCCAACAATAATGAGTCTATTCCAATAAAAAAAAGTCATACGAAGCTTACAAAGTTCTCTAACGAATACAACAACGAAAGAAAAATAATTAGAGCCTGTATCGGTAATGACAATTATGAACATATTAATGCCAAAATCCAAACACGAGACATAAAAACTCACTTCTCACCGACTGTAAAGTGTGGGGCACGAGGAGTTTGTGATCAAGACAGAGAATCCCCCAAGGCTAGTAGAAATTTCAACCAAGGATAACAATGATCACCATAGACAAACCTCCTCCTAAATCTGTTTTGCATAAACTAACGCTTGTCGAATCCACCACTGAGCATTTGCTGTCAAGACAACGAACCCTTGCTAACATGGAGGGTGGAATGCTGGATGAAACTCTAGGATAAAACTCCACTGACACGGCAGTCTCTCACCCCAAGGGAGCAAAGCTAGCAAAACTGACTACCCTCGAAACCAAGACAAGTACAAAAACAAATCCAGGGCCAAAACAAAAATTTATTAACCTGCCATCTCAACCCCCGGATCTATGGAAACCAAACCGGTACATTTCTGGATTGGAAAATCCAACGGGAAAAGAGACAGCCGTACTAAAGAAGTAAAGAAATGCAAAATGAAAAACCCTAACCCCAACCTCGTCGTTACTTACTACCGCCAACCACCATCTAGCTGGTAAGGGGTAAGGAGGAGATGGATTGGAGCTTGACCTTGCTGCTCATCAACACTTAAAACAAGGGTCCGTTTTTTGGAAGGACATAGTAAAGGGGTCTTTACTTCAATAAGGACACCAATTTTTTCTTTAATGCCAAAAGACCAAATCACTTATACATTCCAAAAATGCCTCCACTAGCCAATGAAAAGTGTCTAAACCCCCAAACCTAATGAAAGCGCATAAACCTAAACATTAGGGTATCCTATGAAAGTGCCTAAAACCCTAGGGTACCCTTAGAAAGTGTCTAAATCACTAAAACCCTATAATTGGAAAGTACACCCTAAACCTAAATCCTAGTGTACCATATAAAGTGCCTAAAACACTAAGGTACCCTGTGAAAGTGTCTAAACAACTAAAACCCTATAATTGGAAAGTGCACCCTAAGTACCTAAACCATAGGGTACTCTATGAAAGTGTCTAAAACACTAGGGTACCCACGAAAGTATTTAAACTACTAAAACTCTATAATTGAAAAGTGCACCCTAAGTGCCTAAATCCTATGAAAATGCCTAAACTTAAATCATAGGGTACTTTAAGAAAATTGAACCCAATTAATTTTGTCCCACGCATGAGAGAGAAAGTCCCAAAATTCATGGGTCATTCGGTCTACTAACGTTGCTTTCTGGCAAAAGTGAAACTTTTATTCGGTCCACTGACGTTGCTTTCACGTTTCAAGGTTGGTCAGAAAGTCCGACATGTTGCTTTCAAAGTCATGGCACCAAGAACCACGTCGCTTTCAAGTCACACCACGTTGCTTTCTTCCATGCGGGCCCACAATATTCATTATGGTATTTTTGTTTAGTGTTGTCCTTGAGCTCTCAAAATTTTTCTATCAATGTATTGGAAGCATTAAAATAATTTAAACCGAACTAAACATCATTTAAAGCTTCAAATTTATCCTTTATACCAATTTTCTGTTAAAACAAACACACAAACGAGAAGAGGGATACACCAACAGACGGAAAGGAGAGAGGAGGAAGAGGGAGAAAGGGGTAATGAGCGGCAGCCCCTTCCCCCAGAGGAAAACCTAGATGCTGCAATTTCAGAGAGAGAGTTGAGCAACGTAAACAGCGATCACCTTTTCAAAATTCGTGCCTAACTTTTTGTTACAATGTTTCTTGAATCCTGATTTTGCTATATGTAGCCATTATTAGCTCGGCTGAATCTGACGTTACAAAAGAGTGATATCGCGGTTGGGTGAAAGATCCAACTAGACTTTCTAACTCGTGTAAAAGCTTCCCGAAACAGCCATTTTTTGCATCACAATTCAACTAAATTGCGCAATTTTGCTCATTGAAATCCAACTAATTCCAAGACTAATTAATAAATTATATAGGCTAAGCCTAAAAATCTTAGCAAAATCCTAATAACATAAAAGAACTAAACTACCTTGAACGCAAAAAATAAATAACAATTTTAACTGAAACTCTAACAGACGGAAACCCTAAATTGTAGTAATTCCTAATTTATACTTCACACCGATGTGCAACTTTCTTTTGGCCAGTTCGACGTTTAAACTCGTGTAAAGGCTTCCAAAAACAACCATTTTTTGCATCACAATTCAAATAAGTTGCGAGATTTTGTTCATCGAAATCCAACAAATTCCAATCTGGTGCAAGTTCATCAAAGGATGCGAAAATTTGTTGAACACCCTTTTATATTAGGGTCCGTTTTTGGGAAGGACATAGTAAATAGGTCTTTACTTCAATAAGGACATCATCTTTTTTTTTAATGCCAAAAGGACAAATCACCTATACATTCCAGAAATGCCCATACTAGCCAATGAAAGTGTCTAAATCCCCAAATCTAATGAAAGTGCCTAAACCTAAACCTTAGGGTACCCTATGAAAGTGCCTAAAATCCCAGGGTATCCTTAGAAAGTGCCTAAACCACTAAAACCCTATAATTGAAAAATGCACCCTAAACCTAAACCCTAGAGTACCTTATGAAAGTGCCTAAAACACTAGGGTACCCTATGAAAGTGCCTAAACAACTAAAACCCTATAATTGAAAAGTGCACCATAAATGCCTAAACCCTAGGGTACCCTATGAAAGTGCCTAAAACACTAGGGTACCCACGAAAGTGTTTAAACCACTAAAATCCTATAATTGAAAAATGCACCATAAACCTAAATCCTAAAGTACCCTATGAAAATGCCTAAACCTAAATTTTAGGGTATCTTATGAAAATTGAAGCCAATTAATTTTGTCCCACATGAGAGAGAAAGTCCCAAAATTGAAATCAATTCCCACGCATGAAGAGAGAGAGAGAGAGGAGAAGTCAGTGGGTTACGTGGGTATTGGAAGTGGGACAAGGGGGTGGGTATTGAAAGTGACGGGTAGTCCCCGTCACTTGGGGTTCTACACAATTGATAAGTTATTTCCAAAGGGGACCACATGCGTGTCAGACAAAACCCATCATACTCGGTCAGTGTTGTCGAAACCCGACTTTCACTGTTGTCGGCAAAAAATTCCTCCACATGTGCGTGAGTGTGGGTTTCATTAAGGGTATTTTTGTCTAGTTTTATCCTTGAGCCATCAAAAAATTTCTATCAATGTATTGAAGACATTAAAACAAATTAAGCTGGACTAAAAACTATTTAAAGCCCCAAACTTGACCTTTATACCAATTTTCTGTTTATATTACCCTTCTTGTAAAAATGAAGAAAGAGACCACTGCAGTTGGCCTCTTGATTTTTGAAGTCAAGCTCCAAATAACATTTTCTTTGATTAACGCAAAATACACTCCAAACATATGATTTGCACTTCACCCATGTGATATGAGATGGTTAGAAGGGGACCCTCCTTTTTTTTAACAGAAGAGTGTGTCGATGAACTGGACACAGTCCCTTACACGGTCATTTTCACGCGTTTGTGTAAGGTGAGGTATTTCTAAGGACAAATTATTGTCGACAAAAATTGATCTCGTAAGCCTGGAGTGATAAACTCTGCTGAAATAAGTCCATTAGCAACTGCGACAATCCTATAGGATTGAAGGTGACTTTTTGGTGCTCCAATGGCACGTTTCTTTGTTTGTTCTTTGTGATAGGATAGGCTTCAACTTACAGAATGATGAGATTGTTGATTTTATTTTGGGTTCTCTGCTGATTAGGTTATGATAGTCCACAAGTGAGTCATTAAACGCGTGAAGAGAAGCAGCCTTTGTGGGCCATTACCAATCAAATTACACTTTATACCTTTGTTTCTTTTCTCCATTATCAATTACTTCAATGGCTGAAATTATTTTGCATTTCTTGTCTCCTTTCGAAAGACCTTCACGTCTTTGTGTACCTAGTACACACTTTTTAGATTCCTCCGACCCTCGGGGCCTCACCTGAATGCATAAATTACAGCAAACTGTTTGTTTACACTGTACTTTTATTTCTTTCCTCCATCATCAATTACTTCAATGTCTGAAAGCATTTTGCATTTTTTGTCTCCTTTCGAAAGACCTTCACGTCTTTCTGGACCTAGCACCTACTTTTTAGATTCCTCCAACCCTCGGGCCTCACCTGAAAGCACAAGTTACTTCAAAGTTCAAAGGGTTTGTTTATCTACAATATGCTATTATGCAGTGTGCCAATTGGAAGCAATTTCTGTTCGCGCATGGAATAACTCGGGGGTGTTTTGGAGCATCGTTTTTTATCATTTCATTTTTAGTTTTTTGGTGTTTTGGTTTTTTAGAATATGGTCAGAATATATTTTGAATATGGTAGGAGTGTTTGAAAAAAATTGCTGAATGCATTTTGCTGCAAGAGTAGCGTCTGAGAGATATATATAGAATATATTTTGTAGGTTTTTTGTTAATCAAAATAGGAAAAGTGAAAAATAAAATGTCAAAAAGCTCCTCCTAGCATTTGAGAGATATATACAGCATATATTTCTAATGTCAAATTTTGAGAATGAGTTTTGGTTTAATATGTTTTGGGTTTGGGCAACCAAGCATCCAATTTGTTTCTCAGACTCCCTCTCCGGAATCGAACTATAATTCTTTCATCACCCGTCACCACCATAGTAGGCAACAGGCGCACAAATTACCCAATCATGACACAAGGAGGCAGTGACAATAAATAACAATATCGGGCTCGTTTGAGTCTAGTTTTTTTAATGAGTATAATCTAAATCCTTTAACGAGGATCCATTGGAGGGCAAGTCTAGTGTCAGCAACCACGGTAATTCCAGCTTCGGTAGTGTATATTTAAGTTGTTGTAGTTAAAAAGCTCGTAATTGGATTTTGGATTAGGTCGATCGATCCGCCTTTGGTGTGCACTTGTCATCTAGTCCCTTCTGCCAGCGATACGATCATGACCTAAATTGGTTGGGTCATGCCTCTGGCGCTGTTACTTTGAACAAGTTAGAGTGCTCAAAGCAAGCCTATGCTCTTGATACATCAACATAGGATTTCAATCTTATTCTGTTGGCCTTCGGGATTAGAGTAATGATTAATGGGGATACTTGGGGGCATTTGTATTTTCATAGTTAGAGGTGAAATTCTTAGATTCATGAAAGACGAACAACAGCGAAAGCATTTGCCAATGATATTTTCATTAATCAAGAACGAAAGTTGGGGGCTTGAAGACATTCAAATACCGTCCTAGTCTCAACCATAAACGATGCCGACCAGGGATCAACGGATGTTACTTTTAGGACTCCGTTGGCACCTTATGAGAAATCAAAAAATTTGGGTTCCAATGGGAGTATGGTCGCAAGGCTGAAACTTAAAGGAATTAATGGAAGGGCACCACAGCCTACAACTTAATTTGACTCAACACGGTGAAACTTAAAAAATGAGAATCTGAAAATGTGAAAATGAGTCGGCCAAACAAGCCCTCTTCTGGTGGTGTTGAAAATTGCAGCCTCAATTTGGGAATAGTCCATAGGGACTACCTTAATGGCATATGAGTTGGCAAAGCTGTTAAACTTAAAGTATTTGTTCTTTCTCGCATGGTTGTATGATCGAATTTGCTTAGAGTAATAGTCCGACAAACTAGATATCTTTTCTGTTTTGTGGGAGGTCTATGAACTAAATATTGTGCAAAGAGATTTTGTTCTTTTCACACCTTAGTGGGCAGTGGAAACCCTATGATCTCTTTAGAAAGGTAGCTATGCCAGTTGTTCTCTCTCTCTCAGTCTCTCTCTCTCTGTCTCTCTCTCTCTCTCTCTACAGTTTCTATTTGGTAGTTGCATCTCTCTTGATATAAAAATATAACTCGATCTAGTCAATTTAAGAGTCCAGTATTCCATTATGAATTGTTTTTTAATAAATGTCCATTTTGTAAAGTTAGGGGGTGAATGTGTAACGACGATGTCTCCAGAGTGGGTAAATATGAAAAAATAGAACTTTTATTCTCTAATGATCATATCTATAAAGAAAGTTGAATTTAGGAAATGAGAAAGTTAAAAAGGATGAAGGGAGTACTACTTTAGCTAATAAGCTATCATAATGGATCTTACTCCATCCGTCCCAAAATGAATGTCCATGATTACTATCACACTCCTCAAAAGATCATCTATATATTGCAATATATAATACTTGTTTCAATTTTAAAGACTTTGTTTAATAAACTAACCAAAATCTATCAAACATGATCCATATTGAGAGGTGTAAATAGTGTTTTGAGACATCCATTTTGGAACAGAGGAAGTATAATGGATAGAAGGACTGTATTGTTCACTACTAAAAAATTTATACTAAGTAGCTTTCCTCTATATTGATGTGGGCACTCCATGGTTAATGTTTATTTTTTATCCCCAATGTATGAGCGAGGTGGCACTTTGATCCCTAATATAAAAATTGGTCCATTGCTTTCCAATTTTCAAAATGTGTGTTTAGATGGTCTCCGCAACTAATTCCATCCAAATTGTCTGTCAAAGTAGAGGTATTTTCAGAACTTAAAACGCAGAAGTTGGAAACTTTTAAAACGCATGAGATTTTTCTTTTTCTTTTTGATCAACCATGTGACTTTTTCCGAGTACATATTTTTTTCTCAGTGTGCTCCTCTTAATCACAACACCCAAATCGAGCCTCACTCTCCACTGTTGTGATGCACACTCTCACCTTTCTCGCCACTGTCCTCGAAGTGAGTTCCTCCTTTCTTCCATCTCAACCGCAATTTGTAAAGGCAAGAGAATAATCTCGCAAAAAAAAAAACAATCAATCGAAAGAACATGAGACAACGATATACATGATTCCAACTTAAGCTAATCCCTTAATCGTACTCCACGGGGTGCTAGGAGATTTCACTATGATGGAAGAATTAGAATTACAACGGGGGTTGCCCTAGTGCTCTTTTGATAGAGCAAGGCAATACAGTACATCAGAAAACCTTTAAAAAAATGCCAAAACTCACGTTCTTTTGGGTTCAGCCGTCTGGACGGGATGTTCAGAGACTTCTGGCTGAACATACCCTATGCAGACTGAATCCGGGGATCCTGTAGTGCTACACACGAGCCGTTGATCTCGGCAATCAATGACTTAGATTTCATCTCGGCAATGAATGGCTTGGATCATGTACGGGACAAGATGAAATCCGATTCATTGATTGTGTGATCAACGGCTCGAATGTCGCACTACAACCTTGTAGTGTGGCACCACACTACAGGATGCCCTCTTCCGTGCAAACTAACTCTCAGAACTTTCCCTCTGGACAACCCTGACCAACGTCCGGACGGGATCTTCAGAATGCTCACCCTCAGTATTAATCTAAAATAGTTCTTTTCACTCCAAACAATCACCACATTGAATGCTCACCTACCTTCCCACCCCATCCCCCACAAATTCCATCGAATTAACTCCTCCACCACCAGTAGCCACTTTTTCTTCCTCCTTTCCTTTAATCGATCCTTGCCCCCACCCACCAACCACCAATGTTAACAACACCGTCAATAGTATGTTGAAGTATAAAACGTAACATTAGTTACAGTCTTACATTGACGACGAGCATGACTTTAGTGGTGGGATTTTATAATTCATTGGTCATGAAATGCATGACATATAAAAAGGCCTTTGCATTAAATTTTAGTGGTTGCAATTTTTTATTTGTGAAAATATTCCATTACCCTACCTTTTTTCTATTAGCAGATATTATTGTCCAATAAAACTTGTTAATTTTCAAAAGTGAAGTTCCAGAAGAGCCAACATGCATTGTTCAAGTTGATGGAGTTAAAAAAAAATAGCGATCACCATTATCCTTCAATTGAATTTTAGTTTATAAAAGCGATGGTCTAATGTTGGAATTTATCAAAATAAATGGGTTTTTATTTGGGGGTTTTTATCAAAATATTCCTTGTGCCTTGAGAAAGCTACTAAAATAGTTTTGGGTTGTTGGCTACTTAAAAGGGTGTGACCTTTGGTAAAAAGGTACATCCTTTGGTGAAAGGGTGCGACTTTTGGTGAAAGGGTCGTCCCTTGCTGAAAGGGTGCGACCTTCGGTGAAAGAGTGCGTCTCTTGATGAAAGGGTGCAACCCCCTGCAAAAAGGTACGTTGGGTCTATAAATAGAGCCCTAGGCACAATCATGTTGGACACATTCTAAACGTCATTACTTTGCCAAAATACTTTATAGTTGCTTTCTTGTTTTGTTACACGTTACTCAAGCAGAAATAGTGTTAACAAATCCTTGGTTCATTTGATCACAAATTCGACTTGGTATTCTGTCTATCCTTCGTTTGTCCAAACGTAGGCAGAAGATCATTGAATTGATTGGGCTTTGTTGTATCCTCGAACAGATTCGCTATCAACCTGGTGCACACTAAACGGTGGGGGCGAATATTATTTTTGAAAAGCGTGCCTCGAAGCAAGTTTCTACAGGTTCCATCATAGGCGTTCAGATTTCTCAAAGACTCCTGGATTTGCACCAACAATTGAAAACAGTATTCGAAATGGCATCAGCATCAAGGTCTCTGCGACAATTAACACAGGACTTTGTGAAATTGGACAAGTTTGATGGTGGGAACTTAAGGCGTTGGCAAAAGAAGATGCATTTCATGCTCACGACATTGAATGTCGTGTATGTCCTTACTACACCGTATCCGAAGGAGAAAGAAGACGAGGCATTGGAGGAGACACAGGTGAGGATGAAACATGAGAACGATGACAACATCTGTAAGGGGCACATTTTGAATGCACTTTTGGACGTTTTGTTCGATGTGTATTCGAATACGGAGACAACAAAGGAGATGTGGGAATCATTGGAGGGCCACTACTTGACTGAGGACGCAACAAGCAACAAGTTTCTGGTCAGTCAGCTTATGAGTTATAAAATGGTAGACAACAAGTCTATGATTGATCAATTGCATGAAATTTAACATATTTTGAATCAATTTAAGATTAAGAACATGAACATGGATGAATCGATTGTGGTGTTTTCTGTGATCGATAAACTTCCTCCTTCTTGGAAAGATTACAAAAAAAGTCTTAAGCACCAAACTAAGGAACTTATGTTGGAGCAATTGGTTGTTCACCTCACTATGGAAGAACAGACCAGGCGTCAAGAGAAGGAAGAACTTGGGGATAGTACCTCCAAAGTTCATGTTGTGGAAGAAAGAAAAGGTTCCATCAAGGATAAACATAAGAAACAAAAGGGTTGGCGAGGCAATGACTAGGGCGATGACCCGAAAGGAAAGAGTCCAAAGGTTGAGTGTTGGCATTGTGATCAACCGAAGCACTTCAAAAAGGATTGCAAGTCAAAGAAGACGAAGGATCCAGAGGCATCAGGTCCAAAGGGTAAGTTTTTTGCCGTTGTGTCAGAAGTTAGCATGATTGGGGATGCCGGAAACTAGTGGATTGATCAGGGGCAACAAACCATGTTTGCAATGATAAGAAGTTCTTCATCGACTATGAAGTAGTTTATGACAGTTTGGTTCTCTACATGGAAAATTCGTCAATTGCTCCTATCAAAGGCAAAGGCACAGTGGACTTAGAGTTAACTTCTAGGAAGACTTTAACTTTGACTTACATTTACCATGTACCAGAAGTTAGGAAAAACCTTGTATCTGGATGGACTGATCAGGGGCAACAAACCATGTTTGCAATGATAAGAAGTTCTTCATCGACTATGAAGTAGTTGATGACAGTTTGGTTCTCAACATGGAAAATTCATCAACTGCTCCTCTCAAAGGCAAAGGCACAGTGGACTTAGAGTTAACTTTTGGGAAGACTTTAACTTTAACTTTGACTGACATGTACCATGTACCAAAAGTTAGGAAAAACCTTGTATCTGGAAGCCTGCTTAATAAGCATGGCTTTATGCTAGTGTTTGAGGCAAACAAATTTGTTCTGTCTAAGAATGGCACATTTGTTGGAAAGGACTATGTGTATGAGGGCATGTTCAAACTCAACATTAATAATACATTCACAGTTTCTATTTACTTGCTTGATTCTCTTTCGTTATGGCATAATCGCTTAGGACATGTGAATACTAGGAAGATCGATACCAAACCAAACCAAGCCTTATGTCCCAATCAATTGGGGTCGGCTACATGAATCCTTTTTCTCCATTGAGCTCTGTTAAATGCTACTTCATCGCTTAAACCCAGTATACTTAGATCTTTGCATACTACCGCATCTAAAGTCAAGTTGGGTCTTCCCCTCCCTTGTGCATTTCTACCCAAAGCTATCCTATCCACTCTCTTAACTACTGCATCCGCTAGCCTACGATAGACATGCCCAAACCACCTTAACCTATTTTCCCTTACCTTCTCCTCTATAGGTGCTACACTCACCATCTTGCGAATTGTTTCATTTCTAATGCTATCACGTCTAGTCTTACCACACATCCACCTCAACATTCTCATTTCCACTACACTTATCTTATTCACTTGTTGCTTCTTAATAGGCCAACATTCTGTCCCGTAAAGCATCGCTGGTCTTATGACAGTTCTATAAAATTTTCCTTTCAATTTTGTTGGTACCCTCTTGTCACATAGTACACCAGTAGTGCTTCTCCACTTAAGCCACCCCATTTGGATCCTATGCGTCACATCATCTGCAATCTCTCCATCTTGGCTAATAATAGATCATAAATACCTAAAATGGTCCCTCTTTGGTATCTCCTGATCTTAGATCATCACTCTTTCCTCATACTCACTTCTGGTATCACTAAATTTGCAAACCATATACTCAGT
Organism: Vaccinium macrocarpon; assembly: GCA_022606695.1. Taxonomy (NCBI): domain Eukaryota; kingdom Viridiplantae; phylum Streptophyta; class Magnoliopsida; order Ericales; family Ericaceae; genus Vaccinium; species Vaccinium macrocarpon. The sequence continues at coordinate 5,652,132 of CM040179.1, read as the reverse complement.
TTTACTCCTACTTATCCGAAAGCCCTTAGACTCTAATGCTTCCCGCCAAATTTCTAATTTAGTATTAACACCACTAGCCGTTTCATCTACAAGGACAATATCATCTGCAAACAACATACACCATGGGATATCCTCCTGAATATGCCTAGTCAATTCATCCAATACTAGGAAGATGGATATGATGGTTAAATTAGATTTAATTCTTAAGTATGATCATGATATGATTGATAAATGCAACGTATGTTCACTTACTAAAATCAGTAGGGTTTCATTTCCTAAAGTTGCTAGGACTACTACTTTGTTAGAATTAATTCATAGTGATGTATGTGACATGCATAACACCCCCACAAAAGGAGGCAAGAAATACTTTGTAACTTTCGTAGATGATTTTTCTAAGTATTGTAATGTTTATTTATTGCACTCCAAAGATGAGGTTCTTGAGAAATTTATCACTTTCAAAACTGAGGTTGGAAAACTATGTGGAATAACAATAAAACGTTTAAGGTCGGATAGGGATCGTGAATATTATTTTTCCGATTACTATGAGTCAGTAAGAATAATTCATAAGAAAATGGCACCATATACTCCACAACAAAATGGAGTGGCTGAACAAAAAAATTGGACTTTAACAGAGATGGTTAATGATATGCTTACAATTCAGGATTAGGCACTGGTTTGTAGGGCAAAGCCATACTTACCACTGCCTATATCTTGAATAGGGTACCTCTAAAGAAGTCACAAGTAACTTCATATGAGTTATGAAAAAAAAAAAGAAACATAACCTAAGTTATCTTAAGACTTAGGGTTGTAGAGCAATTGTGTGATTGCCGGAACCCAAAAGGAAGAAATAAGGTGAGAAATGAATCAAATGTATATTCCTTGGTTATGTTTTAAATAGTAAGGCCTATATAGGTCTCTTGTTTCTGAGACAAATGATTTTTATAGGGTAAACACCATAATTGAGTAACGGGATGCTATATTTTATGAAAATAGGTTTGTACCTATTTAGGTTAATGAAGAGAATGAACCAACCTCTTATGGGCTTGAAATAGAGGCGGAACCTATGGAACAGGTCGAACTTATGAGAAGTAAAAGGGCTCGAATTGCTAAGTTCTTTGGTTCTGACTTTATAGTGTATCTAGTTGAAGGAACTAGAGATACTACATGTAATCATACCATGCTTTCACTTCATGTGGAATTGGATCCATTGACCTACGAGGAGGCTATAAAATTGCAAGACAATGCTTTCTGGAAAGAAGCAATCTAAGATGAAATGGATTCTAACATGGGTAATGATACACGGGTTCTTGCTGATTTGCCACCGGGTTCCAAAGCCATTGGTTGTAAATGGATTTTCAGGAAGAAAATGAAAGTTGATGGCACAATAGACAAGTTTAAGGCACGGTTAGTTGCCAATGGTTTTACTCAAAAGGAAGGTATTGATTACTTCGATATCTATGCACCGGTAGCAAAAATCTCTACCATTAGAGTTCTTCTTGCTATAGCTTTTATTTATAAACTTCAAATTCACCAAATGGATGTGAAAACAACATTTTTGAATAGTGAATTGGATGAAAAAATTTATATGAAGCAACCGGAAGGTTTTGTTGTGCAAGGTCAAGAAAACAAAGTATGAAAACTTGTTAAGTCTCTTTACGAACTTAGACAAGCACCTAAACAGTGGCATGAGAAGTTTGATAAGGTAATTGTATCAAACGGGTTTAGGATACACCAATCGGATAAATGTGTGTATAGCAAATTCACCAAAAGCCGAGGTGTAATTGTGTGTTTATATGTGGATGATATGCTTATCTTTGGGACAGATTTAGATAGCATACAAAGCACCAAAGTTATGCCTTCATCTAGTTTCAGAATGAAAGATATGGGTGTGGCTGATGTAATTCTAGGAATTAGAATTAAAAGGGTGGAAGGAAGCATAATTCTTACTCAATCTCATTATATTGAGAAGATATTAAAGAAGTTTAATAATCAATTTGACAGTACTCCTATTTTCTCACTGTATGATCCACATGTCAAGTTATATCCTAACACAGGTAGAGTGGTATCATAGTTAGAATATTCTAGGGTGATATGTAGCTTGATGTATGTTATGACTTCTACTCGACCGGACATTCCATATGCAGTAGGTAAACTGAGTAGGTATACTCGCAACCCATGTGATATTCATTGGAATGCAGTTAATCGACTATTGAGGTATTTGAAGAAAACTATTGACTACTAGATAGTCTATAGTGGATATCCTTTAGTTCTTGAAGAATACACGGATGCTAGTTGGATAGCTAAGAATGAAGATCACTTGTCAAAAAGTGGATGGATCTTCACTCTTGATGGAGGAGCAGTTTCTTGGGGATCAAAGAAACAAAGCATAATTACAGATTCGACAATGGTAGCCGAGTTTGTGGCACTAGCATCGGGTAACAAAGAGGATGAGTGACTGAGAAATATGTTGTGGGAGATACCCATGTGGCCAAAACCTATGTCACCGATATCTTTGCATTGTCATAAGTCAACACTATCACAGGCTTACAGTTAGGTGTATAATGGTAAGTTCAGGCATATAAGACTTAGACATAGCTATGTGAGGAATTTGATAACCGATGGGGTGATAACCATCGATTATGTCAAGTTAAGTCAAAACCTGGCAGATCCTTTGACAAAAGGTCTTGCAAGAGATTTGATGTGGAAAACATCACAGGGGATGGGACTTAAAACCCACTAAAATGTAATCACTCCTGGTGGAAACTCGACCCAACGCTTGTTAAGCTTCAAGTCATTGGGTTCAATGAGCAAACTACACCATAAGTCGTGATGGCAAGCACTTTCCGATTACACCCATCCTATGGTGAAGTGTTTGGTACCTGTAATTTAAAAGGAGGAGGTGAGCAACTTAGCTCTTAATAGACTTCTAACAGTTTAGTTAGGTGGATGTTGTCACAGGAGCATTCTTAAAAGTCTACCTATATGAGTGTGAGGGTGGTGCCGCTTTCTAGAGGTTCACGGGCTAGAACTTTAGAGCACTCACGAAATAGGATATAGACACACGACCAACCCACATGTCAGCAATTTTGAATACCTACGTCAAGTAAGATGCGTGCGTAAAATGTGCCCGGTTGGTCATAAATTAAAATATAACTTTTGATATGCCTTTCAATTCATGTGAAATTGAAGAGAGAGATCACTGTAGTTGACCTCCCAACTTTTGAAGTCAAACTCCTAATGACATTTTCTTTTGCGAAATGCAAAATACACTCCAAATATGTGATTTCCACTTCACCGATGTGAGATAAGATGGATAGAAGGGCACTCTTTTTCTGTAACGAAGAGTGTTCTGGTGAACTAGACACAGCCCCCTTCCACGTGTGTGAGGTGAGGAGGCTCTAAGGACAAATCCCTGTCGATGATAATTGATCTCGTGGCCTTGGGATGATAAGCTCCGCCAAGACAAGTTCATTAACAATTGTGACAACCCTATGAGGACTTTTTTGGTGCTCCAATAGCTCCTTTCTTTGTTTCTTCCTTGTGATATGATGGGCTTCAACTAGTAGATGATGAGATTGTTGATTTGGGTTCTGAGCTGGTAAGGTTATGATATGAAAAAAGGTTTGGAACATGAAAGCAAAACATGAAAAAGAGCATGAAAGAATATTCAACGGATGAGATCCATCCAATACATTGTTTGCCAGTATACCGGATAGATCTCATCCACTGGATGTGTTTTTTTGTTTTATTTCATTTTTTTTATTTCATTTTTTTTCTTTCATGTTTTGTACCAAAACCCAAGTCCACGAGTCATTAACGCATCAATTGAAGCAGCCTTTGTGGGCCATTGCTTATCAAATTACACTTTACTTTTAGGGGAGTGATTTCCACATCCCCAAATTGTTATTCACACCACATTTTTTTGTCTTCTAGTGAGATTTTTATGTGTAAAAATTTCACTCAAAGACAAAAAAAAATGTGTGGATAACAATTTAGAGGGTTTAGGGGAGGACAGCCTGCAATCCCCCTGTTGACCAAAGTCAGAGTTAATCATCCAATAGGATGTTGACAGGTGGCACCAGTCTTCGTGTGACACATGGCTATACCTCGCGCAAGGTTACATGCAAGAGCCACTAGCGCGGCACCACTTATCATTAGGCGCCTTAGTGGCGAGCATGCCAGGCCCGATAAGGGTAGTGTTTGGTTGATCATGGGCCATCCGAACAAGAAGAAAAGCCCATGGCCCAAACGACTAGCGCGGCCCAGAGGCATGGGCGAGAACACGAGAAGCTAGTCTAATCAAGCCCAAGTAATTATACCTTTAAAAGTCCAAGGACTCAGGGCCCCGAGGCTTGGTCTGCAGATAGCCGCAAACCAAAACAAAGTTACGACATTGCCCTAACTAGAATAAACGAAGATCCAATGGTTTGGTGGCTATAAAAGAACAAGAGGCTCATTGCGCGAGGGGTGGAATAGCGGGCCAGCTGCATGGTTGGTAAAGTCACCCCGTGGTTGGTAAAGTCACCCTGCGGTCAGGTCGTACGAAAAGGACATGTGTTCTTGTATTATAGGGCAATAGCCTAACACCTAATCATTGGTCCAATGTGCCTATAAATATGAGACATTCCCTTTCACAATACCCAGAGATTGGTGATTTTTGGCAGAGCATATGTCATTCTAGAGGAAAAAAAGGGCAATCACATAATGGAAGGAGAACATTCTTCCTTGTGAGATCATCCACGTCCTCTAAGTCACCGGCGTACTATATGGATGAGTCTAAAGACAATCCACTACCATAGTCTTTATTCTGTACACACTTATTCTATTCTTCACCCTTCTCCTAGATCACTTCATTCTCATTTACTGTTTATTATTTACTATTTTTACCTCTCTAGCTCATTATTCTCTTTGAATATTGATGAAGCAAGAACCATGTAAAGAGAGGGTGAGAATATCAATTACATACTTTTATTTCTTTCCTCCATCATCAATTAGTTCAATGGCTGAAAGCTTTTTGCATTCTTGTCCCCTTTCAAAGGACCTTCACGTCTGTGTGCACGTAGCACCTATTTTTTAGATTCCTCCAACCCTCAAGCCTCACCTGAAAGGAAAAAGCCTCAATTACGTCAAACGGTTTGTTTTTCCTATTATGCAGTGTGCCAATTGGAAGCAATTTTTGTTCACAAATGGAACAGAAATCACTCCGGGATGTTTAGGAGCCTTATTGTTAGATTTTCATTTTTAACTGTGTGGCTTCTTAAATTATAGTCAGAATGTATTTTGAATCTAGTAAGAGTATTTGAGATAAATGTGCAGAATGCATTTTGCAATAGGAAACTTTTAGGCCTTTTTGTTAATCGAAATAGACTGTCAAAGTAGGGGTATTTTCGAAACTTAAAACGCAAAAGTTGGAAACTTTTAAAACGACGTGAAGGTCCAAATTGACTGTCAAAGCAGGGTTATTTTCGAAACTTAAAACACAAAAGTTGAAAACTTTTAAAATGAATGAGATTTTTCTTTTTCTTTTTAATCAACCATGTGATTTTTTCCGAGTACACATGTTTTTCTCAGTGTGCTCCTTTTAAGCACAACACCCAAATCGAGCCTCACTCTCCACTGTCATGACATGCACTCTCACCTGTCTCACCACTGTCCTGCAAATTCCTTCCTCCTTTTTATCCATCTTAGCCAGAATTTGTAAAGGCAAGAGAACAATCGTACACAGAAAAATAAACAAGCAATCGAAAGAATATGAGACAACAATATGCTCCTCCTCAGGATTTTGAAACAGGTCTGGACCGCCCTGACCACCATCCGGATGGAATCTTCATAATGCTCCTCCTCAGGATTCTGAAACAGGTCTTCCCACTCCGACACAATCACCACACCAAATGCCCACCAACCTTCCCACTCCATCTCCCATAAATTCCAACACATCAACTCTTCTATCACCAGCAACCACTTTCTCTTCCTCTTTTCCCTTAATCGAGCCTTCCATTCTCCTCCCCATAACCACTGTAAACAACATCGTCAAAACTTAGAATCCGGGGAAGGCGTTGTGTGGTAGGCGTTGTGCGCCATTGTTTTGCGGCAAAATTACGTCGTTTTGCTCATTTTCTTAGTATATCCAAGGGTCCTGTTTGAAGAGTTAAGTGTGAGGTTTAATTTTGGGGTTCAATTTTAGGAGATTTAGGCTCTTTGTCGTAGGGTATAGTGGGTTTAGTCACTTGGATTTAGACACTTTGAGTTTAGGCACTTCAGGTTTAGGGTTTAAACACTTTGGGTTTATGCACTTTTGTAATGGTTTTTTTTCCTCCAAACAAGGCCCTAGGAAGGTTTGGATGTGTGCAAAAAAATAAAGCAAAATGATGTAGTTTTGTCGCACAACATCTACCATATAGCACCCACCCAGATCCCAAAACTTAATATTGAAGTATAAAACGTAGCATTAGTTAAAGTCTTACATTGACTACGAGTCCATGAGCTTGACTCTAGTGGTGGGATTTTATAATCCATTTGTGGTGAACTGCATGACATATAAAAAGGCCTGTGCATTAAAATTCTAATGGTTGCAATTTTTTATTTGCAAAATTAGCCAACTACCCAACATTTTTTCTATTACTAGCAGTTACTTGTATACCCCTTTGTTTCAAATTGTTCGCCCCTTCTAAAAAAACGTGCATTTTAGATACAAAAAATGATGGGTTTACGAAAATTATTTTTCAAAAAAATTTACACCATTTTTTTCTACTCAATGAGATCCTTATATTGGTGTAAAAAAATTAGAAAAGAAAAGAATGCTTATTCGTCATTTTTTTGGTGCAAAAATGCACGGATTCCAAAAATAGAGAAAATTTTGGGACGGTGGGAGTAGTAAATTTGCTAATTTTCAAAACTTAAGTTCCAAAAGGGCCAACAATCAACATGCATGCATTGTACAAGTTGATGAAGTAAAAGCAAAAAAAAAAAAAAAAGGGTGGTGTTGGCCATTATCCTCCAATTGAATTATTGTTTATAAAAGTGACGGTTTGATTCTGTCAATTTTTAAAAAGTTAAATTATTTATGACTATCTATTTTCATAAATCAAAATACAAATTTCTATATAAGTAATGATGTCAAATCAAGCTAATTTTTTGTATTGATGTGCTACTCTAAGAGTCTTATAAGACGAAGAGTTCGCGTCAATAATAAATTAATAATCGAATAGTAGGGCCTATAACGGCGGTGACGGAAAACCCACAATTTTCACTGACGGCAAAAGTACAAATCTAGTGATTTTCCGCCATTATCCTCCACTTACAACGAACTTTTGAAACTGTCGAGGGCATTTAAGTGATTCAAACACCAACACTACTACAAATAGTAGCCCCCATTCCACCTCTTCCCTCTTGGTGACAGTTCCTCCCTGATCACTCAGCCAATCAACCAACCAACCAAAACCTACCCCGCCGGAAAACCATGGGGTTCACGGACCTTTTCGCCGGCGAAATCGCCACCGAGCTCCTCAAAATGTTAGTCCAAATCTGTCGAAAAGCCGGCCTCTGCAAACAAGCCGCCGAAAACCTCAGAAACTCCATCGAACACCTCCTCCCTGTAATCCAAGAGATAAAATACTCCGGCGTCGAGCTCCCGGCGGCACGTCAGCGCCAGCTCGACGAACTCTCCGTCAACCTCACCTCCGGCCTGGAACTGGCCGAAAAAGTCCTCAAATCACCTCGCTGGAACGTGTACAAGAATTTACAACTTGCGAGGAAAATGGAGAAGTTGGAAAAAAGCGTGTCTAGGTTTATGGCGGGGACGATGCAGGCGCACGTGCTGGCGGATGTGCATCACGTGAGGTTTGAGATGGCGGAGAGGTTTGATAAGATGGAGATCTCGGCGCGGCGGCTGGAGAGGAGGTTGGGGGAGATGAAAATTGGGGTGGCGGAGGGCGGTGGGTGGTTGGGGGAGGCGGTGATGAGGGTGGACATGGACGTGGAGGAGGAGGGTAGTTTGGGGAATTTGGGGAATTTAGGAGAGGGTAGTTTTGGGAATTTGGGAGAGGGTAGCTTGGGGAATTTGGGGAGTGGGATGGAGTTGGCGAAGAGGGAAGTGAAGGAGATGGTTATGGGGAGGGAGGAGGTTAGGGTTTTGGGGGTTTGTGGGATTGGGGGAAGTGGGAAGACTACTTTGGCGAAAGAGATTTGCAAGGACGATGAAGTTCGAGGTAAGATATGTTTTCTTGAGCCCTTCTATTGGGACCGACGGGATGTACCGATGGGGTACCGACGGCGTCGCCGACGCTGGTGTGGGTCCCAAACGGCCGATCCGAGCCGTTGATCGTTCTCAGAATCAAATTCCGAGTGGGCCACCGCGGGAATTGAGGCAATCGGACGGCTGTATGAGCTCGATCCAAAATCACTCGGAATTTGATTCTGAGAACGATCAACGGCTCAGATCGGCCGGTTTGGGCCCACACCGGCGTCGGCGACGCCGTCGGTACTCCATCGGTACATCCCGTCGGTCCCTTTAGATTTACTGTGTTTTCTTTCCTCAAACGATTCATCGAGCTGGCCCGGACGTTCAATTATAAAAATAAAAAAAATCATCGGCAGCTCGAGACTCGGCTCGCTATGGGCTCCAATCGATTTGGCTCATTAGTAAATGATTTGAGTTCGAGTTTTAAACTTGTTTAGTGAATGAGTTGAGCTCGAGCTCAAGTTTTATGCTCGTTTAGTAACCAAGTCAATATCAAGTTTGCTGAGAATCATTCTTTTATTAAAGCTTGCCTCTTTTGAAGAGGCAGCTCGGCTTATTTACTGAGGCTTGATTGGTACGAACTGAGCTGAGCACCTCAATACTAATTAAACAACCTCAGCTCGAGCCAGACTAGTTTTAAATGGGACGTTCAAAGCTCGGCTCGGCTCATTTGTAGTCATTTGGTATCTATCAACTCCAGTTTAACTGTACCCATTTGCCATTGAGTTTGAACCTTTCTTCCCGTGCAATTTCAACCTAGGATAGAGATTTTTACGCGGTCATGCAGCTAAAATTGCACTGGAATAAACATACAAATTCGGTACAAGTGATTTGAGCCTCCGAAAATATATGAGTATGCTTGTAAGGTTTCTTATAGCTGTATAAAACTGTTACTTCTAATGTTTTGGGTTTTTTTTTCTTTTTCTAATAGTTTGTTCCCTTTTTCTGGGGTTTTACCTCCTTAAAAAGGGGTTTTTTTCCTGGTTGTTTTTCTCTTGTTTTGTGGCCGAAAAGAAACAAATCTTAGCCTTTATGCGTGCATCAAACAGTTTCACTTAGTCTTCGATTCATTTCTGGGAAGCTTGAGACAAAGGAAGAAGTCGAAGTAGAATCATAAAGTATCATACTTTTTTTAGGTGGAGAATAAGTAGTGGTCTATACCTGAAAGTATTCACTCTTTGACTGTCTTTCTTTTCCATTAGTGCTCTGATTTTCTCTTTTACACATTTCTTCAAATTCCTCAAATAGGATTAAAGTACTATTATTGTTGATTGTTTACAAACAAAGTTAGTTAAGGCGCTGTGGTCAGAACTTGACTTTACTTTATTGGTGGATTTAGCTTATGGTATTTGGTTATTTTTGGAATCAGCACTTTTTGACTCTACAAGTTAATACTATCAGGTTACTTCAACAAAAGAGTTTTCTTCCTGACTGTGTCACAATCTCCGAACGTGGAGCTATTGAGGTCGAAGATCTGGGGAATGGTAACTGGAAACAACGTGGTAGATTCGGGTGAAATAGTTCCTCAATGGACTCTGCAGTATGATTTTAGGATCGTTACAAAATCACTTGTGATTCTAGATGATGTTTGGTCACTCCGGGTTCTTTCACAGCTTATTCCCCAAATGCCCGGCTGCAAAACCCTTGTGGTTTCACGATTTAAATTCCCCTCGGAAGTTATCAATTGGACCTATGAATTACAGCTGTTGAAGGAAAATGAAGCCTTGTCCTTGTTCTGCAAAAATGCCTTCGGACAAAACTATGCTCCTTCCGGTGCTAACCATGAATTGATCAAACAGGTAAGATTATAATAAGCAATATTTTTCTCATTCTCTTTCAATTAATTTCTATTCTTGACTGACTATGCTCTGAAATATGGATAGGTGGTTGATGAGTGTAAAGGCCTTCCATTGGCTCTTAAAGTAATTGGAGCTTCATTAAGGGACCAAAGTGAAAGGTTTTGGACCAGTGCAAAGAATAGGCTGTTGCGAAGTCAACCTATTTGTGAATCGCATGAATTCCAGCTACTTGAAAGAATGAAATTAAGCATCGATATCTTGCCGGAGAAGGTGAGGGAGTGCTTCTTGGACTTGGGTTCTTTTCCAGAGGACAAGAAGATCCCACTTGATGTTCTCATTAGCATATGGGTCGAATTGCATGATATCGATGAGGAAGAAGCTTTTGCGATTCTTATTGAGCTTTCGGATAAGAATCTCCTCACTTTAGTGAAGGATGCACGGTAGGTGAACTGAAGTGGTTTTTTTGTTTCTTTAGTCTGAACATTAGTTTTCTGGTTGATTTTGTTAGATATTTGGATATGAAAAGTTGAAATTTGTCAATTTTCAGTTGTGGAGAAATGTACAGCAGTTACTATGAGATATCCGTGTCTCAGCATGATGTGTTGAGAGATCTAGCTATACATTTAAGTAACCGTGAGAGTGTAAACCAGCGGAAGCGATTGCTTATGCCAAGAAGAGAGGCAGGGATTCCAAAAGAGTGGGAGAGGAAGGTCGATGAGCCGTTCAATGCACAAATTGTCTCCCTTCATACAGGTATTATGGTTGTTTTATTTATTTTCTGTAGATGACTCTGGAAACTGTCTACAAGAACTCATTGAGATGTTTGAACTGGAGAAAAAAATCTCGAACTTTTTTTACAAATATATATTTGTTACTAACCCGAATATGGGGCACGACTGCAACAGAATTCATTTCTAGTTTCTTGATTGTTTTGCACTTTTCGCTGATATGGGTATATGTTGCGATGTAGGTGAAATGAGAGAAATGGACTGGTTTTGCATGGAATTTCCCAAGGCAGAAGTACTTGTCCTGAATTTCTCCTCGAATGAGTACTTTCTTCCTCCCTTCATCGATTATATGCCCAAGCTCAGATGCTTAGTATTAATCAACTCCAGCACCTCAAATGCTGTCCTTCACAACATGTCAGCCTTTGCAAATTTGTCCAACTTGAGGAGTCTGTGGTTTGAGAAAATCTCACTTCCTCAATTACCCAGAACAACCTTACCCTTACGAAACTTGCGCAAAGTATCATTGATTCTTTGCAAGATCAACGACAGCCTAGATGAGTCGGTCATAGACCTACCCCACCTATTCCCTGTCCTCTCAGAGCTCACAATCGATCACTGTGTCGACTTAACGGAATTGCCTTCAAGTATTTGCCAAATGCACAAACTGAAGACTCTGAGTGTCACTAACTGCCACAGTCTCCGCGAACTGCCACCCGAGTTGGGGAAACTGAATGCTCTCCAAATTCTGAGAATTTACGCATGCCCCTCTCTGAGACATCTTCCAAACAGAATATGCAGTCTTGTTTGGTTAAAGTACCTTGATCTATCTCAGTGCGTTAATTTAGCTTCCCTTCCCGAGGGGATTGGAGCATTAACGCGCTTAGAAAAGATTGATATGAGGGAGTGTCTGCAAATTAGGAATCTGCCCGATTCTGTGGTAGATTTGCAGTCGCTTCGCCTTGTGGTTTGCGATGAAGAGGTTTCTTGGTTGTGGCAAGATGTGGAGAAGGCTTTACCAGATCTTTGTGTTCAAGTTGCTGAGGAATCCTTTAACTTGGATTGGTTGGCAGATTGAGTTTGGCTTATCTATCTATAGATGTCACTCCAATTTCCATTTCTGTTTTCTGTTGTTATTGATCTGTTGTATAATTGAACTATTTGTAAATAGCTGGAATAGAAAGAAGGGTGGGTTATTAATACACCACTATCTTTGGCTTTCTGGGTTTTTTAGTTAAGTTTGTGTGATGTTTTTTACTTCCTTTCAATTGAAGACTCTTGAAAATTCCGAGAATCAATGCTACGAGCACAAAATAAGTTTATGCTACGGGCCATTTGTTTGACGTGACTAATAATAAAGAGAGATTTTCTCATATGATACAGAACTACATTAGATTCATAATGGAGGGGACGAATTGGGGGACCCTGCCATCCCTCGGGTCGGCACCCCATCCGACCTTCCGTTTTGTGCATCAGCAGTTCAAATCTTATCTCAATTAAGCGTATACAAGGCGTCATTATTTAATGTGATCCGAACCGTCAATGCATTAAGGGACAACTTGGATGGTGTTGGCACCCCAGCCGTCCCCAAAGGATAGCAGGGCCACAACCCAAATTGTATTGTACTAATAACGTCCCCAGAGAACAGCAGGGCCACAACCCAAATTGTATATATTAACCTTTTGTGAGATTGCAGTTGTGATAAATATTTATGGAAAGTGTTTCGACCTTAAAAATATAAAAATAAAAAATAATAATAATAAATGAAACAACCCAGAAAAAGGCAGCTGACTAGTGAGATCCACTCTGTGGAATTATTTAAATAAAGTGTTTGGAACAAGAAAAAAAAAACATGAAACGGCAGCCGATAGTTGAGATCCACTTGGTGCACACAATCGGCTGTTGTTTCCTGTGCCATTTAACTTTTTTTTTTCCCTGTTTCATATCGTACCAGGGCTCAAATACTTACTCCTTAGACAGAGAACAACTTTAAGCAAGCATCCATTATATGACCTCTTTGGCTATTTAGTCTAATTTGATCCTCGTATCCGGTCAAATAAACGAGCTCCAATGCAGTAGAATACATTCATGATGAACTCATTTGTTGATGAATAATAAGTAGCGGTCCAATTATATTATCAGTTGGACTAGTTAAAGCCCCGGAGGCCCAAACAGCTTTTAATTAAAAATTGCCAAATTCGGCAATTTATCGATGAGCCCCGAATAGGCCCAAACTTAGAGAGCTGAAGCAGAATCGCATTGCTATCAATACTCACCACCCTAAGTCATGATGCATGGTGGGTTTCGGCAAAATTCCTTTATTTAGGCTTTCAATTTAGGTATTTTGGTAATATTTAGATCAAATTACTCTTAGTGTGTAATTCTATTTTTATTGATTCCAGTGGGAAAGTCTTAGAATTGTTTCTAATTTTCAATTTTGGGAGTTTCCCTAATTTTCGAGATTTTTTTTTAATAGTTTTTTAGGGTTTGCTAGAGTTTCCCTATAAAATGGCTTGTAATCTCTATTTTTCAGAAACTTTTATTCAATTAATACAACTTCAAAATTTTTCTCTTATTCTCTTGTGAACAACTCGTGTATTCGAGTACTATCTTTATTTGGAATAATATGCTAACTATTCTCTCATAAATTCCGTTGCGTCATTTGTTTAAGTAATGCCTCTATATATTTTGTTATAGCAACATATGTTCAAGTCAAATTGCACGCCCTACAAATAGAGTCGCAAACCTCCAATGATCAGTTTTTCCGTACCGGTCAGATTAAAAATTCAGCTGAAAGAAAATCCCCTCTTCACCTTCTTCCTAGGAGTGAGGTGGGTGACAATACCAACTCCCAAACTGCAGATGGATATTCCATCTGGATCTTTGACTGTGTTACTTCCACTCCAAGCATAAGAAATTTCCTGGAAAATTCAAGTTTTTGGACATCAGTTAGCATGTGGTTTGATTTTACTTCTGGTGCAATGTCACCCATCACATCCACGACATTATACTGGAACTTAGACCAAGAAAAAGAAGAGCAAATTAGGATTTTGCTACCTTCTTTGATTGGACCACAAATCCAAGAAAAAGTTTACAATCTGGAAGCAATTTTCTCCTTCCTAGGCTTTCATTTTCCTTCAACCAGACAGGGACTTATGTGTAGAGCTACTTTTCTTCAGTGATGAGTATTTTGTTTAATTTTAGCAACCCAGTTGCAAAAATCAATCGTGATTTTAGTACCTGGTGAACTCATTTGCTAAAATCATGACAAATGAAAACTTTGGAAACAATTAATGTTTTGGGGCATTAACTCCAACGGGTTGGCATTATGGTCAATGGTCATCAATCCCTCCTAATATTTCAGCTTCGAAACTTCACAGTTGCTCTAAACTCTTGTGGAGTCAGTTCATACATAGTTTTAAGTGAACTCCCCGTAAATGGATAATAGAAATGTAAGATTGACCTAAAATAGTAGAGGTACTTGAAATATAGCTCAGACACCTCAGTTATAAAAAAAACAAAGAAACAACAATGTTTGGGGCATTTGCCTGAAGATAAAACGGGTGGACCCTCAAAATGATTCTCGAGAGTCAAGAGTCAAGACCATTCGCATTAATCAATCTGTGATAAGTCCCTCAATGCCAATGGTCACAAAAGGTTAGGTGGAGAAAAGAGTTCACACCTCATTCACACTTGCAATTATGATTTGTATATGGGAGAAGGTCTTCTCAAGTCCCTTCAAGGACCATTTATCTTTTGATCGTTTGTTTTCAGTCCTGCCAAATATTATACTATTCGATGTTATAGTATTCACCAGTATATCGACAAGACTTTGTCGAGAACATCAATCATGCTACTTGATATATATTAATTAGACACAGTATTCATTTGAAACACTAGGATACCTACTATTTCATATATTTTTTTCTCTCTTCTAGGTGTTTGGCTACCATCATTCATAATTAATTTCTTCGATAATGGAATCCGGGAGGCCTATTGTCCATGGGGTCGATAGGCCCGCCAACCCTCATCCACACCGTCCATTTCGCGCTTCAACAGCTTAGATAGTAACGAATAATCGACAGTGCAGATACACTTAGACGATGTGAGATCTAAACTGTTGATGTGCAAAACGAACGGCCCGGATGGGGTCGACACCCCCTACCAACTCCAAGGGATGGCAAAATCCCCTTTTCTCGATAATGCATTTTTCATTTTTTGAGTTTAGAAAAACAAAAGCCAAAAGTAGGGAATGATGAGATTTTTGACTTCTTATTTTTAAATTTTCTCATTATGATTAATAAAAAGACCTACAAAATATATTCTGCACATCTCCCAAAAACTACTCATGTTCCAAAATACATGTTGCACATTTTTCTCAAGGGTTAATAATTTACTTGCCCTTTATACTATTCAAATTTTAGTTAAATCCGCCCTCTAACTATCAATGGAAATTACGGGCCCCTTCAACTATGTAAACGTTAGGCACTTGGTCAAATCCATCCAAATTAACGGAAAAAATAAGAAAAAAAAACCCTAACCATCTTAATTTGCTACCAACTGAAGAGTAAAAGAGACTTTTTCACCCAAATCCACGCAATCCTATATTTGGGTGTAAATCGGCAGCCCCAATTTTTAACCCCTCAACCTACTCAATCAAAGAGAAGGAGAGGAAACAGAACCAACACATCAGCTGAAGTTTTTCCATGGGAACAAAACAGAAAACCTTGATAAATATAGAAATGCACTTCTTTTTTATTAAATAGAAATGCACTTCTAGAAACAAGGAATATTGGAAAGCCACAGGAAACAGAGCAAATGACAAAAAGGAAAGGAAATGCCCAACTTCAAAGAAATCGGGCTGCCAAGCATGCTCATAGTAAACAATGTCATGATTCCACCTTGTTTATGAGCCAACAATTTTCCACATCCCAGCTTAATTTCCAAGACAATGAACAAGCAGCAAACTTTTTAGAGACAGCGAGGTCTCATGATTCGACTATCGAAAAGGTACCAACTTGGAAAGAAGAATGAACGTATGGGGCAGAAGAGCATTTTTCCACAGTAGAAAAATTCCCTTCAAAAGCACCAACAGGATTTTTTTTTGTTAAATTTTCCATCCATGAATTGAATGAAAAGTGAGGGATTTGACCAAGTCACTTACGTGTTTATATAGTTGAAGGGACAAGTAACTTCAATTAGTAGTTGGAGGGAAATTTAACTAAAAATTGAATAGTTTAAAGGACAAGTAGATTATTTAACCTTTTTTCTCAAACACTCTACCAAATTCAAAATACATTCTAACTATAATTCAACGGCCCATAATTCAAAAGGCAAAAACCAAAAATTGAAAATAAAAAGCTAAAAATGAATCTCTGTTGATAATATCCAATGACAACGATATTTTCAATGTGGCTAATGTTCTCGATAAGGTTGAAAAAATAAAAATAAAAAATGAGCAATTTCACACTATAAAGTGATGGATTTAAACCAATATAACCAACTCAAAATGAGCACTTCACAGAAAGCCAAGACCAATTAACAGTTTCACCAAAACTACAGCCCTTAAATCTCGCTCCGAATTCCACTATTCGGCAAATGACACATTTTAAGTTAATTTACACAGGTAATGTACAGGCATGTAACAGTGTTTTAAAGAAACCTACTAGGGATCCACTCGTTTATTCTGAGAGGGTAACTGTAAAACTCCTCATTTCTGCTATCTCCCTTCCTGCTCTGGAAAGGAGCCCACCATGGGATCCCCCTCTCGTTCCGGTACTTGTGGCCTTCAAGAGTGTTATCCAGCAGCGTTCCAACCATCATCGCCACAGCAGGTGGTGAAGAGAATAACGTGTTCACTATGTCGTTGAACTATTAAAAAAAAAACCGTGAAAACAAGATCAGAAATTTAGGCCACAAATGGGTAAAATTATGATAAGAGGAAAAAACTCCATCGAACTAGTACCCATTAAAGGGTGTCGGAGAGAGGTAGATTGGGTATAGACCAAACCTTTTTCATATTAAACAGACCCCATATGCGTTTAGTAGGCTCAGTTTTTTGCCACTGAACTAGAGGTGTCGCCCCGTAATTACAAGATACAAAAAAGATGATGATGATGCCCTATGGCTGCTCTTCTCCTCATTTGTTTATGAAAAAAGATGGCATTTTAACTCATATTCGAATAAGCCAAATAACTCAAAAGAAGTTGCTTACCCAAAATAACCCGAGATACAATTTATTTCTCTATGCATTCTATACTAACGGAGTCACGGTGAATATTTCCATAATGCTTGCCCTAGAAAATCTTGCAATTTCCTTCAGTGAAATCTAAAGAAAAATCTTGAAACAGAACACCCAAGGGTAACATGGTAGAGTCTGTCTTGGGTTCACTAAGCCTCTTACCACAGGACTCTGGATGTGTCAAAAAACCCAACTCCACTACCAGAATTTCTTAAATTTGTAATTTTATCTGTAACTGTTGAAACTTTTGCCGATCATTCGCTACCTTCCCCAAGGATAACAGAATCATGTAATTCGTAAAAATTATTCCGACAGCAACAAACATTCAAAAGGGGACTAAGTGGCACAAAGAATACAAGCAATATACTGCTTACCCATCCAGCACTGGTTCTAAGAGGTCCATGTCCGCTGTCATCTGTGTGCATGGTAAAATATTGCGGTATTGATAGTCCAAGGAACAGAGAAATGCCCAACACATAAATGTTTCGCAGGGAATTGGTGTTAGCATATTGAATGAACGAAATCCCAACAGCAGCTGCAGAATATATCATATTAGATAAAGAAAATTATAATATTTATAAACGATCAAGTGGATTAGTAAATATAAAAGACATCAAGTTCCGAACACTCACAGACAATGCCCCATAGGACACAGTACATGGCAGCAAATATTGGCAAAGGTATCATTGCAAAGAAGGCGCCAAACTTTCCTGAAAGTTAGGGAAATTTAAGCATTTTGTCATGAGCTCAAATTATACACACTTCAAATCAAATTGATTGCAATGGTCGCATGATAACAAACCAAATATAGAGAAAAAGATCATGAAAGCAGTGGATATCTGCACCACTCTTCTGCTCCCAACATGAGTCAGTCCAAGAAGGCCAACATTTTCACTGTATACGACACAAGCAAGGTTGTCAAATCATAAATCGAATCGAGAATCGGTAAGTTTCTTTTCCAAATCGTGAATTACTCCGATTCAGACATGATTTCTAAAATGCATGGAAACCATCAGTGATGATTACTCATAAATCTGAATCTCGAGACGTATCAATTCCTTACACTGAAGCAGAGGTACCAACTACAGCACCAAATATCCCATCAAGCAGCTGCCCAAGACCCTGCACTCAAAGTGGCTTCACAATCAATTGGTTTCAAACATCCTAAAATCGTGAAATTACATTAAAGGAAAAGGTCAAAAAGAGAGGAAATGATAATGGAGACAAAGAAACATCTATAGTTTGTGTCTACCTGTAGACCAATGCTTCGGTTAATCACATGAAGTGGAGGATGTGTAGCACCTGCAAGCCGTGCTGCAGCATAGAACGTTCCAGTGGACTGCACTACAAATAACAGAAAATTAAAAGCGGAGACAAGTTCGAGTTCTATTTCTGAACTAATTTACAAGAACACTTTCCAGAAAACTGTTGTTGAAAATGTAAACACTCAATCGTTCTAACATCGTAATTAATTGTGAGTAGAAAGAGTTTTTGGACAATCAAAAATACATTTTTGGAAATCCCTTTAACATTTGATCACAACAATAACAGAACCCATCCAGTCCCCAATCATTAGTGGTATGGGCATAGTGGTATGGGCAGGCGATGATTGAAGACAGACCTAACTTTTGGCAATATGCACAAATGACTATGCTCAAAATACCACTGAAGAAGTGGCCCCCCTAAACCTCCAAGAACTGAGGAGCTACAGAGACGTTTTGTTGCATGCCCCCCAATCAAAGCCGAAAGGCATCAGGCAAGCAGACTTAGAGACCCTAATCAATTTTTGTACTCATTACCATGCTTCCTTCATTTATGGTCAAGAGCATCTCACTAATTAGCACAGATCCCTTTTAAATTTGATATTTTCTCCAAAAATCCTTACAAACAAGTATAATAATTTTTTTAACTTAGTAATAGTCTGGATATTGAAAGACCAACCAAATGGGTAATACTTCCAAGGGATCCCACAGTACAAATTTTCAAAAGTGAAAGACGCATAAATTCAAATTTAACTTTATCCTATTGGAAGAAGGTTTATATCTTATGAGAAATGCTAGGGACACACATCCTCTCTCACAAGTCAAGGTGAGACCCACAACACTATTTAGAGGGCCCTACCACAACTTGTGAGAGATGATGTAAGAATGGATGTAAGGTTGCTCGAAATTCAAAGCAGAACTGAACAATATGATATTATATTGTTGTTTGGAAGCAACTAAACCTCTGCGGATGAAACAAGTGCAGCGCCAAACATCCCAAAGACATGGCTTGCTCTGAATATTGGAGTACCCCACTGGAAAGGATACGGGACTTTGATCCTACATTGGGAAAATGTCAATTAAGGTGTCATAAGAACTCCAAAAGAGAGAGAAACTCAATAGGATAATCCCCATCTGTGAAGAGTACCATGGAGCAGATTGCAGAAGATACGAACGGTCTACACGACAAGTCTGCTGAGTATTAGGTTGGGCATTGTTGTAAGTACCAGCTACAGTGAGAATGGCAGCAAAAGCCCAAATTAACCCAACGCAGATAAGCAAAGCAAACTTCTCAAGTACCACATGAGAAGCATGATGGATGAGCTGCAAATGCTGCAGAAAAGAAACAGAAAACAATTTCAGTTTCCTGAGTTTTCAAAACTTAGATGGAGTCATCGATAGATGCCGGTAGAACAATGTAGAAATCACCTGGCAGAACACAACCAATAACAGCATTGGCAGACCAATCTCCACGCAACTGGCAAGCTGTACATACAACATTAAGAGTAGCATAATTGTTTTCCAAAAACAGATTGCAAGAGAAGATTCAGATTTTTTTTCCTAGTCGTGAGAACTAAAATCCAGGTTTCAGTTTCAAAATACATTTCCAAAATTCACATAAAAAATTTAAAAAACAAAAACTTGAGTTGGTTGACTGTTTTTGAAACTTGTGATGTCTGATATTTGTGCCACAGAAGGATGCTTCCAAGATTCTAAAACATGTTTCCTCTAAGAAATAAATACATCATGCAAAAGATACGTGTTTGTTTCCCCAAAAAGCAGTTTCTAAAATGTCTACTATAAAACTGATTCTCAAAATTGCAAACCAAAACGAGCTGAATCATATAAGTACCTGAGGGAAGCCCATTGCAAAACGACCAAGACCCACAACACATACCACTGGCACAATGACGATAGGAGAGAAGAGCCTGAATGAAAATAAAACATGATGAAACAAGGAGACAAAGAGTGAAACACAAAAGGAAAATCATGGGGAAAAGAAGACAATTTAAAAAACTAGTCAAGGTAATGGGTTTTGTTCCTGTTATTTGAAGGTTCGAATGCTCTGGCCAATATGCAAAGACAGAACCGAGATGCTAAAACATGCAACTCCAGAAAAGGCAAGTACAAAATTTATGCTCAAGATGAAACTACATTACCTTGTAAACTTCCCCCACACCTTTCCATATCCAATCAGGATATTGAGTATAGAAGACACAATCAGTGATCCTTGAATAGTTCTCATAGTGTGAAGGAACCTCTACAGGCATCACATCAAAGCAATCAATAAAAATTGCGACGACCATCCTCAAAACAAAAGCTCCCAACATCAAGAAAATAAACTATTCTCCACATAAATAAATCTGTCTTACATGTTGCATTTTAAGGAGTGAATAATATGCAACTACTTGACACTCACAGCGAACTGCTTATTTACATGCCACCTACTATATCAAGATTAAAGAGCATAAAATCTGGACTGAAGTAGTAGATAAGTGGTAATGAGCTACGAAGGAGGGGCATGAACATGAACCATTTACTTGCAAACTACTATATCGAGATTGAAGAGCATAAAATCCAGATATAAGTAGCAGCTAAGTGGTAATGAGCTACAAAGCAGGGGCCTGAACATGAACAAGTGAAATATAGGACAAGATGGGGTAAAGCCACCCATGATCTATTGCTACCTGCAACAATTTCCATCTTGAACAATGAAGTAGAATTTGATCAGAGTTGAAATGGCTAACAGCCTTGTTACAAGGATATGGGACAGACATTTGGTTATGTCTTATGGATGGATCATTAAGAGCAAGTCCACCCTTGCTACAGTGACTGCCGAGGACCTAATTTTGAATATGTTTTGCAGAATCCATGTCTACCGGTGAGCTAGAATTCTTGCAAAAAAAATTTGACAGTCATATTTGGTGCCAAATTTGGCAACAATTTCAACGTAGCAAATCTGCAACATCACCCAAGCAAACCAATCTGGCACCAAACCAATGCAAGAACATTGCTATTTTTTCCCTTTTTGACACTACAGCAAGCCAAAAAATGGCTTTGGCAAAGTCATTTTGAGACCAACGGGTGGACTTGCTCTGGTTCTATATCCAAGGGCACAACAAGGGTTACTATACACATTTAGGAGAGTTCGTGGTGCAATCGACTTGAGATTATGGATCCAAATTTGGGTTGCACGTTAAATTGGAACCAAATAGAGAAAAAAAAGTGTCAGCCACAACAAAAGCATTTCTAACAATTTCATCCAACAATGTAAGGAATAAAAACCCCTTTTCAGCTGCGTAAAATTTGAACATGCCATTCAGGAAACCTTCAGGAGTAGATGAATTACAGTAAGAAAATCAATTAGGGGCAATATCAGTGCTATCACAAGCAATAGTTCTGATTTTGAAAGTTATGGTGTTTGTTCTCATTCTAAAACTCAAGAAAATTTTCAATTTTATTGTATGATAAAAACGCTAGAAACGTGTCATCACTCCGTTTTGATGGAAAATCCACAAAGAATTTGCGTACCTCATGCTCTGAACTGAAGGAGTTATCGAAGTAATCTCTGATGATCGACAACACGGGGAGGACATAAGCAAATGATGGACCCATCACTGTGGGAAGCCTAGTCCCGAACCATGTTTGAAGAAGAGTATTTATTCCCGCCATAAACAACAACGCTTGAATCACTCGGGCTTTATCACCCTATTCAAGTGCATTGATAGAGCTTAGAAAGTTTTGATTTTTAATTGGGATAAACCACGAATTTAACAGAAAGGGAAGTGAAGAATACTCACATGAGTCCCACCCATTCGAGGAACAAGATAAGTGGCAATCATAACTGTGGTACCAAGCATCACAATATAGTGTTGGAAAGCCAATAAAACTGCTTTTGCTGTTAAATAAAAATCACCCAAAATCATTAGCAGGAATCCACAGACAAACAACCAATCAATTAAGTAACACAATGGTTTCGAAAACCACAAAAACTTTTCAATTCTCGATAAATATGATTTGCTTCATTATGCTAAGTGGCTATTCTATTCTGGATAGTAAAGTACAAGGGTGAAGCTAATGCGGAACCGGCACGACAATATACATAGATTTCTTACATATTCAGCAAAAACAAATATAATTTGAACCATAAGTGGAAGAAATCAATGGACTAGCATATACATCTTTAGTATGTTGCATAAAATGTGAAGTATGAAAGAAATTAATCGCATGGAACAAGCAATCTTAACAACAAAAAAAAAACTCTTTTTTAGGATGCCTTTTACCTATTTATCAATTGAAACAGCTTTCAGAAACCTAAAACTTGTAGTATACACACATACACATGTATGAAAGCAAGGCCTCACAAAACTGGAGGCCTTGGGCACTAGTGTTAATCTTCACTTTGATTACACTAAATAAAAGGGAATAAAGTAGTATATTTTTGGATGATGATATACTATTTGCCATTGATATACTAGCACTCTAGCAGTAACATCTCAACATTGATTCCTGAACTTACCAAATCATTCCCCATAAACTCAAATCACTGAATTTAATTTTGGAAAATCGTCCTCTCTCATAGTTCGACCCCTCCTCGAGTTCGATTCCCGCCTCTGACCGTAAGTGAAGAATTTTACTACTATTAATTTAACTTGTGGGGCTCAAGAATTCTTATATCACTTAGCGAACCAACCACCACGGCACAACCAATAAAGAGTAGCACTGACAAAATTGGATGCCACAAGAATGGCTAAATTTAACAAGATTTCGATTTTAAAGGGAACCATCCATATGTGATTCTAAATTGCATATGAGTAAGCTGAATTCCAGTAATTGAAATTCAGAAAAGGGGGAGAGAATCAAACAAAATGTTTTTTAAAAGTAGGGTTGAAAAAGAAAGAGACTTTTGAATATCCCATGTAAAGGTACTTTTTTTCCGATAAATAATTCGAGTAGAGATACAACTTTATCATCATATAACCACAAAGAATCGACTGGACCATTGAATGTCGAGATGAGCGGTCGAGATTCGACGGGTTCTTGCAATCCGAACCCAGACCAATTGAAACCAGAGTTTAAATTCACATAAACAGAAGGAAAAAATAACAAATTTCCAAACAGTTTTAACCAAATCACATAGAAAACCCAGCAATTACAAATCGAGAGAGAGAGAGAGAGAGAGAGAGACTGACGCCAAGAAGGGTTAGAGTGGATGCAGTATTGGAGCTGAAGGAGCTGTTCGGATGGACCGTAAACAGGGCCTCTACCGGCTCCAAGTGGCTGTTGCAGCGACGGAGCAGCCAACACCGGATTCGGCGGCGGCGGGTGCTGGTGGTTTGCAGTCCCCACCATTGTACTTCCCTCTCTTCCTAAATTTCCTCTGGGAATTTTTTCCTTCCTATTTTCCTATCTTTTCTTCTTCAAGTACCTTGCCTATCCTATTCCGTTCAAAATAAGTGGTGGGATTCTTCCAGTTTCTATAATCAAACTTCACTTTGTCCAATGAATCACCGACGTGAGAGAGAGAGAGATTTTCTGGAAATTTGGGTTTGTATTTGGGAAGTAAAAAAAAATTAGTTGGTGAGTTAAGGAGGAAAATCTGATTTGTGGGATCGGATCATTAATTTGAACGTGTTGGGAACAATCATTCAGGCTTTATCACCCTATTCAAGTACTCTGCCACGATGAGAGAGAGAGAAGTAAGAACTAGGAAGCCTGCAAGATCTTTTACTAATGTTTTGGCTTAAAAAGCTAATTTGACTCTCTTTTTTTTGTCTTTTTTTTTCTTAGTTTTGTATCGATTTTTTGTGTATTACAGGTTTGTTTCGACGAGAGGAGGTAAAAGATTATAATTAGAACGCTCAATTTTTTAAATAAGATTGAAAAAATGTAAAAATCTGTCTTTTTAACTTATTTTTGTCTTTATTTAAAAAAATTTAAGTTTCGATCATAAATTTCTATTTCTTTTATTCCTCTCACTGAGACAAACTAATATAGTAATACACAAAATGTTGATGCAAAATTAAAAAATGTGAAAAAAAAATTCAAATAAAGAAGAAAAAATAAGCCAGGTGACTTTTTATGTCAAAACACGAGTTTTGCTCATCGCATAATTAACTAGGATTTGATTCTTAGATCAAGTCACAAAAAAATATTTTCATATACATCTCTTAATCTTTGAGGGGAAGAATGAAGGGGCATGCCTTTAACGGCTAATTATTAGGTACTCTTGGAGGAACGGATGGCATTGTCATGAGTTAATTCTCACCAATAAAATATCGGATCTGCATTATATGAATCGGTGCTTGTCTTTCAACCACTTAACCAAAGTAAATGATAATTGTCTCTTCTAAATAACTTATCACTACATAAATGGTTAGAAGTACCAGTTAGGCAATGACACGTGGTATTCCGATAACGCTAAATACTTACTCACCTTTAACTGGACTAGGTGGAAATTTAATTAAAGTACCGGCAAACTGATCCGGACATCTCTAACCGCCACGAAAAGAAAAGGAGAGTAAGAAGAACTACTAGGGGTGCTTTGGCTAAATTTGGTTTTTTGGTTTATTGGATTATTTGGTTTTGTCCTTATTCAAATTTTTTTTGCATTTGTTAGTTTTCGGTCAATTTTTTGAGGTTTCTTGGCTTGTCTTGACGAGAGGAATCTAGAAAGTATAAAATTATTAGCCAAACTTAAAGTTTTGTGAATAAAGACAAAAATAAACCAAAAATCCAATAAACCAATAATCCAATTTGGTTTATTTTTGTCTTTATTCACAAAACTTTAAGTTTGGCTAATAATTTTATACTTTTTAGATTCCTCTCGTCGAGACAAGCCAAGAAATCTCAAAAAATCGACCGAAAACTAACAAATGCAAAAAAAATTGAATAATGACAAAACCAAATAATTCAATAAACCAAAAAACCAAATTTAGCCAAACTAGGACTAAAAGGTGTTCTTTCTTTTTGGGAATCTGGGATTAATTACACGTTAAGGTAGTCCATGCCGAGGAACAGTACGCGTGGAACTTTGAGGGCTAAGTTCGAAGTTTCATTGTCGCTTCAAAATGATCCTTAACCTTCCACTAAATGTCCATTGTGCCACTGGCGGTTTAACCGTTTTGAATCTTTTTTCTTTATAACCGTTTTGAATAATTTGATAGTAAAAAAAGGGCAAATTTGCATAGGACAGGAGCCCCAAGGCCCACGGCACGGCATCCTTCGATTCGGGTGTCATTTCAAGCTCAAGAAAATAATTTATAAGGCTTAGTTTTTCATTTGATAAAATGGACATTTGCTAAAACAAGTAGGTAATTTTATCAAATGAAGTGGGGATGTGATTTTATCTCCAATGAATCTGGACATTACTGTATGAGGTTGGATGCAAATAATGGCCCTGTAAAACTTCAAGTCAATCAGGCAACGGTTGCTTACTAATCGAATCAATTAGTCTTCGTATGTATTTTTTGAATTTTTTATCTCATCCATTTGCTGAAGAAAAACATGATTTCGTTAATGGGTTGTCGATGTCTAATTAACTCGAGTTCTCTGGGGACAATCAATGCATTAAGGTCTGAAAAGTGAACGATTTGGATCAAATTTTAGAGCTTGAAATAATGCTCTAATTGAGTGCAGAGCAAGGTCGCTTTGTCCATTTCTCCGTTTGGATATACTCACTCTTTCAAAGTGTAGGATGTTTGTGCCCAATAATGGCGTCTTTCCGTGTCAAAAAACATGATTCAAACAATTCATTTTGTAAATTTTCATGTAAATGACGCCTCAAATACTAGTAATTAATTTGAGCATTATATCCAATATTGAAAACTTAATTATCAAATCAAATTTTTGGACTTAATTTTCTGGACATGAATAATAACAAGGTTGTATGCGATTACTATTATCGGATCGACTTGATTTTTTACAAATTATTCTACGAGTTGAGCCTTAGGAACGTATCGGTACACATCACTCCACACAAGGTCTACTTTGATTATCGAAGTTGCTCCTTCTATAAAGTTTGGTAATTAGCTTAGGGCTCCTTTGGCAAAAAAGAAAAAAAAAATTGTTTTGTTTTTATTCTTTTTTTTTTTTTTTTGCATTTGAATATATCCTTTCGGTGTGTAGGCTGTCCGTGCAATATTAATGGCGGCTTTCCGTGTCAAAAAATATGATTTAAACAGTTCATTTGTAAATTTTCATGTAAATAACACCTCAAATAGGAGTAATTAATTTGAGCATTATATCCGATATTAAAAAACTTACATAATTATCAAATTAAATTTTGGACTTAATTTTATGGATATCAATAATAAAAAATGTTGCTGTACGAGATTACTACTATCTGATCGACTTGTTATTCTACGTGTTGAGCTTCAAGAGCGAAACAATGCACACCACGTTTTTTAGATCAAGTAGAGACTGACATCCATTTAACGAGTATAGCACACCCGAGTTTGGATGATGGAGAAGACCCTATTTGGACTACCATGAGAGAGGACTTGGTTAGACGTAAATGGGACCAAGAAGTTCCTATTTTTATGGGTAAATCATTTGTGTGCAATTAGCTATATTGATTGGATAAATCATCCGTGTGTAATTTATCTTGACTACACTTCCTAATTTATTCAAGTGGCTACTAATTTTAGATCAAATGACATATTGAAACCTAAAAAAACAATTTTTTTTTAGATAGTGATAATGCCAAAACTGTTTTTGATTATGTCAAAACTCCGATGCATAAAAGGCATGTACATTGCACTTAAGTATGAGTAATATATGCATTGGAGTTTTGGCACAATCAAAAGTAGTTTTGTCATTAACATTTGCCCCCCTCTTTTTTTTGGCCAAACAATAACAGAAATACATCAAACTGGGGAAACAAAGTCCATAATTACTATAAGCTCAACCCAATTAATAGTCTCATTAAGGGGAGAGATAGCCCAATAAATACAAGGAGAGTAACACCCACATGCAGGTGAGATGCAAGAGTTCAAGCCAACTGAGCTACCCTTAGCTGGTGACCCTGTGCAGTTTGTGTAATGTAAATTATAATTCATGTGATTTTAACTTTCATGTTATAGTATTTGAGTGTATTGTACTCTCTCTGTTCCTTTTTTTAGTATCAACATTTCTGTTTGGACTATCTCTTAAAGTGTATATTTTGAAAAGTTAATCGGTAAAGTTTGTACAATTATCATATTGCTCTTTTGTTAAAATCAAATCATGAAGAGATAAATACATCAAATGATTAAAGTGAGATTCGTAGTAACTCTTAGCATCTCCAACCATCCTAGCTCCTCTATTTGATGGTATTAAATTTTGATTCTCTATACTTAAAGGATGAGAGAATATATAGGATCATCTCCATAATACAATTTATTTTTTTAAAGGGCATTTTTGTCCTTGTGAGATTTTATTAATAAATTTGTAGACCAATTATATCACTATGAGAGTATGAAGATAAGGTTTTTTTTACTATTATTCATCAAGGCATTTTAGAGATGATAAGCCCCAAATGTTGTATATATCCGGGCTTATCTCGCTCATTGTGATCACACACATGTGCATTTTGTGTCTTTATATGATTGATTTTGCGCGAGTTGTGTTTTTTATAAGTTTCAGAAAATCGGAGTTAAAAAGGCGTGTCCAAAACTCCAAATAATCTCTGGTTGTACCCAGAGGTATCCAAGGTCACGCAATGCCGTGGAGGACCATCGCTGAAGCTTAGAAGTCGATTCAAGAAGCTTTGGAAGGTTCAAAGAAGACCCGGAACAAAAGAACAAGACATTTGTAGTTATGAGCCTCAAGAAAATTTGACCAACCAATAGAAAAAGGCTCATTTCTCTCAAGATACAAAGGCTATGAAGATGAGGTCAATTGGGTTTGAAAGTAGACTCATAGAGCTTTTCAACGGTTCAAGAATCGCCTCATTCCGAGTTTGGGCGAAGCCGGGAGGCTAAGGAATCAAGACAAAGAAAATCTCAGAATTTTACTCTTTCAACCGGTAGAAGCTTTTTGCTCAACCGGTTGAAGCTGAACAGAAGGTTTTTCAACTGGTAGAAGCTTTTTGTTCAACCGGTTGAAGCTTCAATTTTCTGCAAATTTGGAGCCCGATCAGGAAATATCTTGTGGCACCTTTTTGTGGACTTTTTGGCACCTTCCTTTTATAGAAACTTTTGAGTTGTTGTGAGATCTTTTTAGGATATTATGTAGAGAGAGAAAGGGAAGACTATATTGAGTTCTCTCCTCTCTCTCCTTCTTTGATACACTTACTCTTTCATTTTTAGTTAATTTTGCTCTCACCTCTCTCCTCCATTGGAGAGAGTTTAAGGTCTCTCTCTCTAGTTTTTCTCAAGTAAGCTTTCGTTTCCCGTTTAATTACCGTGTATTAATCTTGTTCATCGTGATTGGATCTTTCAATATATGTAGTTTATTTCCAAGTTCATCTAGTTTTTAGTCTTGTGATTTTCTAGCTTAATTCTTTGAAAATTCTTGTTCTTAGTGATTGTTTGATAATTTCTCAAGTACTAATATTGTAGGCTAATCTAGGATCTTCACTTAAAATCGGTTTTTAATTTTGTTAAGCATGTAATTAGTTTTCTTCAAAATTATAGACTTGTTTTCTAGCATAATGTGTGAGTAGTTAAGTAAGTTTGGTCATGGGGTGATTAACACTCCATGACTAGAGCTAATCTGTTCCTCTCATCTCAAAAGCAAACACTTCCTGTTGATCAAAGAGTTAGGATTAATTTTATGTATCAAAATTTGGATTTGTTAATCTCTTTGATCTCACGTAGCCAAGGGCTTGACCACTTAGCACGTGTGATGCTTAGGGCGATGTCAATCAAAATGTTTGTTTAAATGACACAAGAATCTTAATCTTTGTGAAGCACATTTTCTAGTCAAATGGTTTTAATCTTTAAATCTTTCGTTCGGGAGCATCTAACAGTGTCCCAAGCCGGTTATCAAGAATCGAACGATTTAGCCTTAGTTGTGGTATCTATGATCCCCTAGACTACGTCTTAGTTTAATTTGTCATTTTTAATCTTCCAAGTCGTTTACGAAGTTAAGTGAATTCCACCAACCAATATCCAAAAGCCAAGTTTGCCGCTTTAATGCTAAAAACTTCATTCGCAAGTCAACTCTCACGCCGGGTGCGTTCGGTCCCTGTGGATTTGACCCGGTCTTACCGGTTATTATGCTACCGCCGACCTAGCCCTACGCTTGGGGCGACACCATCTACGACACAATCTAAGGTCGCAAGCAAGAGACAAAAATAGATGTTTTTGAGTGAACATGAATAGTAACCCTTTTTTAAAAGAATTGTTCTAAGGTCCATTATAACTTTTTTTAACATCTCTAGTCCACCTCATATTTCTATAACACCTCTAATCCATTTTTTTGAATTTTATAAGGTGTAAGGTCCACTCTCTATTTTTAATAGACAAATATACCCTTACATTGATTTTTAAACATAATACACCATCGCCGGAAAGTCACCGGCGTCGGAAGTCTGATGGGAAAGTTCATCAGCGTCAGAAAGTCGCCAGAAATTGGACTTTGTCGGAAAAGTCATCGGTGCTGGAGAGTTCGCCGGAAAAGTCACTGGCGTAGATAACCATATCTGGAACCAAAATAGGTGGTTATCTGGTGATTCCATATATGGTCCTGTTGCTATAAGGAATAGATTGGAAAAGTCGTCGGCGCAGATAACCACATCTTGTAAGCCCAGATAACTACATCTGGTAATTCCAGATAAGGGCCAGTTGTTATAAGGATCAGGTTGAAAAAGTCATCAACGCAGATAACCACATCTTGTAGATAACCACATCTGGTGATTCCAGATATGGGGTCAGTTGCTATAGGAATCTGATTGGAAAAGACGCTAGCACAGATAACCACATCTTGTAGATAATCACATCTTGTGAGCCCAGATAACCACATCTGGTGATTCTAGATATGGGGATGGTTGCTATAAGAATCAGATTCGAAAAGCCATCAGACCAGATAACCACATCTTGTGAGCTCAGATAACCACATCTGGTGATTCTAGATATGGTGCCAGTTGCTATAGCGATTAGATTGGAAAAATCATCGGCCTAGATAACCACATCTTATAAGTCTAGATAACCACTTCTTGTAGATAACCACATATGGTGATTCTTGATATGGGGTAAGTTGTTATAGAGATCATATTGGAAAAGTCACTGGCGCAGATAACCACCTCTTATGAGCTTAGATAACCACATCTTGTAGATAATCACATCTGGTGATTCTAAATATGGGGTCATTTGTTATAGGGATCAGATTAGAAAAATCATCAACCTAGATAACCACATCTTTTGAGCCCAGATAGCCACTTTTTGTAGATAACCACATATGGTGATTCTTGATATGAGGTAAGTTGTTATAGGGTACACCCTAGGATTTTAGGGTAGGATGCTCTAGGTTTTTAGGGTAGCGTATCCTAGATTTTTAGGGTAGGGTACCCTAGGATTTTAGGATATCATAAGAAGTGAGTGTATTATTGTAAGTGGTACGTATGAGTGGACTAGATGTGTCAGGATAATATTAGGTGAACTAGAAGTGTTAGGAGATTGTTATAGTGGACCTAATATCAATTCTCCCTAATTTTTTTCTATAATAATCACTTTATGAATAAAATTCATTGTTTTGAGACTCTCCAACGAAATAGTACTGAGGAGATGTTCTACTAACAAAAAAATATTTCAAAAACAGATGTCATTCTCTTATAATACATTATATAAAAAAATTATTTATTTTAAAAATACCATCAGCGGAACACTCCTGAACCGGAGATCAAACAAAATAATAGTAG
The DNA here is from genome assembly GCA_022606695.1 of Vaccinium macrocarpon. Taxonomy (NCBI): domain Eukaryota; kingdom Viridiplantae; phylum Streptophyta; class Magnoliopsida; order Ericales; family Ericaceae; genus Vaccinium; species Vaccinium macrocarpon. Next base: position 5,621,025 of record CM040179.1, on the reverse strand, counting down.
CACTTTTTGTTTAGCATCACAGCCGACATCAAAAATAAAATGGGCAAAAGACAAAGTGAGTGGGAAAAGGTAAGGAGTTAAGTAGTGACACTTTTGCCTTTCTGGCCAGCTGTCTACTCCAAATGTTAATGGAGGATTTGCCGGTCATAATGGTGTCAACTGTCAACGAGCTAATCTATAACGAAAATAAAGGCTTCAACTTTCCAAATAATATTGCCCCTGCTCTTGGTACACCAAGACAAAAATAAGAGTCATGTCAAATTCCAAACTTTATCCTCATCCACACCCTTGACGAAGACACCATAGCACCATACCATACAAAAAAACCTTTCCCATCTGTCAAAAAATTCTACTCTGCTTTACTGATGATTTCCTTCTAGTCACGCAAAGGGATTGATTTTAAGCTAAGTTACATTAGTTGTGTTTGGTTAAATAATTTAGTTTAATTTTAATTATGTAAGCAGGTGTAATTAGTGGAGAGAGATAGAGAGAGAAATAAAGAAAATGATGATGTAAGCAATACCAAAACTAGACCAAAATTGTGTACCGAACACAGCCATTGCACTTCAGTGAGCGCGAGTGTGAAAGTATCTTCTCAAAACATCTCAAACTATTAATTTCACGAAGAGTGCGAATAGATAGCGACGACTTAGATTGAGCATAGAGAGCGGAAATTAATATCTTATTGAGAGATTAATGATTCAAGATGCTATGAGCTTTTTATGAGCTCTCTTAGACTTTTGGTAAGTTTCATCATTCAATACGTGTGTCCTAAAAAATATGTAATTTAAATTGTCAATGGATTGGATGCATCTTACAAAATGGGGAAAAAATGATAATAATAGGACATTGCAGACGAGCCTGAAAACTTTGTTTGGAATTTAAGGAAATGAAGGATAAATAATAAATAATTTTCTTCTCTTTATTGATTTGTAGAGAGAGAAAAAAAAAATGAAATATTTAGCACATTTAGGTTATTCTATATACTTTGCTCACACCTTTCCACTTCTTGATACATTGATTTTCCATTATTTTCTTTTCTGTTTTTCCAAAGTTCGAAACAAACCCTTATTTTGTTTAGGATGGTTGAAAAGTGTCGAGGGTTTCATCAATGCTTCATGTGCATGAGCGCAAACTAAGAGAAAAGTGCGAGAGTATATTTCAAATTACTAAAATTCACGGGTACGAGAGTTAAAAATTACTAGAGCGGGAGCGGAAGATGATGCGAAAGGACTCGAACCCCAAGCAATGGCATGGTATGTAATTTTGTGACGGTTGAGGTACTAAAGTATGGCATGCAATGTCTTGAGAAGGATTGCATACCGTTTAAGTTTCTAAAAATTCATGCCGATCACGTGAATGCCGCATGGTCTGTGGGCACGACTGGACAAACAAGTGCCCAAGTTTCTCATTTTTTATTACTTATTATACCCGCACATAGAAAGTTTGAACCAACCAACTTTCTTTTTCTTTTTTTTCGCCAGACGATATACATTAGCTGGAAGGAGAGTTAGTAATGTTAGCAAGTTAGACAACCACGCTCCTCGTGAGGCTCGAACCTCCAGCTCCACGGAGGAGGCAAATAATTTGCCAGCTGTGCTAGCCTAGTAGTTCAAACAAACCCACTTTCCAAGATATATTTCCATCATTGTGCAAGTTATTGTTGGTGTCCTTTACATAATTGTTACATCATTTTCAATTAGGGGAGTGATTTTCGCACCCCCAAATTGTTAACTGCATTCTTCAGGAGATGTGGAAATCAATTAAGAGTGAGTGATTTTTGCACTCCGCAAAATGTTAATTTTGGGGGGTGTGAAAATCTCTTTGAATTAATTTTCACATCCCCTTGGAGGTGTGGTTAATAATTTGTATAGTGAGAAAATCATTTTCCTTTCAAGTATGGCCCTTGGTCTATTATTATCATCAAAATTGTTCATTTACAAAGCTCGTGAAGTTAACAAATACGGCATGAACATTATTGATCGCTATTTGAGTAACGCTTACGTTTTTTTATCATTAAAGTGAGTCCAGATGAATTCTATAATGTGAATACTGAAGTAGTTGAGACTATCTATCTAAGATATAATGGGAGAAGTGCTTTTCGGTATTTTGAATTCCAATCACAAAAGTGATTTTCGTAATTGCCCTCCAAAACTTAAGAACTTAAAATTACTTTTTACTTTTAATGTACCGTCAAATAAGTGTTGTGAATAAAATAGTAATCGATCAAAACCACCGCCGGCCCCACTATCCCAATCCAATGCATTCATCTTTAAATACGTGCGCACACATATTGTATGCTCACTTTCTTTTTATAAATTGAACGATATTCGAGTAACGTAACTAGTATGATTGAACTTCTCAACGATCTCTGCAAAAATAATTGTTTTGATGATTAAAGTGAACCTAAATCCAAAATGTGAAAGTTGAACCGGTTCAGAGTGTATTTTATAAATCGGGGGGAGCTGACTCATTAAAGTTAATTGCACTCTTCATAAAATATGAGATAAGTGTCATTGTAGAGGTAGGTATTAAATAGTACCAAGAGAGAAGTTTCGGTAATCTTCCAGAGACTCGGCCACGTCCCCAAAAATTAGAGAAAAATATAGTGGAAAAGGTAATAAGAAATCAGAAAGTACCCCCAAGTTACTACGGTTGGCTGATTGTTCAATTTACTTCTTTGATAATTGACCAAAATAGTTCGACTCTTGTGGTTAGACCTCAAAAAATAATTTTTTGTGAATGTCTTGGTATGCTTTGTCTTTGATGGGTTTGACGGGACTAGGGACAGAATTAGTTGAGGCCCCTTAAAGTGGCTCAGGACACTCTAATTGCAAACTAAAAAAGAGAGGCAAATTACGCTGACCTCCCCTGAGGTTTTTACTGTGTTCAAACTTGATATGTTTACTAAATGAGTGCCTCTATGAATGAGCTAAGTTTTTACAGACAAGTTGAGTTACAACTAACTAGTAAGCAGGGGGTGTAGTGTGTAGGCTACACAACAAAACGACGTCGTTTTGATATTTTTTTGATTCCCGTTAACTGCTTTGGTAGGGCTCTGTCTGGTGCCCTTATTTCCCCATTTTTTTTCATCCCACCAAAAACTAGGAATGACAATGGGTCAGTTCGGTTCAATTATTGTCACATCTGAACCCATTACCCAAAACTAGATGGGTACCCAAAACCAAACCGAAACCCAAACGGGTAGGGAAAATTGAAACCATAATTGAACCAATCGGGATTGGTTCTGTTCGCGTATTCCCCGTTAAATTTTAAAACAAAATAAAAACGAAAATAATTATGAATGAATTTCAAATTAATATGAAAATCAATTAACTGGAAATGCCAAAGATTCATCTATTAAAAAGGTATGCTGATATGCATCTAGATATTTGAAATGTAAAACTAATATACATAGGCTCAATTTTCGAATAGATTTTAGCACCCAAGTGCTAAAATCATGATATTTCAAATCAAAAAATGAAGTGGTTCCGTGTATCGTTTTTCGATTTTTTTTCACACCAAATTAAAGTAAACGAGGACTACTTTAATTTGGTGCAAAAAAAATCAAAAAACAATACACGGAACTATTTCATTTTTTTATTTAAAATATCATGATTTTAGCACCCATATATGTAGAAATTCAATGCATTGAAGCTATAAATAGGCTAAACTTCTACATATGAAGGATAATTTTGTAAATACACATATCCAGTTCGGTTCAAAGAACAATTCGATTATCAGTTCAAATCAGAACCGAACCGAACTCGTTCGGTTATCTCACATCCCATACCATATCCACACCCATGGGGAATATTTCGGTTATGGTTCAAGGAAAAAAACCGATTATGATTCGGATACCCATTAGTTCGGTCGAGATTGTTATCCCTACCAAAAACGAGTATTCCACAGCAAAATGATTAAATGAGGTATTTTCCAGCACAAATGGGGTTCATACAAATGGGAAAATTTTCCATTCGAGTTTGCCAGCCTATCATGATCACCATCTGTGATGCCTAGAGACTTGTAGGGTACCCTATGAAAGTGCCTAAAATCCTAGGGTATTCTACTAGGGTACCCCATGAAAGTGTCTAAATCTTAGGGTACTCTATGAAAGTGCCTAAATCACTAAAACCTTTTAATAGGAAAGTGCACCCTAAACCAAAACTCTAAAAAAAAAAGACTTACCTTAGTGGTAATTAAAAAAAATAACTTACCTTACTGGTAATTAAACATCTATTTTTTAGACCTAGAGGTAATAATCCCTTAAAAGTAATTTTGAATGTTCCAACAGCATTCAAAAGTCCTCATTCTGCTGGAAAATACATCATTATGCTGTGCAGTAGTCTTTTTGGGCGGGATGAAAAAAATGGGAAAATACGGGTGCTAAACAAAGCCCTTGCAGAGCGGTTGAGGGGGAACCAAAAAAACATCAAAACGACGTCGTTTCACTCTGCAGTATTCTGCACAGTAGCCTACGCATAACACTCCCCCGCTTCGATCCGCAGGTGACTAGACATAGGCGGCTCCACCCTAATCAAAGAGTGGTCACCTGAACACCCTAAAAAAAAGGAACTTTGTTCAAAAATAAATGTAAAAATTTTAGTTTTAGTTTAGTATAATCATTGTTGAACACCCTACGTACCCATGAATATTTGAACACGCTACTTAAAAATATTTGAACGCTTAGCTCAACAAATCAGCCCACGCAAGTGGTGGCTAAATCATGCGGTTGAGCTCTTGGATGCCTCACACTTTATCCTGCGATCAAATCTTATTCCCCCTCCCCATGTAATTGATTAAGAATGACAAATGATGACCAAAAAAAAAAAAAATCAACCCACAAATTAATTTTAGGCAAACAACTAGTAACTAAAATCTAAAGTTTTCACGTAGATGGTCGATGTATACTCTAAAGCCTTTTATATTTTATATTACATGTGATAAATGTATTTCGAGTTTTGTTTTAACATTTATACCATGAACACTCACTAATCCTGGTAATTCACAATAAAATTCTTAATACACCAATTCAAAACAAAGTACACACTATTTATGCGAAAAATTAGGAAAATCAAGAAAGAAAAAAAAGTATCAATTGTATTGATATCATCCTATGACTTCTCTTTAAGCAACAATCAACTCTCTATATGAGAAAATAAATATCCATGCGAACCTATTCAGAACACAAATTTTAACAATAAATATTAGTGTATTTATCTCCTGATTTAGTTTTACTTGACCCAATAACATAGAATTCGCTAAGAAAATTTGTGATATCTTATGTATTTTCATATCATTTAGCCTCATTATTGACATTAATATATGAAAAAAAATGTATGTATATACTAGTTACTAGAAATAGTAGATAAGCTAAATCTTGAACACCTTTTTAAAAATTTTAGGAGCATGCCACTGGATGGAGCCAGGGGGACAGTGGTGGTGGCTTGCCACCATGAGTTTTTTCAAAAATGTAATTATTACATAGAAAATAGATTTTTATCCCCAAATTATATAGACTTGCCACTACTAGATTTTTATGTTATTATAGTTTTTCATAGAGTGGATGAATATTTGTAATATAGTTTGTCTTTTTATTTTTTGAGTACATATTTTCACCACTACAAAGGTAAAATCCTGGCTCTGTCCCTGTCCCGCCACTGAACTTGGCTCGTTTAATAAACAAGCTTAAAACTCAAGCTCCAACTTTGACTTATTTATTAACGAGCCGAGCTTCAAACTGCATAGCCCTATGCGTCTCCAAATATCTGCATATTCTTTTATTTCTTGTATTTTTTTCTATTTATGAACTTTGGTAGTTAGAGATCAAAAAAAAAAAAAAAAAAACTTTGGTAGTTTTCTTCTTTATTCACCTCGTTCTCAATAGTACTCCCTAAAAAACAACTATTCATCTATTCACTTTCTGTCAAGTAGATGACAATAATTGGTACAGAAAGAAGCCCACGACTCGCCTCACTCGGGCTGAACTCAATGGGCCTACTTCATATTACCTGCTACCCGACGAACCAGTCTTTAGCTCTGCCTAAACCCAGTAGACCTAGTAGGATAGGCTAGCCCAAATGTGGATTGGGCCTGGGTCTGGGGCTTGAAGTCCAGGCCGGGAAATTTACTTGGACGTTGTTTTAAAATTTACAAAACCATAGAGAGTACTGGCCTTTATTCTTAGATACTTTTGATAGTGCTGCAAATTGTATTGCCGCTTCAGGTATACTTTGAGTCATGATTGTTTCTGTCATCGCTCTACTACGCTCCCATTTTTATTCTCGCTCTCGTGAATTTTAAAAGTTTAGAACGTCACTGAAAGACGCTTTTACACACCCACTCGAGCTTCTGCAACAGGCGTACATTATGTGACTTGGTGAATCCTGTCTAAGAGGGGCATCGATCCTCGTCCTCAGGGGATTCTATACTTCTTTGGAAAACAGCATTTGGATAGTCAATAGTAGAGCTGAAATCTGTTGTGGTGTTGAACTTTGTTCTGGACAGCCTAAACATATATAGGAGAAATGTTGCCCAATATCATATTTGAGCGATCTTTAGTCATGGACTTTCAATTCTATACGAGCTGCAAACAAATCAAGCTGCATGTGAGTAGCTCGAAACTCAGCTCATTAAGGGTTCGGCTCGACTCATTTAGTAATCCAACATAGCTCAAGCTCGTGTTTTTGGCTCGTGTAGTAAATGAACCGAGCTCAACACTCCAAAGTTCAATTCGGCTCGAAAAAATCACTGCTCGTTATTTAGGCTCGGCTCGTTAATAGAGGCTTTGTTTAGTTGATGATCTGGGCTCGACTCGTTTATAAATGAGCTAGGCTTAAACACTACAAAACTCGGCTTAGCTCGTTTGCAACAACTCTTGGAACAGAACTATCATCCTCATTCAAGTGTTTGCAACTTCATTTCATTCCGATGTTGATTTTAAACATTACTGGAGTGAAGGCATTGACGATTAGGCAGGGATAAACATGAAGTTGTAATCGGATAGTAACCTAACCAAATTAAACCAAACTTTATGTCTCAATCAATTGGGGTTGGTTACACTCCGGGTGGTACAATTTGTTGCATCCCACCCCTTGTAGTTTTAAAAAAGTTGGGAATGCACTCATTTCCGTCCATTTAACGGAAATAATGATTGCACTATTAACAGAAATGACTAAAAGTCCAATATATCCTCATCTTCTTCTTTAATTCTTCTTCTCCCTTAAATCTACAATCCATCCCCATGTACAAAATATTAGATCCGAACTATTCATATTATAGAGTTTGACGAGTACCACATCTAAACCAAGATTCAAGTCAATAAGAAAATGCATACCTCATGGTTGAATAGAATTTATTTTGAAGTAAATTTTAAATTTACCTTTCATTTTAACAAAAAACTGGATTACTAAATATTGATGTCCAATCAACATGAATCAGATTAAAATCTTGAAATAGCAAATTAAATTTCTAATATACCTCTGTTAACATGGACTAAATGGGGTTTAATGCAACTTCTTAGATACTACAGGAGGTGTGGATGTAACAAATTGAACCATAGAGGGTGTAACCATATATGGCCCAAACCACATGGGGTGTAAGTGAAGTTTGCCCAAGAAAATATTGTCATGCATGAAGTGTCTTCCCTTGACCTTTAGCTACCCTTTCGCTCTAGAAGAACCAAATCACTCCTTTTTTTTTTGTATTGATTTGGTCTCTCAGTGCTTCCTACGGACTCCGATTATACAATACTTTTGCAGCAGTACTGTTACATACTCAGAAATTACCCAAAAAATTAGAATGAGTGGTTCATATTCACTTGAAATTGAGTCACTCATTTCAATTTTCTAGGTAGTTTTTGGGCAAAATTTCTGGACACTAAAGATTTCTCATACTTTTGTGAGGATGGAAACAAAAAGAGAAGACAAGATATGAAGTGAAGAGCAAGGGCAATATGTTACTTCCCCAAGGTTGATGCAGTGCCATTTTATCTGAAAAATGAGAAGTCACAAAAAGATTTTGATTTAATTTGAATTCCACCAATCGCAATCTTAGATTGCGTGGCTGCATCATAAATCAAAACCTCATTCCAAAATTTTATATTAGTCGGTCCATTGAGAAGAACCAATTACGACCTTGGTATGTCTGGTTTAGTTTAACCAACTCCCACTGATATTTAATTATACCAACTTGGTTGTGGATTGTATTTAATTATAACTTGGATGTGTATTGAAAACATCCAAAACTGATGATGAACGTCCAAAAACTATATTTTTAACATTTTAAACACTTCTGTCTCAATTATATGACCCCTAGGGATGACAGTGTATCGGTTTAGTCCAGGTTTTGCGATTACCATACCAAACTCAAAGTATTTATCTATACCCAAATCTAAACCAATATCCGACGGGTATGATTTTTAATGCACCATAACCAAATCATATGGATTTGGATTTCATCCGAACCACACCAAACCCACATTAACATTCATTCCATTAATAAACGGAAAAGGTTTCTACATTAAAATAAAAAGTAACATCAATGCCTCCATTGTCTTGGGATGAAGTCTACTATGATGCGGAGTCACCAATCTACGATTAGTGCTAAATGCTGACTCAGAAGCAAAAGAAGACACAGAGATAGCTAACATATCCTATAAATAATATTATATGGATTGTTTTGGATTCGGTTTAGGTTTGACCGAATACTTGCTAAGACCAAATCCAAATCCAAACCTGTTAAGTATCATGTTTCAAAAACCAAACCCGTTCCATGAGTAGGAAAAAAAAAAACCTTCCCAATTGGGTAGGTTTGCTTCAGGTATCCATCAGTTTTGGGTGAAATTGCTATGAGCCCCCAAATTTCATTAACCTTTCTCAAATTGCATGCTAGAATTTCAGAATCTACAAGGTTTTGGAAAATCAACTCTGCATATTAACTATTTTTCTTTTTGAAAAACAGTTTATGAAACGAGATCCTTTCATACAACCGTCCCACAAATTCTTCATTCAACACAAAATAGGAAATTCCAGTCGCATTAACGCCACAAACCACAACTTTTATAGATCTTGTTTTATAAATCATTAATGTAAAACATTAAGTTGATTCAACACCGGGTAAGAGTTTGATCGAATCACATTTGTCTTAAGAGCCATGAATAGACGGATTTTCATTACTCTTTAATTAGACCAGTATGATTTATTCAAATTAATATCAATATTTGATCAGCTTAGACTTTTTCAGGACCGGGGACCCTGCTGTTCCCAAGGGCGGAAGGCGCAGCACGGCAGCAGCCCCACAAAACACTGTAGTTGGGGGCAGCAATTGAGTTTAATACGGGGCAATTGAGTGTAATACCTTCATATTTGGGTTCTATTTTAAGGCAGCTGCAATTTCACATCATGAAAACCAAAACAAGGATGATGGTAAACGTCATAAGAGCATGCCTTTCAATCCCAACAACTTGGAATCTTGGATGCACTAGTTACACGAGGCCAAAGTTCTAGTCCAAGTAGCTCTTCAATGGGGTTAAACATATTCCTAACACTACCCACATGTAGTAGAACTTTAGTTTCAGTTCTGGCATAGGTGAGGTGGATCCCCTGCATATAATGATCTGTTGTGACGGGGCAAAACTCGCTGGTGAATGTGACTGGGTACCATACCGGCACTTCCATTTCCATTTGTAGTAACCCAAAACCAACAACATGGATACATTGAACGACAAAATAAAAGTATGTCTTCCTCCCCCACACCAAAGCCTAGCCTAACTTACGGACATGACCAAGAACTTGATCAAATTTGATATTCAAAGGATCCATGAACGCGGCTAATGGTATCACAATTTCCTGATAGAATTTGGGAGGTGATATTGACACTCCCCTTTTCTCTATTGACACTCCCTTTTTTTTGTTTTTATTTGGTAAAATTACCCTTGCACTTCGTAAATAAAGATAAAAAAAGACACAGACAAGAAAGAAAATGGAGTGCCAATATCAGTTCCCTAGAATTTACTCTAAAATATTTTCACAAACAAGCCAATTAATCAAACCACATTAACATAACCGGTATCTAATTTGAATCCCTGCATTTCATAGTGGCCTATAAAGTCAAAATAATGGAGTACGCGTAGATAAGTGTCCATTGCAACAAAAACAAAGAACCCAAAAACCCACAAAAGGTTTTGCAATGACTAGGTTGCCATTTGATTCCTCTCTCATTTCCTTGTCAGTATGCAGAAAACCAACAGCTATCTCTATATAAACAATTGTGTAGAATGGTAAAGCTTACAAGCTTCTATTCACCTTCAAACTACTCTTTTCAATCACTGCAGAAACCTTTCTTCAGAAATGGTAAGCTGTTGTTTTATCAATTACAAATTTACAAGGTGAAGGAAAAGGGGTCAGAACTCACATCTATCATATAGTCAAAATGTGGAGATTTCACATAATCTCCAAAAGAGATACAGTACTTCTTTACTTTGTATAACTAGTTTCCTGTACAAATACATCCAGGGCATCGGTCGAGATGTAAAAGCTCAATCCAAACAACTGCCAAACAAGGGAGGAAATAGAGCCGCTCTCTTCGTATATGGTATATCCTTAATTACTTCACTCTAGAACTAAATTTTCTACATTTTTGGGTGTGTTCTTTCTGAAGGACTTTAGTGTTGATTAGTGTAGTAACGGTGGTGCTTGAGAACATGGCATTCCTCGCGAACACAGTTGGCCTCGTTACGTACTTCTACGGATACATGAACTTTAGCTTGACAAAGTCGGCCACCACGCTTACAAACTTCTTGGGCACTGCTTTTTTACTCTCATTGTTTGGAGGATTCATCTCCGAGACCTATTTGTCCAGATTCAAGACGTGCATTCTGTTTGGAAGCATAGAGGTCTTGGTACGTGCTTCACTTGTAAAATTGCTTTCCCCTAACAGAAATGCAAACTACTGATTTTGTCACCAAAGAGTCAAGACTATATATCGACTTTAGACATATTCATCCTAGCACACTACAAGAACAAGTTTGATTGGAAACTCCATTTCAAATTTCAGCTTGCGCTTTACCATTTCACCAGAAATTTGCAGCCCTCTATCTTGGGGGCAGGGGGCCTGCAGCATACTATTTCAGCTTGCGCTTACCATTTCACCAGAAACATACTATTTCAGCTTGCGCTTACCATTTCACCAGAAATTTGCAGCCCTCTATCTTGGGGGACCCTGCAGCGTACTTACTACAATGCACGATGCAGCGCAGCATTCCAACCATCCATAAGTGTTTTCAACGATCTGAAAACACTTTTAGACAATTCAGATATGCGCTGCACTATGCAGCGCTTTACGTGAATTGCACCATCCCTGCTTCCCTCTGTGTGTACATCGAAGGTTCAATGCATCAATAGCTTAATTGTGATCAAACCAGTCGAATTTTATGAAATCGATTCTCACTCTCAAAACTAACACAAACCCTAAGCTATCATATGTATGTTCGCAGGGATACGCTATCTTAACTGCACAAGCACATTTTCCCCAGCTTAGACCCTTTCCGTGCAAAGACATGCCCGTAAACAACAGGAACCAATGTGAGCCTGCAGATAGCACCCAAGTCAGTATCCTTTTCGCGGGTTTGTACCTAACTGCCCTTGGAAACAGTGGTGTTAAAGCACCTCTCCCATCCTTAGGAGCGGATCAATTTGATGAAAGGGATCCTAAGGAGGCAATTTCTCTTTCTAGCTACTTCAACTGGTTGTTGTTCAACATCGTCATTGGAGCAATATTCGGGGTTACAGTCCTTGTCTGGATTAGCAGTAACAAGGGCTGGGATTGGTCATTTGGTATATGTACTATCGCTGTCCTGATAGGGTTTTTATTCCTAAGTACAGGAAAACCAGTTTATCGGCATAACATTCCCCAGGGAAGCCCAGTCATTCGGATTCTACAGGTACGCAATATCAGAATTCAGAAGTAACTCTCATGTAAGTCGTACGAAATATAAATACTACCCTCTCTGTCCCATAATCTTGGTTCCTTTTGAAAGTTCTAACCTCTCAAGGGGACATGTAACAACTGCGTTCAAGTACAAATAGGAAGGCATTAAATACCAGTATTAGCCCTCAATTCTCACTTGTTGAGTACATTCACTGCCATTTCTAAGGGGCAGTTATGGAAAACTAAACTCTTTTTATCGATTGACTTTACAAAGAGGATTAACAATTCGGGACATCCTAAATGGAAAGAATGACCAAGTTTTAGGGAGTAACTAGACAAAAAAAATAAGGAATTTCAAGTTTTCAACCTTTACTTGCTCTTACATTCAGGTGATCGTGGCTGCCACACGGAACCGAAGGCTTGAAATACCAGAGACCACAGAAGAGCTGCACGAGATGCATGACAAAGAAGCTGGAATAGGAGGTGAAATTCTGCCAAGGACCGATCAATTCAAGTAGTCACCGAAATACCCGAACTCATATATCAGCAGTTTATGTTCAAAATTTACATATCAATTGTTTGTTTTGAGCTATTTTTGCAATTAGCAAACTCACAACAATACCTCATCAACCTTGACAAGGTGTTTGGATCGGGCAGCGATTGTTCGAATGACAAAAGATGGATCCAGATTAAGTGCTCCTGGACCCTGGCATATATGCACGGTGACACGAGTTGAGGAAACAAAGATTTTGGTTCTAATGCTACCAATAATACTGAGCACTGTGTTCATGAACACCTGTTTGGCTCAACTTCAAACGTTCACAATCCAACAAAGCACTACAATGGACAGAAATCTCTTAGGATTTCAAGTTCCAGGCCCTTCCATCCCAGTTATTCCCCTAGTGTTCATGTTTATTCTAATCCCTGTATACGAATGGATTTTCATTCCCATAGCAAGGAAATTCACAGGAATTCCAACTGGGATTCGATATCTCCAGAGAATTGGAGTGGGACTCGTGCTTTCAGCTATTTCTATGGCAGTTGCCGTAATCATGGAAACCCACAGGAAATCCGTCGCTAGAAAACATGACATGGTTGACTCCCCTGGTCCTTTGCCTATAACCATGTTTTGGCTCGGTTTCCAATATGCTATATTTGGAATGGCAGATATGTTTACACTAATAGGGTTGCTGGAGTTCTTTTACACGGAGAGATCAGCGGGCATGAAATCATTGAGCACCGCTATCTCGTGGTGCTCAATGGGGTTAGGGTACTTCACGAGCTCAGTCATGGTGGAAGTGGTGAACAAAGTGAGCGGCGGGTGGTTGGCCAGTGACAATTTGAACAGAGACAAGTTGGACTATTTCTACTGGTTACTAGCAGGGTTGAGCATAGTGAATTTTGGGCTTTATCTACTGTGTGCATCTTGGTATAGATAAAAAAGGGTAGAAGAGAAAAAAGAAGGTACTAGTAATAGGGACGCAGGAATTTAGAGTTAGGGCTTTTGGGGGGGCTTCCTATCATTATATTGCTCTACTTATGTATATTTAGCTCTTGTTTCCAAAAACAAAGAGAAGTAGGGCAGTATTTCAATCTTAGCAAGAATCTGTAATTGGGTTAAGATATCTTATAGTCAGCGCGCGATGGCACCATGATGTTGTACTCTTTAATTTTGTATAGATCTAATAACCAAAAGCCGCTTGTGAAATAAATCGTGAACAAAAAGAACGAAGATTTTTAAACCCTACATATTCATAAAAAAAAACACCCCAGCGAACCCAACCCATCGCAACAGGTAGTAATGGTTTTTACATCCAACACAGTTCTACCTAACAGGACCAACTAACAGCTCGAGTGGAGCACCAAGTTTTACTCTTTACTCATTAACATCTTACAAAACACAACTCCACTAACACATCAAATGCGGATGCAGTGACAACTCAGGATAGTAACCAGTAAAAGCCTTATGTAAATACACAAAATAGGATAATAGATAGAAACATAAAGGTGAGATTCTCAAATGAATGATAACAAGCATCTAATTCTACTCCCCCTTGTTGGTCGGGACTCAAAACATCATTTGACATTAGTCAAAGAATCAAAACAAGGAGGAGCACAAAACAACAACTAAGTCGCACAGTGTACAAGTCATGGCACCAAACCACACAGTATTTACACTATCTTCAGTAAGCAACATTCTTCTATTTTTTCTATTGTTTTTTTTTTCCATTTCTATAATTTACAAGATTCAACAACAATGTTTCTTTATACAAATCCCGTGCATGTGCCAAATCATGTGCATGTCTTAGACCGATGACTTCAGCTAGGGATAAAATATACAAATCCATTGATTGATCAAAAAAACATTCACAAAGAAATATATGTCGTTTCTCCTACCATTTCACATCCAGAGTTAGTGCCTCTGGAGGGACAAGGGCTGATGGAAACTTTGTGAACGAAATATTGGACATTAAATTACTCCAAGCAGATGAATCTACTTCAATGAAAGGTCTTACCTTCTTTATTGCTAATGGCTTCAATCTCTCTCCCTCGATTCTAGCCACAACCTCAAACCAAACTCGTTCAGTAGAGGGCCTTGTTCTCCATTCAGGCAATGTGCCCTGAGAAGTGTCATTGCTTCTTATATCCCTTTCTAGTTCCATCTTGAAACGAACAACAGGTGTCGCTTTGATATTTGCTTTAAGAAAACCAGAACCTGTATTCTGGTCGGTTTTGTTACCAAGAAATCTCTTCAAAAGTTTTTCCATCAGGGTTATCCTGAAATTTAGGGAATCAATGGGGCAGTTGCGCTTTTTGTAGATATTTCGTGCGTAACATTTTTCTGGCAGCAACTCAATTGTGTCTTTCAATAGGAAAGCAGTTTCAATGTAGGAATTAGGATTTCGAGTCCTGTGGGCAACCACAGTTACAGAGCCTGAAATTTGCATGGGAAGTAATGGCCTACATATGGAATCCTGAAAGGACCAGATATAACTACTCTCCCCGACTCTAACGCCACTTCTATTCACCTGCAACCCAAGTTCCAATGCTTGAAACAGGGAGACTTCTTGCGCATTTCTTACCTCTACTGTGATGCCTTCACCAACGAGGATCCGTTTCAGACCAGCGTGTGATCTGTTCAGCTAATAACAACCAAGGCAAAAAGGTACTGATGTTAGTAGCACTGCAGCAGAAATTTGGCAACAGATAAGACGTATTTGACATGATAAAAACAAATAAAGAACTTAGAACATGAAGGACAGGTTGCAGGTTGATTTAGAATGTATAATTCCATCATTCCATTAGCAAATGATGAGCCCTAGATACAACAGAATGCATAGGACAATAAGGATAGCATTAAGCAAATAATCACTCTTAATATTCACAATAAAGTACTAGCAGGCCAGTAGCAGTAGGAAAACACTTGGCCAACTAAAGCCAACTCACAAAATTACTATGACTAACTCGTAAAAAGCCTTAAGCTGCTACAACTAAGCGTCCCTGCCTCCATGAACATAACTGGACAACTAAAAAATGGATTCTTGTCTGCCAAGGTTTCCGAGAAAACCCTGAGCAAATCAACCATCTTAAAACATGTGAAGGGTTTAAAGGGAAAATGAGAGGGGACATTGTGAAATTTCAGCTCCCATTTAATTCGCAAGATAGTTTAACAAGCCGTTTTAAACCTGACGCCGCAACTTGACAAGCAATAGAAGGACTTTGGGCCATATCACAAAATTAAAAAGATGATAACACTTATGACACAAACGTTTCAGAAAGAGGATACCATTTCAGGATTTCCTAAAACACGAATATGACTTATACCCAATCCGTATGATATGACCAATGCATCACTTGGCCCAACCTGGTTTGCTATTTTGGGATATTTTGACCCAATTTTTTTTTTTTTGGCAGAGTTTTCCTCTATGTAGTTGGTATTTGAGGCTCTATGGTTCTATTTGAGTGTCACCGGACACAGCCGCCACACGGAATTTTCCTCTTCGATAGTGAGATCCTTGTATTGGTCCTCGCCAGTTGAGGTAAAGTGTTCTTGAGTGATTGCCCCATTTTTTGCCCTCTTTTTCACATTGCATGAAAACATTTACATGCAAGTGGAGTGGTAGCCAGGTAGTAGGCACCATGTACTTCCATGCATTTGATTGGGTTCAAACCTCAATAACTACAACTAACACTACTAACTTTCACAGAGCAAAAAAAAAAAAAAAACAAATTTGGAAAAAAAATTTGGGAAACAAGGAAACAAATCAAAATTGGATAAATGTTCAGCACAAAATTATCTGGTTTTTGCTCGTATACAGGTGGAAATGTTTGAGTGTTAGCTGGATGTATTAGTGAAACCATTCAAGTAACAAGAAGCAATTAAATACAATTGGACAGAATATTGTCCACTTCTCAGATCTCCAAAAACATCTCAAATAAAAAAGCTCCCCAAATAGAAAAAGCCCAGAAATGTTTAAAACTGTCAACATTACTATATGCCGATATCCAACTTTAAGCACTGGCCATGTTACCAAACTAATTTTTTAGGCTGAATAATTACCATATTGTTCCAACTTCCAAAGCACAGGCCTCCCAGTCAAAACGTCTAATAGGAACATTTAACTTTTCCAAATGATTGCTTCCAACTAACTCTTAGTTTATAAGAAATAATGTTAATAAGCTGAAACGGTATGTAACATTTTTTTCCCATCAACTAATTGCACAATATGGTATTGCCTTGCTAACCTAATCTATGATTTTCACTCACCACCATAAATCAATTATGCTCTGAGCTAAACTAAGCAAGAGCTATTTTTTATAGAAGACTGGACATCCTTTCAGGAATAATTTTGGAAAATTTTGCAACAAGCAAACGAAATTTTATACCAGATAACAAAATGTTCAAATTCAATAACATCCTAAAATTCCCCCTTTGCTCTTTCAAAATGACTTCTCCCCACTAGGAATTGACAAATCAATTTTAAGATACCAAATGAACAGAGGCGGACCTAGGGTGGGGATGCCATGGCGCCCCTGTTTTGCTATTACGACCAGTGCCTATGCTATATATACAGTACTATACTAGCAAATTTTTGGAATATTGGCAGCCCCTCCACAAGCATCAAACCCCATTGAATGCAGATAGAAAAACAATATCAGATTTTGCTTCAACAAGTTGGGAACTTGGGATTTACCTTATCAGTACAAGAAGTAGACTTTATCCTAAAGCAAATATAAATGAAATGTTCATACTTGTCTTGTGAAATTTTAATCTTGCATCATAATATATTTCCCATGCTCAATCTGTTAAAATTTGGCACCCCTAGAGAAAAATTATGTTTCTGCTACTGTGAATGACGCAGTGAGAAATAGTCAAAACACATACTAACAGGATCTCAAAAATCCAGGGCACAAGTCAAGATCAAGATTTTACCGGCAAGAGTAGCGAAAACTCATCGTCTCCTCCCACTCTCAATTCCAAAGGACCTTCAACTCGAAACGCATCCAGCACCGCAACCGAACTAACCTCCTTAACCAAAGACTCAAAATCTCCTTCCCCTTTCCTCATCTTCTTCCACAAAGAAACTTCATCTCTCAGTTTCAAAACCAACTCGGTACCCTTCCGGATCCTAACCCGAAACTCGTACCTCTCCGAAGTACCAACCTTTGCATTCTTCTCGTCCAATTCCAAAACCCTAACATCTTTCAAACTGTTCCACTCTTGCCTAATCGAAATATCATTCAACACATCCTGAATTCCAACCAAAACAATCGATTCAACATCAAATGATGCTTAATTGGAAGTTTAAAGTAAAAAATCGATGATTATAGAGAAATTTGTAGATACGAACCTGTAAGAAAGGGGAGGGTTGAGGGCGAAGCTCGTCGTGGATCTTGGGGTAGAGGAAGTGAGAGATGTTGAAGGTTGGGAGGGAGTTGATTAGGGTTAGGATTTGGAAAATTAGGAGAGAGAAAGAGAGGGTGGAGAAGCGTGTGATGATGATCATTGCAGGTCGGTGGAGTTCCCGTCAACGGCCGGTAACGACTACGGCGACGAATAAAAGCTGGTTGTGGTGTCCCTTTAATTTTTGGTTGGGAGGAATCCGGTGGGGTCCAAGCAAAAGGTGTGAAATGACGAGGATGACACCTGCTGGGAAAATGAGGATTCCTATGATGGGTGGGTGATATTGGCCATTGAAATAAGGTTAAAAGTTTGAGTTTTTACTGTAGTATTTTTCGTATTTTAGGACAATAATTTGTCAAGACACTTATGCATAGTTTTTCAAATGATTTTAAAATTTTAATTGCTAAAATTAACCATAATTTTAACAAATGTGTTCAGCAAGTACTAAAATTATGGTATTTTAAATTAAAAAATTAAGTGTTTCGTGTATTATTTTTAAAATTTTCCTCACCGAGTTAAAGTATACAAGGAGTACTTTAATTTGGTGCGAAAAAATTCGAAAAACAATACACTGATCCACTTCATTTTTTTATTTCAAAACCATAATTTTAGCACCTACCGAATTCATTTTGCTAAAATCAACCTAATTTTAGTAACTGAGTTGCTAAAATATTTTGAAAAACTATGCCTTTCATTCTCCTCAATTAAAAAATATGGAAAATACCAAAATACTGTAATGAAAACTCACAAAATAGATTGAAAGCACAAACTAGAAGGAGAAGGAACTACCAAAGTCAAAGAAGGGTTTGGATTTTCCAATGGGTAAATTACATTCACCTCCCATAAGGTTGCTGACAATTTTACTTACGTCCCTTGCTTTATCTAAAATAGCACCAGCCTCCTTTACAATTCACTTTTCCCATTCATTTCCCCTTCCATTAGATTGACTAACAGTTAAAAAAAATTATTGTGTTTATTCTCATTTTACCCTTTTTGATTAAACACGTCTAATCTCACTTAATCCCTTGTTTGGTTCCCACAAAGGTGTCTAGGATTAATAATCCAAGAATCAAAATTATCCCTATACGTATGGTATTGTGTAATCCCATGGGGGGGGGGACTACCAATCTCGGACAAAAACACATAGGAGGTTGTCGGCCCACACGTTACAAATTTGCTATTGAAATATTTTCACACCCTAGAGCAATCGTAGTGTTCTTCTTCTATTTCATTCCGCCATTCAATCTCCAAATTGAACAATGCACTTGATTCTCTCTCTCTCTCTCTCTCTCTCTCTCTCTCTCTCTCTCTCTCTCTCTCTCTCTCTCTCTCTCTCTCTATTGCTGAAGAATATCGTTTACGAAGATCAATTAAATTTTATGAGACTTCATATTCGAGTTGTTCTCTCTTCTCTCTCGATGGCTGAAGATCGATTATGAAGATTAATTTCTCTCTTGTTTCGCAAATGGTGTGAGATTGTTTTTATTTGAAGAAATCGCATCTCAAATCTACTACAGAAAATAGAGGAATCTATGTTTTTTTTGTTTTCTTGGAATCTGTAGTGAAATGATTTTTTTCCCCTTCCATTGAAACTTCAGAATCAACTTTAGTACTTTAGACTTTGCTTCAATGAAAATGGTGAAATTATTTGGTTTGAGAGAGAGATCAGAGAAAGTCCTAGAAAAAAAAAAAGAGCCCCAATGTCAATCTGGATTCTCAGAATTTCAGAATTTGCTACAATGAAAGTGATGAACTTCAATGAAAGTTGGTTTAAGAGAGAGCTTAGAAAGTCCTAGAAAAAAAATGTCCCAATGTCAATCTCGTGCGAATCAAACGAGGGATTATGTGAGATGCAGAACTAAATTAATATTGGGACTAAAAAGTCAAGTACAATTTATGCCAGGTGCTTATGATCTAGTGTTGTTGTTGTTAGCGTCGCCCCAAACGTAGGGCTAGGTCGTCGAAAGCATAGTAACCCGGTAAAACTGGGGTCGATTTCCACAGGGACCAAATGCAACCGGTATGAGATTGACTTGCAATAAGATGACCAACTTATAAGGTGGTTTTGTTTGGTGGTTCTCTCTCTACCTCTAAATGATTCGAAAATGAAGGTTTTACTAATTTAAACTAAAGGCAAAGTCAAGGAGTTCAAAACACTCATGACTTGAATTAAATTGTTCCTCTCAACTCAGTTAAGCCACGCAGTCAAACATGCTTAACTAGAAGATTTAACATTTTAGCACAATTGAATTCTAGAAAATGGGTTTGATCAAGAGTAGGGTTCATTGAGCCAATTTTACAAAAACTTTGAATGTCATAGCTTTAAGCATCATGTGTGGCAAGTAGTCATGCTCTTGCCTACACAAGATCAAAAAGATTAACAAGACTAAGTTTTGATACATAAAATTGAACCTTAACTCTTAAATAAACAACTTTAATGCTCATTATGAGAGAAGAACAAAATAACCCAAGTCATGAGGTGTTAATCACCCCATGACCAAACCTTGCTACACTGCTCACACATAATCAAAGAAAAGATGAGCAAACTACGTAGAAATGCCAAGAAAACGTGAACCATAATGAAAACGGAAATAAACTAGAGATTTGAATAGATAAAGAGTACTTACAACTTTAATGAAGGCCGTAGCCTTGGTTCTTAAAGATTAACACTAAATTTCTAGAGAGAAGGTAGAGAAAATGGGTGGGGAAGAAGAAGAGAGGTAGATAGATAAGGTGAAAGTGTAAGATAACCTATTAATCTGATGTTGTGTGGCTTTTATAGCCCCCAAAAACGTGTATAAAAGGTCCAAAATGCCCCTAAGATAAAAGCTAAGTCAGGCCAAAATTCGCTGAAAAGTGCAGCTGCTACCGGTAGCAATATGGGTATTTCTACTATTAGCAACCTAAAATTTGAGTTTTTGATTGTTGGCTACTGGTAGCTGTATCAACATTACTACTGGTAGCAACTGGACATTTTCTTTTCTTCTTTCGCTTGGTTTTTTTTTTTTTTTTTTTTCAATCCTTTGGCTTCCCGAATCTCATTTAATGCTTCATTCCTTGACCCCCGGGACTCGGTGGCAGAGTGCCACATGACCTTGGGTACCCCTTTGACTATTCATGGCGTTGAAACACGTCTTATTCTCGAGTTTCTCCTAAAACTATCAAAATACACACACGCACAGCATCAATCGTATAAAAGCCGTAATATGCATGCGAGTGTGACAAAAACGAGATAGATAAGCCCCTTTATTTACACTATTGGGGACTTATCACTAGGACTCATAATCCTGTCTGTTTTAGTCTCTGAATCAAACGAGGCCTTCAACTATGACCTTCAACTATTAAGCTATTGGTACACCATTTTTTAAAAAATATAATTAATTCAATCAACCACTTAGAATTGGTTTTATAAGTTCAAGATCTTTACTTGCTTTGTCTCTCGTTAGGCACACAGGAGGCCAAGGGTACGATAGACAATCTATCTTTCCGGTTGGTACTCTTTCAAGAGGATCAGGTGCTCGGGTGATTCTAAATTCTTTCTAGCAGTTGTTAAAAAAAATAAAAAAAAAAGAATAAAACATACTTGTATAACTTTGTATAAAAAAAATTTTAAAAAAACATTGTTTTAGATTTTTTTTTTCTACTAGTTTAGTTCTTATAATTATTGCCTACTTTCAATTAGGTAATTTTTTTTAAATATTCCAATTTTGTCCTTATAGCTGTATGTCAATTTCAATTTGGTGCATACATTTTTAAACGTTATAATTTCATCCTTCAGGTTTTTTATTAATTTATTTCAATTTCATTTTTTCTAATTACAAAGCAGTCCTTCATGTTTATATGATTATACATTGTAGCTTCAGTTCTATTTAAAGGTAAATTTATTTCCTTCCTCTTCTTCATATATTAGTATTTAGAGATGTTTATTTCCTTTGTCAAGTAAGAATGAGTATGTAAAGGTGTTGATTCGATTTCTACTTCAATTATTGGTTTTTCTTTACCAAAAATTACCCATGCCTTATTTTGCATATTGTTTCTAATTTATTAATACTTTATCTTTTCGATAAGTTCTTATAGTAATCTTGTTACAATTATGATTTATAAAGAAATGCTATTATTTTTTTTTATTCCGAATCTTTAATTTATTTGATGCTTATGAATGTTTTTTATACCATGGTCAATGCGGAACCAGACTCTAACACCATAAGCGAACCTAATATAAATTGTTAATTTGTAATTCGGCTGATATTTTTCCTTGAATACCAGGGTGAAGATATAACCAATTAAACCGGTGTTCGGTCGGTTTTCGATTTTTTAAGAAACATGTCTCTTATTTAAGCCTAGAAGTGTCCTAGATGTAAAAGGTGGGTTTTCCGTTTTGATCTTCAAACTCCAACGAAGGGAGAAGAGCACAGAAGGAAAATAAAGAAGTGACGATCTTCCTTAGGGGTGGTTTGGGTAAATTGAAAAAATTAGTTTTTTGGTTTTTTTGGTTTTGTTCTTATTCAAATTTTTTTTGCATTTGTTGATTTTTGGTCGATTTTTTTTGTAGTTTTTTGGCTTGTCTTGACAAGAGGAATCTAACAAGTATAAAATTATTAGCCAAACTTAAAGTTTTGTGAATAAAGACGAAAAATAATCCAAAAATCCAGTTTTTTGGATTATTTTTCGTCTTTATTCAAAAAAATTTAAGTTTGGCTAATAATTTTATACTTTTTAGATTCCTTTCGTCAAGACAAGCTAAGAAACCACAAAAAGTCGATCAAAAACCAACAAATACAAAAAAAAAAAAATTTAATAAGGACAAAACCAAAAATCTAGTTTTTTGAATTCACTCAAATCAACCCATTCTTCTTCCTCGATCACACCCTTTGCAAGTATATGATTTTTCGGCCTCCGGCCCAAAATACAGGAGCTTTATACTAGTCAAATTGAAGACTTTATCTCAATTTGTTTTTGCAAATGGCCCAAACCTTTTACTGGGCTCAAACTAATTTCACGCCCAACCCGGAATCCCCGGAAATGATTTCGGTCCACCGATGCATTTAGTCGGGGATCGGTTTGTGTATTTTCTACCCCCGGAACTGATCGGACTGAATCGAAATAACCAGAAAAACGACCGCCCAAAAATGGAGATAGAGAATTTGAGGTCACCGACGAAAAATGCACTCAGATATTCGACAAGATCGTCGTTTCTTTTACGTCAAACAAATTAGAATTAAGTGCAGATACAGAGAACCAGGAAGGGAACCAACCACTCGCTGGTTTTGGAGTTGGAAAGGAGATATCGACGAACCTTCAGCTCAGCCGCTGTGATGCTTCAAATTTTTCCTGAGTCAACTCCTTCAAACCACTCTCTCAGCGTTGTATTGTCCCCTATTTTCCAAAATCCTGTTCTTGGCTGGTTCTAGATCGATCAGATGACGACAATGAGAGGAAAGGAGAGAGCTTTTTACGACAAGATTACGTATGGAAAGCTCCTTTGTCTATATTCAAGAGATTAGAGACGTGAAAAGGATTGTTCGTATTCAAAATATGAGCGATGATGAATTTCCTTTTTAAACATAGGAAGGATACGCAAAAATGAACTCACGTACACTAATATAATTATTTACCGGTCCTGAGCATGTCACACTCTGGGAATCTGCACCAGTGTTGTTGTGCAAACCACCCACAGGACAACCAAAATGCAGATTTAGAATTAACAGTCAACCAAATGTGGATTCATTGAATGAAAATGACAACCCGATTGCATTACTTCAAAAGCAACTTGCTTACTAATGCAGGCATACAAGAAATTAGAGAAAGTACACAACTTCAAGGAGCTTTACAAGCCTTCTTTCCTGGTGTTATGTTAAAGCTGAAATGAGTTAAATTGCTGGCAGTGGTAACCTATGATAGGATAAAGATTCATCATTTTATGAAATTCCATTAAATTGAGGGCCAATTTAATGGAATTTCATAAAATGATGAATCTTATCCTATCATAGGCTACTACTGAGAGCAATTTAACTCATTTCAGCTTTTTCACATAACATCAGAAAATTTTCTACAACAAATTTGTACGAAAACAGGGCCGAACCTAGGTAGCTTGAATTTGCTCGGGATGGATCATTGCAACAATGAGTGCGTGATGGATGTTGTCAGCGTCTCGTTCTGCACAATGGAACGGGTAATAAGGGTATTGAGCCAAAAGAACAAAAACAATTGCTATATAGATCACTTGGATGGAAAAAAAGGTTTTCCGAAACAACGTTAGCAGGTTCGCTATTTGGCCCCCCTCCAAAGCCTCCGACTCCATATACGAAGAATTACCAGGAGATGATTGCCACTGCATCATCTTCTGGTAGTTCTTCGTCTATAGAGCCGGAGGCTTTGGAGGGGGGCCAATAACGAACCTACCAAAGGTGTTTCGGAAAACCTTTTTTTCCATCCATGATCTATCTTAGTTTTCCATTTGCTAAAATATAACATTTGATAAAATCAAGTGTTGATTTTAGCAAACAAGGAGAAGGTTTGTTGAAATCAACTCCTCATTAAATTAAGTGTTGATTTTAGCAAACCTTCTCCTCATTTGCTAAAATGATTTTAGCAAATGAAAAACTAAGGCTTCCAAAAGATTTTAGCAACCTAGTTACTAAAATCAACTATGATTTTAGTAAATGAGTTCAGTTGGTGCTAAAATCATGGTTTTGAAATCAAAAAATGAAGTGGTCCCATGTATCGTTTTTTGATTTTTTTCACACCAAATTAAAGTACTCCTCGTGTACTTTAATTCGGTGTGAAAATTTCAAAAAATAATACACGGAAACACTTAATTTTTTTATTTGAAATATCATGATTTTAGCACCTGCTGAACTCATTTGCTAAAATCATGGTTGCTAAAATCAAACAGAAAACTTAGAATAGCAATTGTTTCCTTCTTTTGGCTCAATAGTCAATACCCTTATTACCCAGTCCATTGGAAGGTCAAGAGATTGCCACTGCATCATCTTCTGATAGTTGCTCGTATATGGAGTCCGAAGATTTGGTGGGGGGCCAATAACGAAGCAGCGACCTACCAACGATGTTTGTGATTGGAAGCGGACCCCTGAAAACAAGGTGCAAGTAATATGTCAAAACAAATCCTCTCACAGAATAGATCTTCCATTTTCCGTGATTTGGATTCAGTATAATTGTGTCAAAGTTTCTTGGTGAGAAAACAGAACAGTATAGCTGCAAAAAGAGCAGGAAAAAGTTATATCAGTATATAACAAGAAATAAACATTGGTGGCAAGGAATTACCAATTATGGGAATCAAAACTATTGTTGCGGTTGTCTCCCATGACAAACACATAACCTTGAGGCACAATCTGCAAATATTAAATTGGAATGTTTTCAGACCAGCCTGTACTAAAATATTTTAGGCCTCAAATAAAGCTGATGATAAATACTGGCATAAAAAAACCCAACTAAATAAGAAGTGGAAATCCTTACGATTGGATCCATTTTATAAGCAAGGGGCTCCAAAATGAAGTCCTCATCTTTCTCAATTCCATTCACCAGTAACTTACCATCACGCACCTATTAAGCATAAAAACACACGACATTTAGATATCAAGATGAGGCAATCTGTAATTTTCAGTCATATGAAAGAATCTCTTACTTCAACGTAATCCCCTTCCTTTGCAACAATTCGTTTTATAAAGACATCACTAGAACTATAGCCAACTGCCTGCATCACCAAACCAAAACATCCACCGCATTAGTTTCAATTGAATTGGTTAGAAC
Source organism: Vaccinium macrocarpon (assembly GCA_022606695.1). NCBI lineage: Eukaryota > Viridiplantae > Streptophyta > Magnoliopsida > Ericales > Ericaceae > Vaccinium > Vaccinium macrocarpon. The sequence goes on along the minus strand of CM040179.1, from coordinate 5,595,422 downwards.
TTAGAAGATTGTTAAATGTTCACATTGAAAACTCATTACAGACCTGAAGAATTGGGGGCGCCTTAAAAATCACAATATCCGAAACATCAGGCTTCCTAAATATATATGAAACCTGTCAAGCCAAATATATCAGCACAAATGATTAGTATATTAAAAAAAAAGAGTTAAAAAGAATCTATTTTCCTATCCCACATCAAACTTACAAACCAAATGAAAAATCTACTTCCATCTATCATAATTGCCAGAAAGTGTTGACAAAGCAAAAGTCACACTATTGTTACTTATACAGCAAGAACAAGAACGTTTGAAGCATCACATTACTGTATACAGTTTATGAGTCAATCAAACACAACTTAACATGTGCTCAGAGAAAGGATAGCTTAAAATAACAAGACTAGGCATCGAACAATGGCTTCAAAAAGGTTTTCAGCAAGACCAAGAAACTCACAAAGTGAATCATGCACTCAAAGAAAAATGAATTATTGCTTCCAATATCCCCTGAAAAAGCCAAGTTTACATTAGACACATGATCTTCATACATCAGACACATGCATACTTACTGTTAACATGCTTCAAGTTTAGTGTTGGTTACTAGATGATCTTGACAAGAAACAATATGGCTTCACCCAAATTCCACGACAATAAAAGCCTAAGAGAGGTAAACATATTCTGTGTGTTGGCGCAGTAGTAGTCACTTAACAATTGGGACCTAAAAAAGTCACTTAACAATTGGGACCTAAAAAAGTCGTCGGTCGGGGTTCAACACAGACCCACATGGTACCATTGCCTGGGCCAGTCTACATGGCGCAAAAGTTTTGACCCAGCTTCAAGGACATAAGGAAGCCTTTGGTATGGGGTTCGACTGAACCTGAGTGATATTAATTCCTAGGCCCGTCCATATGGGACAAAAGCTTTGTCCAACATTAATTGGGTCCAGCTAATGGAAGCTGCAATTAGTCATGGATTAGTCAATCATTGCCTTGGCCCCCCTAATGGATAGTCGGATTGATTCCCAAATTAGTCCATGGCCAGATAGCAAACCAAGTAATCAAACAAAAAAAAAAGACAAAAAAGGAAAAAAGACATATACTGGTAAAATGTACTAACACACTCCTTGTAATCTGAGATTTTATCCATCACAAAGTACTACATATACTAGTGCCTACTCCCATCAATTGTTTAAGACTTTAAGTTACCAAAAACATAAGAAAAAACGCACATTCAGAGGACATAAAACAGTATTCAGAAAATAATTGAGTTAAGGGTAAAGATTACCTTCTCAGCTAACACACGGTCACCCACATCTAGAGTCGGATACATCGAAGCCGACGGAATCGACCTCGGCTCTGCCAACGACGACCGGAAAAGTATAGTAACAGTCAAAGCCGTCAAAACAGCCTTGGCATCCTCCGCCCCAAAATTCAACAACCTCGTAAGCCAACTACTCCTCCCACTCAACTCCTCCGAAATCTCCTTCCTCTCTTCCCCATTAGTCCTCCTCCCACCCTTATCCACAGCCGTAGCCTTTCTAGCTGACGAACCCAGAATCAGTTCGTTACACGGGAGCCACTTCGACCCTTGCAAAAACGGAATTATCGACGACGCCTTCAAAGGCGAAATCCCCAAACTAGCCGTCGACGAGGGTCCAGAAATACCGGCCGAGGATTTCAGCAGCGAAATCATGCCGACGACGATGGGGGTAGAATTACAGTTTTGCCCCCCAAGAATCTCGCAAGCAAGAGTCGAGTACATTGATTTGGGTCGGAAACTGGACTTGGGCTCGATTTCGGGTTTTTGATTGGGACAGAGGAAACGGGATCGGACGAAGCATTCTCCAAACAAGCGGCAGCTTCCGGTTTTGTTGGAGGCGGCAAGGGTTTGGGCGACGTAGCCCGAGTAAGTGACGGTGAACCTGATCGCCATGGGAGTGGGTTTAGATGGAGTGATTGATATCTGATGATGACGGAAACCCCTGAATCTTGGGACCGGAAATGGGTTTTGAAGGCAGAGTCAACCAGATAAAGAATTGAAAGAATCGGGGGCGAAAAGGGAGCGAAATGAATTGGGAAATTGGAGTACCGGTGTCGTGACGAGAGAGAAGATTGAGAAGGGGAAAGGGAAACCAGAATGGGTCCTGAGGATCTCTCTCGATGACGGAGGGGCTCAGGAGAGGGACGGGAAGTTGTTAAGGGGAAAACCAAGAAGGTGGGGGGAAGGTGAGATTTGTTGTGGGTTTTTATACTAGTAAAAGCATAAGTACACACTCATCCAATCACAACCTAATCAACTTCTCACATACTGGTGGGGTCGACTTCAGAAATGTGTGTGGACTTACATTTATGTGAGGGTTGTCTCTCACATATAGGTGAGACCCACCTCATCATTGTGTGTAGATCTCATGTATGTGTGAGTAGTTGTCTCTCACATATATGTAAGGCCCATCTCATAATTGTGTGTGAATCACATGTGTATGGGGTAATCTCTCACATACAGGTAAGGCTCATCTCATAATTGTGTAGACTTCACATATATGTGAAGAGTTGGCTCTCACATATAGGTAACGCCCACCTCATAATTGTGTGCGGACCACACGTGTATGCGAGGCGTTGTCTCTCATATACATGTGAGACCCACCTCATAATTGTGTGTGGACCTCGAGTGTATGTGAGGAGTTGGCTCTCACATACACATGTGGCCCACCTCATAATTGTGTGTGGACCACACGTGTATTTGAGGAGTTGTGATATATTGTGAAAGAATGACACGTCTTGATTTTTTTTTAAAAAATATTTTTTGTTAGGGAAACACCTCTTGAGCTATGATTGGATGGTTGTGTATGTATCATTACTTTTTTTTTAAGGGGAATATAATGACCTCGTGGGATTTCTTCTAATTTTACAACTACTTTGTACTTTTTTTTATCAATTCATTTTAATAAGTTTCTGAAAATATTTGTCAAAGACAACAAAATTTGGAAGAAATTTTTTCATGGAGCCTAGGAACGGGAATTAATTTTCTTTCTATAATTAGCAAAACATGCTTGAGATACTTGCCTATTTTTTTAGGATTATTATTTTTTATTTCGATAATAATAAATCTTATTAAGGTTTTGAAAAATAAAGACAAACATAATCTACTTGTATGTTGAGTCATTATACTTTTGAGATGTAAAACGTTATCCCGAAATAACTTAAGAAAAATTAAATATTGGAGCTTTGCTTAAATAGGGAAAAACTTTTCTCAATTAAAAAACTTCTCTTAATGGGAAGGAATTCTCTTTCGTTGTTCACACTCTTGTTTGTTTTGCTTAAATATCTTTCTATATATTTCAAATATAAAATTTAATATGCTGAGCGAGACTAGATATGATGTAAATAACATTTATGTTTGAAAAAATAATTTACCATTATTCCTTATTTGGACCCCTCAGCCTTTCCTTCTTCCTTAACGCAAGATAATATAAACATCGATAAGAAAATTTGCAAAGTTTAACGTTGGGGAAATTCTTTAAGACATATTCTTATAAAATATGGATTTTTGGTTCTTACTCGTAGGGAGCCTTTTTGTGTTTATTTCTTCTCCATTATGGGGCTATTCAACAGGGAGTTGTTTATCAAATTTGAAAATTTGACTTTACTCGTGGGGACTCCATACCAAGGTTATGAATACCGTGCCGTATTGGCCGGTATGTATCTATTTTAATATAAAAGCAGTGCAAAGAACCCCAATACCGTCATCAGTATTGAATCACCTTGGCGATGCAGACCGCCAAGACTGAAAATCATCACAGGAATCTTGGCGGTCTGGGAAAATACTAGGCAAATACCAAGGTGATGTATGGTTTCAACTTCTATCACTACCAAACATTAAATACAACAAGTATATACTAAATATACATAGATTAAGAGGGTTTAAGGGGGTACCTTGGTTTTTAAGAAAATGAAATTGAAAATGTCATATTCTGTGACAAATTTTATGTCTCCTGAACCCTCTCTCTCAATATATATATATATATATATATATATATATATATATATATATAGTAGTGTTCTAGTCCGGGAGTCCCGGATCCGGGACTCCATGTTCCCGATATTTTTTGATTTATCCGAAGCCGTCAATGTGTTCAAAAGGTGTTTTCCTGAGGCGGTGAAATCTTCAAAAAAATACAGGGAAAGGATCCAGCCAGCTTTTAAGAAAACTTTATATTTGCCAGGTTTTTGCGAAAAACTACTTGATCAAGCCCTTCCCGTATTTTTTTTGAAGATTTCGTCGACCTTGGAAAACACCTTTGAACACATTGGACGGCTCGGATTTTCCAAAAACAATGTTTAAAAGCATCAAAACACCGAAAAATGCCCAAATTTTAAATCACAGGATCCCTGACCGATCATTGGTGTATATATATATATATATATATATATATATATATAGTTCAAGAATTTCCGACATCATCCGGTATTGGCCAGACCTGCACGATACATCTTGTCTGCAATAAAAATCAATACTCATTCCGATATGGTATTCAAAACCTTGAAAGCAATGTCTCATTCTTCTAACTATAGTCCACAGGTACATGCAGGCATTATCGGGCACAGCAAGGCTTTGAGGTCCCGTTCCCAAAAAAAAAAAGAATTGACTTAGTGGAACACTGCTTGAGTCTTTTAATTGCACAAACACGAAATAAGCACAAGTACGCAAATGCAAAGAAAGATGAAGAATGCACAGTGACAGATTACTATTTCTTATTGGTTTATCTATTATTTTGGTCTTACAAAATACGCTCGATTTCAATTTCATCCTTGTGAAATTTTTAGTTTTGATTTTACCCTTAGACTTTGAATCTTAGTTTAATGTTACCCTTCCGTTAACTCTTGGATAGAAAATGCATATGTGGATAACGAAAAAATGCATATGTGACATCATTTTATACACAAAAATTTTACACTCACAACAAAAAAACTACACAAAGTAAAGAAACCATTCTTTGAAATTCAACCTACTATAAGCCTGTTAAATCACAAACCATTCTCGTCCGATGTCTCAAAAAGTAAAGGGAAAAAATATGATGTGTGAGCAGTGTTTCATGTTTTTGGTAGTGTTAAATCACAAACCATTCTCGTCCGACATCGTTTTTTTTAGTAGTGTTTCACGCAGTTTTTTGTTGTTTATGTACCATTTTTGTGTAGAAAATGATGCCACGTATGCATTTTCTGCCATTCATATATGCATTTTCCGTCCAAGAGTTAATGGAAGGGTAACATTGAACTTCGTTTGAAAGTGTAAAGGTGAAATCGAAACTATAAAGTTCACAAGGACGAAATTGAAACCAAGTATATTTTGTAAGAACCAAAATAGTAGATAAACATTTCTTATTCATGGGGAGCTTTTAGTAGAAAGGTCAATGGAATGCCAATGTGGGAAATCTTCTAATTTTATAACAACTTTTTTTTCATTTTTTTTTTTTTTTTGTGATCAATTCTCTTCATAAATACTACTTCTCAAAATGGATGGAGTTCTCTTTCGTTGTTCATATCCTTCCTTGTTTGTTTGTTTGTTTTTTTTTTTTTTGAAATACCTTTTCTATGTATCTCTATTATAAAACTTAATATAAAGAGCGAGATTACATCCGATGTAAATATCATTTAAGTTTGAAAAATAATAATATCATTTCTTATTTGGCCCATGTGAAAATTTTATATCCAACTCAATACCAACTGACAATGAGTGGAAAGATCTCAACATATATTAAGTAATCACCCCCCTCATGTGTAGCCGCATTTAAGGTCTGTTATGTGTGATCACTTTTGGGTTCTATCATCGTGCATCCTTTTTTGCTAGTATGTCATCGTGGGGCGTGGATTGTAAATTTTTTTTTTTTGGTGTTAAATGTGGGGTGAAATGGGCCCCACTTTGATACCAAGTGAAAATTTTATATCCAACTCAATACCAATTGGCAATGAGTGATGAGGTCTCAACATATATTAAGTGATCACCCATTTCACTCCTAAGCAATGTGGGAAACTTGTTTTTAACATCTATATTAATTGATCACCCATTCCATTCCTAGGTAATGTGAGACAATATTTCTTAACAGCCCACACACTTTTTTCTTCTTCCTTATAAGCAAGATAAAATTAACATCAATAAGAAAATTTGAAAAGTTTAAAGTTACTGCCTCCGTCCCAATTTTATAATCCCTTTTACGAGTTCGTGTCACTTTTCAAAGTGTTAAATGTTTTAGGTGATTTTGAGCACTTTGTTTATTAGATTAAATCAAGATCTATCAAACAAGATTCATATTGCATATAAAATGTATTACAGATTGAAAGATATAATCATTTTTTTATCCGGTTAAAATAAAATGAGGACTATAAAATTGGGGCCGGAGGGTGTAATTCTTTAAGACATCTTCTAATAAATTTTAAAATATTTAAAGTGGGATAGATGGATACAAACCAACACAGGATGACACTATATTTATATTAGAAGGGGGCATGAGACAAGAAAACCGGTTTGGGTGCTTTAAAGTGCATGGGTCTAGATGGGATACCGTTTTGGAGGACATGGCACGGGCAGACCTATACATGAAAAGATAGGGCACGATATGAGCGACAAGACTGGATTTTTGTTTCTTACTTGTAGGGTAGGGTGCCTTTTGTGTTTACTTCTTGGGGCACTTAAATAGTGATCCTCCAACCTAGTATAACTTATATTTTCATCCCAGTTACTTTTGGGAATTATATTTTCATCCTGAAATTCAAATAAACCCTAAACTACCCTTTTCTCTCTCCTAATCTTCCAAATCTCTCTCTCTCTTTCTCTCTCTCTCTCTCTCAAATCTTTCCCTCCAATTTTCTCTTCACTCTAAAATCTTATAACAAAATTTGAGATAAACATATCATAGAGCATAGATACGATAAACTTATCACAAATAGGATAAATTAATAGAAAATCAATCAAACCAGCAAAAAACGTAAGAACTTGTCAGAAAATGATGTCAAAATATTGGTAAGATTATTATACATAACTTATGATAAATGTTGACAACAAATATAAGAAACATGTTAAAGATGTAACTTTTGTACATTGAACATTTTGACAAACATTATGAACTTGTCAAAAAATCATACTAAAAACATGGTAAAATATAATACAAAAATTATGATAAATTTCAACAATAAATACAAGAAACATGGTAGATCAAGAAACATTGAACATGGTAAATTTTACCATGCTAAATACATAGTACAAAATAATACAAAAATTATGATAAATTTTGACAATGAATACAAGAAACATGGTAAGTCAAGCAAAAAAAATGGTAAAAATATAATACACGAATTATGATAAATTTTGACAACAAATCCAAGAAACATGGTAAATTTTAAGCATCATGAACTTGTCGAAAAATCATGTTAAAAATATGGTAAAATCATTCTGAAAATACATTAAAAATATAATGAACTTGTCAAAATTCAACCGCCCATGAGCAGAGAAGCGATGGTGAAAATGCAAAAACGCCACATCAACCCAACCACCAACCAATCCTTCACCAATTTTCCCTGGAAAATGAAATGAGCACAAGGCATGATCGAATCAGAGCTTTGATCAAATAGAGCCAATTGCAATTTAGTTGTTTGATGCAGAGGGAGAGATCAGTGGGTCACTGACTCTCTTAATTTTAGATTTGGAGAGAAGGAGAGAGAGAGAGAACTTGCCAATTGCAATTGTAATAACCCAAAATTTTGTAAATAAAAATTTTGATTTATTAATTCGAATATTTAATTTTAATATCACTACTAAAAATAATTTATTACTCCCTCTGTTCCAAAATAAGTTGTCCCCACGAAAAATTGTGCCATTTTTCAAATTAAAAAATTGAGTACTTCCGTTTGTCATTTTTCAAATTTTTACACCAAATTAAAAGTACTTTAATTTGGTGCAAAATATTCGAAACACGATACACGGTAGTACTTACTTTTTTTATTTGAAAAACGGTAAGAGAGAGAGTAAGGGACACTTATTTTGGAACGGAGAGAGCATTTAATTTAAATTATTTGAATAAAATTAGATTTAATTTGCTTATTTGCTTTTATTTATTTTTCTGCGCCGTAAATCAACGAGTGCACACCGGGTATTACACCGTATTGCGTCCGAAAAGCCCTACAAATTCCCCCAACTCCTATTTTGTCTCTTATTAGCTAGCACCACTCTATTTATTGCCTAAATTAGACCTATTTCTAATTTTGGAAAGCCTAATGAACCATGTGGTCAATTTTGACTTTGCTACTAACTTTGATTTTACTTTTACTAAACCTAGTTTGTATTTTTTTGAGTTAATGAGAGGAAAGAAAGGAGAGAGGAAGTTTCTTGGTAAACTTGTTCACTAAGGAAAGGAAAGGGCAAGGAAATTGTTTCCCTCACCGTATAATTTTACAGGCATATATCCGTAGGCGCTTTCGCGCACATTTCGGCGCCGTTTTTCTTCTTAATCCCAAAACATTATATTTTTTGGATTCTCTTAAGGCTATCTGGGAATTTCCTAACATGCTTATTTATTTTCTTAAAATTAGTAATCCTTTAATTATTTTTCGTGGTACACTAATTTGTATTTTTCGTGCACAAAACAAACTTTATGGTGTATTTTTCGTCCCAATGGAAGGAAACTTATCCCCCAACAAAGTGATACACTTTTTACCTATTATACTAGCCACATAAGGCTATATATCATAGGGTTGCTTTTTCTATAAAGTAGATGCATGTATATATGTGTAGATGTATATATAATACCCCGTGGCTAGTTTCGTGTGTATATCTAATACCCAAAATTACCCATTTACGCCACAACCTAATGAGCCTAGACACTTTACATCATATCCTATGTATCTAGAAGCCCTTACTTGGTCCCCAAGGTTTTATCCTAGTAAAAATAAATTATATCCTATTATTTAGCCTGAAAGCCTAAAAAACTACTCCATTTAAAGAAGGGAGGGAGGCTGGCCTAAATGGGGAGGGAAGGGGGTTTATTCTTTCACTATAAATAGAAATTCACACTCAATGGATCATCACATCAAAACCTCCCAACTTCTCCGCTTTGTGCTTCCTAGTGTTCTTGGGTGAGTTTTTGAGTGTTCTTCCACATTCAACCTCCAACCACCACACTCCACCACCCTCGACCACCCCTAGATCTTAAAAGGTTGAACAAGTTAGCTAGAAAGCGTTCGAGTAGCCGTTACTCCGCCGGAATCTAACTAGCTTATCGGCTTCTAACTAATCATCGGAAATTAAGGTAGATACTTCATCTTAATCCTAGATTAGTATTTTATAGTTCATTTTAATTATGTCATTATTATGCTTAAATGTGATTAATTGTGTTTAAATGAGATTATGTTGAATGATTAGTAATTTTATGAAAGATTAGACTTTGAAAATCACACTTAGTCGTTACTATGCACGATTTGAAACTGACTTTTGAAAATATCCAGTTGTAATGCCCGATGAACTTTTGGAAACCTAAATTATGCAGTTATAATGCCCGAATGAAAATCGACTTTTCAAATTTACGCAGTTATAATGCCCAACTGATTTTTGGTAAATAGTCGACTAAACTTTTCTTAAAGCAACTTCAAAATGTTTTGACTGTACTTGGACTATTGAGATTAACCAAAGGCTAACACCCTTGAGGGTCTGTCAAAAAAGATAAGCCTAGTGCTGTCTAAGAAAGGAATGGTGCCAGTAACTGCATTTGTGCAGCCATCCGGCCTGGGACTCTATTAGTTATCTCATTGTCTAAAGAAAGTCACCAAATTAGATTGTTCGGAAAATACTAAATAAATGTTTTAACTTTATTGGGGTTAAAAAATAGAATCCATGACTAGAATTTCTAGTCAAGCTCTTTCTTGGTTTAGCCCAAACCAAGTGGCAACTTGAAAAACGAGTCTTAAAACACGCCAACGGATCCAAAGCAAGCATAACCACTTACGGTTTTTAATCTCACCAAAAAGAGATAAACAAGAAACAAAAAAAAATGAGATTTGACTCCAATTGACACATTTTACGATAAAGGATTTTTTACTTTAAGAGATACGATTTTCGAGAAACAAATTACATACAAAAGATTTTTATGAGATTCATAGCATGTGCATGATTCATGAGACGGTATGACACAACATGTTTTTCGAGAAAATGAACGATTATTTTCACAAGAAGAAATAGAGATAAAAATCAAAATGATGATGTGATGTAAATTAAGACGATAATGCCATTTGAGTCCCACCTTAGTTCCTTGGGGTGAACTAGTGGTCAAAACTCAATGGAACTATACAGTAGTGCTGTTTTGGTTCCACCTAAAATTCCGTGGGGAGAATTTGGCGGTCGAAGCTCACTCAGTACAAACATATAGTGAACGGACCTTGTATCTTGTATGTGTGTGCCTTGTTACAAGACAACTGGAACGTCGAACGGAAAGGTTGGTGACCGCTAGAACGGGGTTGTAGAACGGACCAATAACTTTCGAGAGATGTGAGATGTTTATATGAATGAAATATAAAGAAGAATGTTGTTATGAGAAATGATACGAGAAATAGATACTGCACTATGGATTTTGAAATAGATATGAGATATCGACACCACACTCTGATTATGAAAATGATATGAGATACTTGTTTTGTAAAGCTACACTCTAATTTGATTTGACACTAATATTTGACTACACATGAATTTACTATCTTCTATAAATGATTTTCAACTTTTTACCTACCACCTACAATATTTTTCTAGAATTGTTAGTTTAAGGTTGGGGTAGGGTATCTATTGAGTGTTCATGCTCACGGTGTTGCACTTGTGTAACCCTAGCATAATACCACGATATTGCTCTGTGACTCTAACGTATTATGCTAGACTATAGAGATGAACAAGAGGAATTCTACAGTTTGGAGGCAAATGGAGCTAGACAGGATGCTGGGGAGGCTAAAGGAAGAGCAAGGAATTAAAAGAACCCTAGTTGACCCTATTCTGAATAAATGTTTTTGAGGATGATTTTGTAATTTTTTGAAGTGGATTTGGTTCTAAGACTTATATATTATTTTTATAATAAATATAATGTTTCCCAAAATGTGGGGCGTTACAGCAATGACACATTACACACATCAGGGAGAGGTCGTGAATTGGTAGTCCACCATGTATTTGATTCCCACTATTTCACAAACATCCTAGTTCTCTACATTACACACATCAGGTATATATGGAAAATTATCCCAGAATGATCTCATTATTTCAATACTCCTTCAATTTAGGAAATCATCAAATTCGGTTATATATGGGAATAAAATGATCTTAACTCATTTTGAATCCTTGCCCATTTCAAATAATCCCTATTTGTAGGTAGTCCCACTATATACTCCTAAAAAATTAGGAACCGGTTGTACGTGGATGTGAATGTCATAATAAGAATAATATTGGTAAATCAAATAGGAAAAGGATGTAAACATGACTCCAAAAATTGGGTGGGATGAAAACATACGAAGTGTCTAAAAAAATGATTATTTAATTAACTCTTATTTCTTCTCCATTATGGGGCTATTCAAAGTGGAGTACTTATGTATAAAATTTGATTTTACTTGTGGGGACTCCATATAGTTAAAGCACTATCTCATTCTTCTAATCATAGTGCACATGCACAAAACGAGTACGAGACTATTAGAAACGGGGACGACCAAGCACAACAAGGTTATGAGTCTTTCGCGTCAATTGGCACGACCATCCTAGTTCCTGCAGGTGTTACTGTTCTAATCTTGAAATCTTGGGCTAGAAGACTAGCTAAAGATCTATCTACTGAGTTGTTCACGGTATTTGTATACCTTGAAATTTTACGCCATGTATTTATTGAAGATAGAGCAGAAGTGCAAAATTAAGCCGAAAACGATACATTGAAAGTAGTTACTGATATGCTCCTTTTAAGAAATTTAATTTCAAGTTGTAATCTTATTTAAATTTAGTCTATTTTGTCAACGTGATGTCATCAAACTAAGTTTCTACTATTATTTTAGTAATTTGAGTTTTAACTTATGAAATCATTTTGGGAAAATATTTTAACTAGCACATCCGAAAATTGGTAACAGAGAGGGAGCACGAACGATAGTTTTTTTATAAAAAAAAAAAAAAAAAAACAAAGTATTAAAATTTGGGAGAACGAACCTTGAGAGTGCGAGCATAATTGAAAGCGAGAGCTGAGAGCCAAAGAGCCTAGCGAAGATAATTGTTTGGTTCTCTTTTGGATGTATGTTACATGCCTCAATTCAAAAAGTAAAAAAGTTTTTCCAAATGTTATAAAAAATTAAGGGGCACTTAAATAATCATCCTTTTATTATCTTGAAATTAGAAAATCTTCCTAAGCATTTTAGAGAGTTATGTTTCCATCTCGAGATTCAAATGAACCCTAAATTGCCACACACGCGCACACACACATATATATATACAATCCGGTTCCAATCCAGACGATCGCGATCTCTCTCTCTCTCTCTCTCTCTCTCTCTTCGTTCGTTCAATCGCCTAGAGCTCTTTCTCTCTCTTCGTTGTTGGTGAAATGTTTGAAAGGGGAAGGTAGGAAATGACCTGTATTGTGAAGTGTATGACCCGCGAGATTTTATTACCCGGACTCGGGTATCATTTGACCAGCGAGATCTCTCTTTTATCAGAGATGAAAAGTCTGGACATAGCATATATCAGATCGTCCGGATTGAAACCGGATTGTATATATATATATATATATATATATATATATATATATATATATATATATATATGGAACACTTCGAGTTCGGTCTCCCCGTTTCCGGACTTCACGATCCAAAATTTTTTTTGACGATCCGATCCGTCCAATGTGTTCAGAAGGTGTTTTCAAGGGTACACGCAAGAAATCTTCAAAAAAAAATACCGGGAAGGGCTTGATGCAAGCAGTTTTTGCAAAAATTTTATATTTACAGTTTTTGCGAAAATTGCTTGGATCATGTCCTTCCCGGTAATTTTTTTGAAGATTTCACGCGTGGACCCATGAAAACACCTTCTAAACACATTGGACGGCTCGGATTTTCCAAAAATAATTTGCAACACAAAAAAACCCATTTTTTCTTATTTTCGGGAGGTGTGGACTAGAAGTTTTTGGTATATATATATAGGGTAAACTTCTAATCCGAACTTTTAATTTCCGGACTTTTTATACAAAAAAAATTTTGACGATCCGATCCGTCCAATGTGTTCAGAAGGTGTTTTCAAGGGTCCTCACGAAAAATCTTCAAAAAAAAAAACATTCCTTGATCCAAGCAGTTTTCGCAAAAATAAATAAATACAGTTTTTGCAAAAACTGCTTGGATCAAGCCCTTCCTGGTTTTTTTTGAAGATTTCTCGTGTGGACTTTAGACAACAGCTTTTGAAAACATTGGAAGAATCGGATTTTCCAAAAACAATTTGCAACACAAAAAAATCCCATTTTTTCCTTAAATCGAGGAGTGTGGACTAGAAAATCCACCTATATATATAGGATAACGATCACCTAAGGGATCCCTTATTATAATTTGGTGCAGATCTCATTTTTCTGAGCCAATTTTTGTTGATCCGAACCACTCAATGTTTTTAAAATGCGTTTTTAAGGGCCTATGTGTTCAACTTTATCGAAAACTGTTTGGATCAAGCCCTTCCGAGTATTTTTTTTTGATGAATCCTCTCGTAGGCCTTTAAGAACACATTTCAAAAACATTGAGCAGTTCGGATCATCAAAATTTGGCTCAGAAAATTTTAAAAAGGTTAGGTCTGCACCAAATTTTAAATAAGGGATCATTTAGGTGATTATGATCCTATATATATATATATATATATAGTCCACACTCCCGGATTTAAGGAAAAAATAGAGTTTTTTGTGTTGCAAATTTTTTTTGGAAAATCCGATCCGTCCAATGTGTTCAGAAGGTGTTTTCTACAGTCCACCCGATAAATCTTCAAAAAAAATATCGGGAAGGGCTTGATCCAAGCAGTTTTCGCAAAAACTGTATTTATATATTTTTGCGAAAACTGCTTGGATCAAGACCTTCCCGGTGTTTTTTTTTTTTGAAGATTTTCCGCGAGGGCCCTTGAAAACATCGTATGAACACATTGGACGGATCGGATCGTCAAAAAAATTTTGTATAAAAAGTCCGGAAATTAAAAGTCTGGATTAGAAGTTTACCCTATACACACACACATACACACACACACAAGAAGTTTCCTATGAGGGCTCCCTCACAAAAAATTATGCGGGAAAATAGTTGTGAGCCGTTGGATCGTGTGGAGGGCATAGGATCCAATGGCCCACAACTGTTTTCCCGCATTTTTTTGTGAGGGAGCCCTCACAGGATATGCTTTATATATATATACACACACACAGAGGATCTGGTCAGGACTCCCGCATTTTAATAAAATGCGGACCTCCCCTCTCCCGGCCATTTCCCGGCCAAATGGTCAGGATCCGAACCATTGGATGTGTTTAAAATGTGTTTTCAAACGCGCACGTGAAGATTTGGCAAAAAAAAGACCAGGAAAGGCTTCATCTGAGCAGTTTTCATAAGAAACCGTAGGATAAATATTTCATGAAAACTGCTCGAATGAAGCCCTTCCCAGTCATTTTTTTTTTGCCGAATCTTCGCGTAGGCCCTTGAAAACACATTTTAAACACATCCACAGTTCGGATCCCGACCATTTGGCCGGGAGAGGGAAGGTCCGCGGGAGTCCTGACCAGATCCCCTCCCTATATATATATATATATCCAAAGGGCAAAAGTAGGTTTATTTGGATTTTGGGATGAAATCATAACTCCAAAAGAAGTGTAAGATAGGTAATTTACATTCTAAGTGATGAAAACATGACCGTTCTAAATGACGGGGATGAAAAATTACATGGGGTGGAAAAAGAGGATGATTATTTAATCACCTAAAAAATTAACTAAGAATGAAAAATTACACAAATTTATATAACTACTTTTATCTAAAAACTTATCTTAAAATTTGAGTTCAAATCCCGGATGATTTATATAGTGTGACCATGAACTATGAAGTATGCAGCCCCTAGCCTTGCAAAATGTTCAGCCCCCCTAAGAGGTGGAAATTAGTGCGGGCCTTTTGGGCTTCCTTTAGGATCCTGGTCTTAATAAAGCTAAATAATGCTGAATCTGAAAAGGTTTTATTACCGGCCAGTCCAATTTTTTCTTCACTAATTACCGTTAAGGTTAAAACACTTCTTTTAATTACGTATAACTTTGAGGCGGTTGCCAAAGTTACGGTACTACCCTTTCCGGCTTATTTCGCTCGTTTATGTTGATCACGCTCTGTTTCTGAGCCGTCCTGTCCATCACGCTCCGTTTCACGCCTAAATATTGATCACCTCCGTAAGGGGTCCAAGGTTTGGGTCGAAGATGGAAATTTGGCTTGGGTTTGCTGCTGAAGTAGTCGATTTTGTCAGCAAGCAAGTTTAGATCGCCACTTGTACTGGGAACAAGGAAGCAAAAGGACACATATATACTTAAAAAAATGCTTCATTACTCTCTGTTTTTCCTCGTCTTCTCAGAAACCAAACATAAGAAAAGGAAAACATGTAAGTTGATCCAGCAGCTGGGGCACCGACAACCCGTGCACCTCCACCAGTAACTTATCCAGCTTTTTTTCGTGATCTTGATCTTGACCTCTGTTGTTTTTGTCAAAATGTACATGCTAATAAAATGTATATTCTAACACCCAATATGTGCATTAAAAAAAAAAAGAACTGAAAATATATATTCTAACATTCAAAATGTACATTAAAAAAATAAACTCAAAATGTATATTCTACCACTCAAAATGTACATTCTAACACTCAAAATGTGCACTAAAGAAAATTAAACTCAAAATGTATATTTTAACACTCAAAATGTACATTCTAATAAAATGTGTATATTCTAAAACTCAAAATGTACATTAAAAAAATGAACTCAAAATGTATATTCTACAACTCAAAATGTGCATTCTAACACTCAAAATGTACACTAAAAAAATAAACTCAAAATGTATAATCTGACACTCAAAATGTACATTCTAATAAAATGCCAGTTAAATTGAATATGTACAGTTTACAGTATTGAAAAATATGTACAGTCTACACTCTAAACGGACTCAAAATATACACTCTTTCAAAATCAACATTTACACTTCAAAATCATGCTAAAAGTTTTGCAGTCATTGGATTTCAAACTCTAAAATAGAGGACTAGGACTTACGTTTGGTTGTCATTATCACAAGCTCGAAAGAAACATAGGGTTCAAGCCCGAAGTCTTAGTCGGGCATTTTATCAAACAGCTTGGGGACAAACAAATAAGAACCAATAATTTGCAAACAAGTATATCAGAAATTTTGCAGTTCTGATGAACCAGAACATTATAAGAAATCAAGTCTCTTGTAGGAAATCGGATAGTAAAAGGTATCACTGGAATTATCTTCTTCGTCTTGAACTATGGCATTTTTCAGTCGCGACAATTATAGCCATAGATAGAGAGGAGGATCTGATCTAAAAAAGTCGTGATGGCGTGCCGACGAGGATGGCGTTCATAGAGAGGAGGGATAGTTTGGGTAGAAAAATAGGAAGCAGAGTTATCCGAGCTTTTTTGCAACTAAGCTAGAGCGCGTGGAGCAAGGGCTGCTAAATTAGGATAGGCCCGTCATTTTCCCATCTGAAAATAAGAGCGCGTTCACCATTTATTTGCAAGGCCCATGTGCTGCTACTCCCACGTTTGATTTTGAGTTTGTCAAATGATAAAATGAGATAAAATAAGAATTTCCATTTTAGTTGAGTTTATGGTGGGATAATAAAATCACATTGGTTGTGTTTAATTAGATAGTTTTGTTTACTTTTGATGATGTCAGCAGGTGTAATGAGTGGAGAGAGATAGAGAAAGAAGTGAGGAAAATGATGATGCCATCAAAATTAAAACTAAAACTAAACGGAAAAACGAATAAGGCCATTGTGTTCCCAAATGATAAATCTCCACCCAATGTCTCTTTTACCATTTTGATTTTTGAGGGGATGTGTTTGACAAAGAAAAAAAAATTAGTTTCTAGCTTTTATTAATTTAGTAATGATTTTGACAAAATTTCCCATTTTATCTTATTTTATCGTTTGGGAAACACGGCCTAAGTATTTTTTCTCCCAAACGATTAGAGGCGTCCGGGTCAACTAACACGCACCATGGACTATCCATGCCAAGATTAGGGAATTCGTAAGAAACTACTTTTCTAGCGGCCTAATCCCAAGAATTACATGTTCTCGGCAAATTCTATTTTTTAGGCCCAGCAAAATTAAAATGGCACATAAATACATTAGTTTTTGTCGTAGAAAATTGTCTAGCACGTATAGGTTCACACAAAAAAATTTTGACGTACACTCTTATTTTTTGGAAATATAATTGTTATCCAGAGAAAAGCTAGAGCACGATATCGATACCATACTTTCTATTTGTTTTAGTTTTTGTCATTAAGAGTATGCACTTTGTTTTGAGCTACTAATATATTAGGTATTAAATGATTCTCTTGGACTGATGGATATTCACAGTATAGGAATAAGTGTTCAAATAAACTAGAGATAAAATTACCACATGTTATAAAATGTAAAAGAGTTATAAAATGTAAAAGAGTTTAGGTTGTTAAATTAACCATCTATGAGAAGCTATAGAGCCTCTTATGACTTTTAATTGGGTTCCTTACATTGGATTAGTTTGTGGGCTAATTATTTGGGACTCATTGTTCAATTATTTTTTAGTTAAGTGTTCAAATATTTATGCTAGAGTGTTCAAATGTTTTTAGCTTGAGTGATTTTTTTTTTTTTTTTGACATGGGTTTGGGTGTTGAAGATGTTGAAAAAGGTTAAAATTTAAATAAAACTACAAAAAAAAAAAAGTATTGTCAACAAAAAAATTTATTTAGGGTGTTCAAGTGAACACTCCAAGAATAATTTGGAGCCGCCTGTGAATACGCCTACAGCAGACATATGATATTGTTTATTTTGAATTTTAAAGCATATTTTCTCAATTATTAATCACTCAAAAAAGTCATACATAACAGAAAATGTGCAGTACTACTCTTATATAATTTCAACGAAGGTGAGACTTGAGGTTGATGCATCAGTAGCGGACAGACAAAGGCCGGTGAGAATTTCATCATAACCTTCTGACCTTATTTGTGGCTGACAAACAGGTATTACATCAACCTCGACCTCCCAAGTCTTTTAACCATTTTAATGCAACAATAATGGTAATCTAGGAGACACCCGCACCACCCTACTCTATTCTTTCTAGGTGTCCTACCCCTATCCCCATTTATTAACCCTCTACCATGATGACAATATTAGGGCTGGTGGTTTGGTATCCTAGCTTTGTTATAGGTCATGTTTTGCATCAATTTTGTCCATAATTTTAATTATGGTCAAAAATTAATTTTTTTAATAAAGTCAAAACATGTGAATTATTGACCAATAATTCACCTATTTTGGCTTTATTAAAAAAAATTGAGTTTTGACCATAATTTTATACTTGTTAGATTCGTCTCGTCGAGAGGAATTCAGAAATCACAAAATCTTGATGCAAAACAAACGAATGCAAAAAAAAAAATTAAAATAAGGACAAAATTGGTTTTTTGGTTTTTTACCCAAAGCACCCCTTTGTTAGGTCATGTTTGGTTCAAACTGTTAACAGTGATCACTATTTGAAACCAGCAATGCTATCGGTATAATAAACTTGCACCTCACATGCCCACCAAAGTGATGTGACAGATGAGGAGAAGCCCATCATTTCAGGTGGACCACACATTAGGCTTCTCCTCATCTGCCACATCACCTTGGTATGCATGTGGAGTGCAAGTTTAGTGCACCTATATCATTTTTCATTTGAAACCACTATGGATATGGGTACCTCAAATGCACTCCACCTCATCGGGGCCGTCCAAACGCTTTTTTTTACGTTCCAAATTTAAAGTGTTCTATTACTTGCAAAAGAACTCTATTACCAGTATTAGCCTATTATGGCACTTTAAATCTAAAACGTCGAAAAAAAAACGTTTGAATGACCCCAATGAGGTGTGGTGCCCAAATCATTTCCAATTTGAAACTCACTATTCATCATTCCTACAATTTGGCATAGTACTCTCAATTTTTCACCTAGCAACAAATTACTTATGTGGTAAGAACAATTATTATTCACATTTATTGAGAGACATGGGTGCATTCATACTAATCTCTTGGATAGATTATACAGTGCCCAGGTGCCCCAGATTAGCTCCATTTCACAATCATGTGAAAGGCCATACATTGCATAATCTTGGGTCCTAAAATTGCATGTCCTATAATTGCATAATCTCAAGTCCTATATAATTGTGTGGCGTTTTGCATAATCTCGAGTCCTATATAATTGTGTGGCGGTAAGAGACTTCGACATCACGTAGCATACTACTTCACATATCACAATTCACATAGTGACCGTGTGTGGCGGTGAGAGGCTTCGACATCATGTAGCATATTACTTAGCATATCACAATAGTGACCGACAGATGGACAAAAGAAAGTAAACAATTACTACAACCATTATTCCTTTTCTTGCTTGTCCATCAGCTCTACTATTCCTTGGGATTACGTAGCAAATTACTACGCGCCCCGCCCCCCCCGCCCCTGACACTGCGCCCCGCCCGGGCCCCACCCCACTGACACGCGAAAATTACATTTTTGCCCCTCTATCCCTTCTTTAATTACTTATTTATATTATATTACTTTAATTCATTTATTTACTTTATTTATATTACTTTAATTACTTTATTATTTATATTAATTCATTTATATTAATTTAATTTCTATAATTACTTTATTTATATTACTTTAATTCATATAATTACTTTATTTATATTACTTTAATTCATATAATTACTTTATTTATATTACTTTATTTCGTTTAATTACCTTATTTACTTTATTTATATCATTTCATTTCTTTATATAAATTAAATTAACTATTTAATTCGTTTAATTATTTATTTAATTCAATTGTTTAATTTAATTCAATTATTATTTATTTATTTATCTCGTTCATTAATTTTTTTTTTCTCTTTTATCATTTTAATATGATATAATATCTTTTTTATCTTTTATATATTTTAATTTATTTATTTATTTATATTTTTTGTTTTTTATTTCTCTAATATTTTGTATTTACATATTTTTCTTAATTATTTAATCTTATTTATTTAATTCGTATATTCAGATGATTTCTTATTTTCTTATCTTCAATTACAACCACTCATTCAGATTTTCTTTTTACCTTCTTATCTTCAATTACAACCACTTATCTTCTTATCTTCAATTACAGCCACTCATCCAGATTTTTTTTTTACCTTCTTATCTATTTATACTACTACATTCTTCCACTACTTCACTTCTTCCTAATTCTCCCACTACTACTTCACTTCTTCCTCATTCAGAATTTCTTTCTTTTTTCGTAATTCATCAAAGAACATTATGGATGGCTACTACTATCCAAATGGTTGTTCATTTGAGAATGATGTTCCTAGTGAGGAGAGCATCAATTTCAAATTTCGCGATTATACAACTAATTTACCAATCGATCGGGTTAGTTATTTTCCTCACGTTCTTATGCATATTAGCCATTCATTTTGAAAGTAGATAAATATGATAAGACTGATAATGTTTTACTTATACATATTCGTTATTTTGTTTTTTAATATAGATTTTTGAAAGTAGAGAAGATATGTTAACTTGGGTGAAGAGAGTTGGTCTGGAAAATGGTATTGTGGTGGTTATTAATAAATCTTCTAATTTAAGAGGCGGCAAGCTGCCGAGATGCATTCTTGGTTGTGAGAGAGGAGGAAAGTACAAACCGCACCGTGGGGTTGAAAAGCTAATATTGCATAGAAATACTGGGACTAAAAAATGTGAGTGTCCATTTGAGTTGCGAGGTGTACCAATACCTCCAGACGGTGCCAAATGGGGTTTAAGGGTTTCCTGTGGTCTCCATAACCATGAACCAGCAGAAAACATTGAGGGCCATGAGTACCCATCAAGGCTAAAACCAATGGAGAAACAATTTGTGGTCGAGATGGCCAACAGCACCGCACCGCGTGAAATTCTTACTATTTTGAAGAAAAAAGATCCGTCAAACACTACGGGAATTAGAAGCATTTACAATGCCATTTTCATTAACAAGGAAGCGAAACGGGATGGTCTAACTACTACTTTCATATGTGTTAGAAGCAATTAATTAAGAATGGGTACCTCCACGACTTCAGGACAAATCAAGACACCAACGAAATCACAGATATTGTATGGGTTCATCCTACAAGTCTAGAGCTATTTGTCAACTTTTCAACCGTGTTGGTAATTGATGCCACATACAAAACCAATGAGTATCGGAAACCACTATTGGAGGTTGTGGGTATCACATCCACAAATCTAACTTTCTCGCTATGTTGTTCAATATCTTAATAATGAGAGGGAAGATACATGTACATGGGCCTTGAATACCTTAAAGAAGTGGATGGTTGGAAAAGGGGCACCGCTGCCATTGGTGTTTGTTCTGTGATCGTGATTTGGCACTTATGAACGCTTATTGAAGCATGTTTCCCAAATGGCACGCCACATCCTTTGTATTTGGCACATAAATCAGTGCGTAATGAAGAATTGCAGCGCTGTGCTTGGTCAGTTCTTTCCAGACTTTTGCAATTCATGGCAGTCCCTAATTCATTCATCTAACACTTCATCTTACCAACATAGGTGGGCTGCCATGTGCGAGGAGTATAGCCAATATCCAAGCGTGTCATAACTTATCTTCATGGATACATGGTTAACGCCCCATAAAAGAGCGATTTGTTACAAAGCATGGATGGATACATGTATGCACCTCTAAGCAATTCAAGTCAAAGGTATAGTCACTTTATAATTTTGCGAGTCAAATTTTCTACATTATATTATACTAAACTGTTCAAACTTTTCTATTTAAACAAATTGCATTATTCTATTACAGGGTCGAGTCTGCACATTCAAAGCTAAAGTGCTATTTGGGCGGTACAACTATGTCATCGCTCCAAACATCTTTTGAACGCATAGATAATATGTTGACAAATCAGTTTGGGGAAATTAAGAAGTCGCCAATCTCATCAACATTCAAGATCCACGCTCATTGGCGTGGAGGCTCTCTATGCACGCGGCGGGTTCAATGATGAGGAGAACAACCCGGCCGAGACATCTCGTGTGGTTGACATATTACAGGGGATGGATCCACGTATGCGAAAGCAAATGATAGACAGGTTTGTGGATATGGCAGATCCGTCTAATAGCAGTGTTCGAGCCCCATCATACAACACTGAACATAGAGGTCGTCCTGTGGGAAAAGCTGAGCAAAGTGGACAACGCATACCTTCCTGTACAGAAGCATCTACATCGAGAAGGAAAGGGAAAGGGAAAAATACAGGGAGGGAAAGGGTGGAGAAGGAGAGGGAAGAGAGAGAGAGGGAGGAGGTTAATTACATTCAGTATTTACCTTCGCAATTCCAGCAGTATATGTCCCATACCAAAGACGTCGAAGGTGATGGTCATTGTGGATTCAGAGCGATAGCACAAGATATCTATGGCAATCGGGAGCGCCGGGTTCAAAATCGACATGATCTTATCCAAGAAATTAATCGTAATAGAGCTCTCTACAATGCGGTTTATCCCTGCATAAAAATATGGCAGATGATGTACTACGGTCACTGAGCTATTGGAAGCCTACGGCTCCAGATCAATATTGGATGGAATGTATGAGTTTGGGGATAGTCATCGCATCACGGTACAACATTGTACTATTTACATTTGACGCGAATGCTAGATTTTGTTTTACTCACTTGCCCTTGAGATCCCATCCAGTTTCAGTCCAACAGCGCCGAGAAATAGCTATTGCCCGTATTAACAATCACTTCGTGCAACTTTTTTTGCGCCCTCATCACCCTGTACCACCCATCCCAATATGGTGGTGGCAGAATAAATCGAGTGAAGCTGCAGGATGGGCTGTTGCTTATAACGTACGGGTTCAATTGTGGAACGACATACTGGGCGTCATGCCGGGACCACAATTTGGTGGCAATATTGATTAGAAATTTGAACATTGTCAACGTGATTGTAATATTTAGACACTTTAAAATGTGATTGTAATATGATTGCCTTTCCTTCTCTCTTTTAATTACCCTCTAATATATTATTTATATTAATTATATTAAGTCCTTTATTTACTTTATTTATATTAATTCCTATGGCTGATATGGAAAATTGGATGGAGTGTATGAGTTCGGGGGTAGTCATTGCATCATGTTACAATATTGGACTACATACATTTGACGCAAATGTTGGAGGTTGTTTTACTCATTTGCCCTTGAGATCCCCTCCAATTCTAGTCCGACAGCGCAAAGAAATAGCTATTGCCCGTATTAACAATCACTTCGTGCAACTTTTTTTGCACGCTCATCACCCTATACCACCAATCCCAATATGGTGGTAGCAGAATGCGTCGAATGTTGCTAAAGGATGAGCTTCTACTTATAACGTACGTGTTGATTTGTGGTACGACATATTGGGTGTCGTGTTGTGATCACAATTTGGAAGCAATATTGATTAGAGCTGAACTTTGTCAATTGTAATATTTATTTACTTTTAAATATGATTGTAATATTATTCACTTTTAGATGTTTTCTTTATTCATTGTTAAGACAAATTAATTAACTAAATAAAATATTAAGTCAAATTTAAATGTCAATGTAAAAAAATAATTTACTTGTAAAAGGTAATTTGATTAAACTAAATTAAATAAATAATTAAATAAAATAAAGTTAAAGAAAAAAGAAAGAAAGTTGGGCCGAAAGTTAAAGGGTATTGGGGGAATGGGGGTGGGGCCGCTGGGGGGAGGGGTGTGTCAGGTGGGGCGCGTAACAGCCCCCATTACGTATTAGCATTTCACATAGCGACGGACAGACAATATGATGAGAATTCCCCCCAAAACAGCACCCAGCAGCCTCGGCAACCACCACAGCAAAAAACGAGCTAATACAGTACCTTGCCACAACAAGCGAGATATGGCGAGGTGTAGCAAGATCGCCATCCGGAAAAAATGTGTTGTCTAAATAATCACGCTAAAATCGTTTCGAGACTCCCACAATGTAGCC
Source organism: Vaccinium macrocarpon (assembly GCA_022606695.1). Taxonomy (NCBI): domain Eukaryota; kingdom Viridiplantae; phylum Streptophyta; class Magnoliopsida; order Ericales; family Ericaceae; genus Vaccinium; species Vaccinium macrocarpon. The sequence goes on along the minus strand of CM040179.1, from coordinate 5,571,180 downwards.
CTCGTCGAGACGTCTTGATTGGTGCAGAATCCGTCGCCGACGTAGCCCCAGTGACATCGGACACACCGGTCAAAGGTGGCGCATGTCGTCAAGTTAAATCTATTCTCGCGCGTGGTGTGCATGCGCCCGCCATGTGGAAGACGATTCTTGATTTTATTTTTTTTTATTAGGCTAGGCTGTTAGGTGTTGCATCTTTTGAGTGGCTTGCAAAAAAAAAAAAAGGCACTTTTTCTAGCTAATATGATGAAAATTTTGGTTAGGCTGTTAAAGATGCTCTTAGGAGTGTTTTGACAAAATAACACAAATTACTCCTATTCCTCTAGGCTTTGTTTGGATGAAGAATGAGAGGGAGTATTAACTTTTGGATCTGGATGACTAATCCCAGTCCACTTCTCATCCATATTTTGGGAAGGTTTGGGAGGGGGTTGAATGAATTATCCATCTCTATATTCAATACACCTGAATACATGTGGCTCGTCTCCCTCACTAAATAATACTGCTGAGAGACCCTTGTTACAGACTAATACCCTTGTTTATACCCCCATACATCCCTTTAATCGACCTCAAACTCTCTAATTTATCGTTATTTCTACTCTCAACTACAAAATAAACCAAATATTATTTTAACCTCCCTTATCAAAATCTTACAAACCAAATACTATTTAACCTGATTTCATAAATATCGCATCACTATAGTCTAGTAAGAAGGCCCACCTTCCATAAATATGCACCTTGCTATTGTTACTGATTAAAGGGTGCCGATCAACGTCGGGAACCCCTCTTTGGCTTCCAAAAGGTCAATCTAAACTGTTCATCCATTTCAAAATCAAATTTCGAGTGAGCCACACTGGAATTGATGCAATCGAACAGCCTTAAAATTCAATCCAAAATCACTCCAAAGACCCCATTGGACCCCAAAGGATCAATCCAAATTGTTCATCTATCTTAGTTTGGGGTGATTTTAGATTGAACTCATAAGACCATCCGGTTGCATCAATTCATGCGTGGCTAGTGATTTTGGATCGAACTCATTAAGCCGTCCGATTGCATCAATTCCGAAGCGGCACACTCAAAATTTGATTTTGAAATGAATGAACCATTCGGATTGATGATGATTTTTCACGAAAAGAGCAATACCTCAGATCTGTAACTAAGTTTAATGAATGAAAAGAACATGCTGTAATATATAGGATCTTAGTTGATTGCAAAAAAAAAAAAAAAACCTACTCGCTCGTTAAACTTGCCTAATCCCAAACAGACCCTTACATTTACCATAATCACACAGCATTTCTTACAATTTCCAAGTTCCGAAATCTTCCGCAATGAAGTCTAGACGTCCAGTAGTATTAGTATTAACTCTGTTTTGTACCCACCCCCACAAAACCCAAAAACAACCAACAAAATTACTTCAAAAGAAAACAGAGAGAGAAAGAGATATAACCCCTTGTTTTTCTCCCATTTCTCAAAAAGCTACTAAACTTAATCTAAAATCTCACTTGTGCCCTTCACCTGACGTGGAAACAGCAAGATCCGGCCACCCAAAGCAACTCCCATCCCCCAACCTTCCTTCCATACCACCACCACCACCGTCACAACCGACATCTCCTCCATTCCCACAGCTAACATCTTCCATGGCCGGATCTTCCATGGCCCAAATACCCGAACCAACCCCGAATCCCAGCTCACGAAACCCGATTCCATACCCGCCCAACCCAAAGAATCCGCCACCATTCAGATTCACGAACGGCGCATAATCCCCCTCCACCGCCTCGGGCACCTTCTCGTTCAGGTTCACGCCGAACGAAGAAGGGATTTGGGTAATCGGGTCGAGGTGAACAGGGTCGTAGGTTAGATGAGAAGAGGGGGGAAACGACGGCGGAGTGTCGGCGGTTTTTGCGGCGGTGCGAGGGCGTTTCTTGTTGCTGTTGTTGGGGTTTTTACCGTGGTTGCGAGTGCCGCCGCCGACGGGGACGTTGCGGAGGGTGCCGCCACGGGTCCAGTAGCGGCGGCAGGACTTGCAGTAGTGGCGGGGCTGGGAGAGGTTGTAGTTGTTGTAGTAGCAGAACTTGGTGTTGGTGGAGGTGCATCGTGGACAGGGGAGCGCTTCTGGCTCGGGTTGGTGGTTTGCGCCGTGCTGAGGCCCCGTTGGACGATGGTCGGCTGAGTCTGATGGCATTTTCGGTTGTCTTTTGTTTTGAATTTGTTTGTGGTGAGAAGAGAGTGTAGTGGGAAAGGGAGAAATTTGTGGAGAGAGAGAGAGAAAGAGAAGGTGATGGAAATGGGAGCAGGTAGTTTTGGGAGCAGAGAGGGAATTTTATACTGTATGAGAGAGAGAGAGAGAGAGAGAGAGAGAGTTTCGTAGGAAGATGTCAAAGTTTAACTACGGTCTCTTTGACTAATAATTCAATAATTTAGATTATTGAATTATTTATTTGTTATTATTTAAATTTTTTTTATATCCGTTAGTTTTGCATAAAGATTTTGTGATTTTTGAATTTTTTTTGATAAGACGAATCGAACAAGTATAAAATTATGGTCAAAACTCAATTTTTTTAATAAAACTCCAATTTGGCCGTAGATTTTTTACCATAATTTTATACTTATTAGATACATGTTAATTTTTTGTATTTTTTTTGTAACTTTGACTACATTTTATGTATTTTAAAGCAAGTCATTTTTTTCCTACATATTACATAAATATCATGAATATTGTATTTTTAACGGAAACTACGCCAAATTTTGACTATAACTTGACACAGAAAATACTAAAAACACTGTAATAGAAACTCACCCGGGTGAAAGAGGGGGGTTTTCAAATTTCAAGCGATGGGTTGCCTACCGCATTAAACGACGTCGTTGGAAGTCTATACTTCTGAAGGATAAAAGTGGGTTTTTGTTGCCTCTTCTTAAGCTGTGTTAAAGCAACTTTCAGGCCTTTTGGAGATTTCTTCTTGTGAGGCTTAAAACAAGTTTCACTTTTTGTGGGGTTCTCAATTTATTCAGCTTTGAAAAGTTATTTTTTGTTATCGTAATTAAAATTTTGCGGCGTAGATATTCTAAACATTTTTTAGCACATGTAAGACAATAATAGTTAGATGAAAAGAAATCAACCGATTATTAGACATTTTTATGTTGAAGAAAGTAATTTTGCCTTGAGACTTAGGGATTTACTCTCACTAAAGGTTTCAAATTTGATTTCTCTTGCTAGCAAATTCATGTGACCACTAAAGATTTTGTCTGATCGTTACCTCCACGTTCCCGAAATTAATTGAAGGGCGCATAAACTAACCTGGACATCCAGTTATTAAAAAAAAATTAAGAAAGTAACTTTGCTCTTCTACGTCTCAAAAGGGGAGTTCTTAAATGGATTATTTGATTTTATCATCTTTGATTTTATAATTATCTTTTATGAATAGATTTTATCATAGTGGTCCACAACTATTTTATCACCTAGATTTTATCTATTGGGAAAATAAAGTGATTTTATCACCCCTCCATGAAACACCAACTAAAATCAATTTTCTCATTTTATCTCATAAAATCCATTCAAGAACTCTATCTAAATATAAGTAAATACAACAAACCAATTTTATAAAAACACCAAGTGGATTTGACATAGAAAGTTCATTTTATTTAGTACTCCGTCCATCCCGAATTCTTTGTTCATTTACGGGCATGTGTGTCACTTTTTAATTGATTATATCTTTTCAATCTATATTGTGTTATACAATTTTGAAATCTTTGTTTAACTCATCGAGAGCTATCAAACAAAATTCATATTTAATATATATAACGTTATATAGTTTAGAATATAAATAAATTTTTGAGGCGCTATGAATAGTTTAAGTGAACAAAAAAATTGGGACGGAGAAAGTATTTTAAAATTGTCAAAGCGTTCTAATTGGCATTTTTTAGAAAAGAAAAATAAAAATAAAAATTTCTACAAAATACATAGTATCATAAAGTTTTGAAATTCGTGAAACGCATCACGTATTATTTTAACCTCGGCATTCAATTATCATGTACATAGGGATTGGCATAAGCTTTTCATGCAATGTACTTGAAGATGGAAATACAGAGATAAAACAAATGTTGTTAATTCTGACATCGGAATCCTCGAGGCTTTGTTTATGTAAAGAAATATCTAGACATTCCACCTTAGATTTATTCAATTCTTTGTTTTAGATGACCGCAAAAGGATGGATATATGATTCTATCCGCAACCCGTGAATTGCTACATATAGCCCGGAAAAAATAAATACCAAATCCCCTCACGGATAAAGACGATCTTGCCCCTTAAATTACTCATCTTCTTCTTCTTCCCCCTCTTCTTTGGTTGCAAAGTAGTGGAATCACAGACCTCGTCAGGTCTTTGGTACTCGCTGACAAAGCAAGCACCGCTAAATTCATTGAGGCATCAGACGATGACACGTTTGCGGCAAAGTTGTTGGGTGGCAGAGTGAGTCGTGGTGATGATGGCGGCGGTATTACACCGAACTCAAATCAATCTCCTCCTCATTTCTCATCTCTCTCAACAAAAACCTTTTTTCCCTATTCAAAGAGGTAACCCGTTGTTTGGATGATAACTCTACATCATCTGCGTTCGCAAGTCCAAAAACGGTACCACAGTCCTAAAAATCGTCCATAATTTCGGTAGTTAATATCCGAAATAATTGACTGAATTCGGTAGTTAATATCCGAAATGGTTGGCCAGATAGACTAAGGTATATTTTCAGCAATTAACATCGATTTTACAAGTAAAAGTTTAGTAATTAATATCCGATTTTAATCATTTCTTTTAGTAGTTCATATCTAAAAGAGAGGCTTGGGGGGAGGGTGATCGTCGGTCTTGGTGGTCATTGGTCGTCAGTCTTAGTTGCGTTCTCAGAGGGAGGGGAGGCAGTCAGTGTGGGAAGCTAGGGTGGGATGAGAGGGAAGAGTGAGGGGGTTGATTTCAATTTTGGGAGAGGAAAAATATTGTGTGAGTGTAGTTTTGGAAGTTTACCGAGTTACATGAAGCAAATAAAGAGTTTTGCCACCTCAACAAGGTTGTATTTAGTAATCGGGCTGTATGAAGTAAATAAAAAAGCGGCGGATAGAATCACCCATATATATTTGGTGGAACAAGGAGCATCTACAGTAACCTAACAAAAATTGGATCACATTACCTTTTGGTTGTTCACTTAAGGAATTGCCACATGTCAAAATGTATAGATCCACAATGGTATGGTCAAAATTAGATATGTCACTTCCCTTTTTCAAATTATAATTTTTTTTTGCAAAATAAATTTTGAACATATTTTTTTTAAAAAAGATACAATTTGTGCAAAAAAAATTTGAATAAATATTTTTTTAAAAACAATTGTCCACTTTTTCATTTTGAAATGTTCCAAAAGTCCAGTTTTGAAAAAAATTCCATGAATATAATGTCATACTCCGTATTTCCATCTTGCCCCCTCCTTATCTTTCACCCTTAAATGAGTTAGAATTTCAAAAAAGCATCTCATGAATGGGCAAAATTGTAAATTTCACAAAAGTACAATGTAATAATTACGTTTTCTTAAAAATTGGTTTCCCAGTGAGTGACAACAAGAACCCTTCTATTGGTACTGACGAGATTGTACCGATGAGGTACCGACGGCGTCGCCGGTGCCGGTGTGGGTCCCAAACGGCCGATCTGAACCGTTGATCGTTCTTAGAATCAAATTCCGAGTAGGACAGCGCGGGAATCGAGGCAATCGGACGGCTGTATGAGCTCGATCCAAAATCACCTCATTTCATTTGAAATTTTTTGAATGAAATGGGGTGATTTTAGATCGAGCTCATACAGCCGTCCGATTGCCTCGACTCCCGCACTGTCCCACTCGGAATTTGATTTTGAGAACGATCAACGGCTCGGATCGGCCGTTTGGGACCCACACCGGCGCCGGCGACGCCGTCGGTACCTCATCGGTACAATCTCGTCTGTCCCTTTAGATTTACCGGACAACAAAATAAGATGAAAGGGAGTATATAAATGCAAACACAGATGACTTTAAATATTAATGGTCAAATGTATATCGATCCCACGTAATCAATAGTAGTAGATTTGTAGCCATCAGATGATTCAAATTACATTTGTGTTCAATTTTTATTTCAATTCAGCTTGGTCGTGTATGTACTTCGTAACTTACCTCTCTCTCTCTCTCTCTCAAAATATTTTCCTCACTCTTTACGTCCAGCAATTAGGGTTTACCATGAGTGGGGCGCCTCACTCACTTCACCCCTTGTCTCTCTTTGCTAGCCACCATTCTCAACCTCCCCGCCTTTTTGATCTCCACCTTAACCCTCTGCTCTAGCTCCACCCACCTTCTCGATCTCGTTTACCCCTTTTAAACCTCATTTTCCCTTCCACCGTTAAAGGTGTGTTAGATTTACGTCATGTTGTAGTCAGAGCGGGTCAGCTCTTTCTCCTACAATTAAAAGTTATCAAATTCGATGGAACCTCTTTGGGGTACAATCTTTTTGCACCGAAAATGCACACCACGGCTTCGGAAACCCGCTTTTGGATCTCACATGAGTGATCTGAACCATTCATTGTTCTTAAAACATTTTTCTGAGGGGGCTCACCAAAAATCAGCCCAATCGGACGGTTAAAAGTGTTTGAACCAAAGTCTCACCGTTTCAAACCAAAACAGTTTGGATCATTCATGTGGGATCCAAAAGCGGGTCCCCGAAACCGTGGTGTACATTTTCGGTGCAAAAATGGTTGTACCCCAGGTTTTTCAAATTCGATGTGGTGCGTTCGTCGACATTAACGGTAGTTAAATCTTTTTTATTTTCTCTTTATAGTTTATTACATTTACTTGTACTCCTGTTTCTCCCCCATGGGAGGTTTTGGTCTCATTTCGATGGGACTTTCCCACCCTTTTTGTGGGTCAAGTGTCGGTGATTTCCTGTGTGTCTTCCTATAATTTGAGCTTGGTTTTTCTATAAGAATTGTCAAATCTTTGACTAGTCTTATGCCAAACATTGTTGTTGGTATGCTTTTGCTTGTGCAGTATGTCTCATAGAGCTTGCTCGTATTTAGTTTTTACTAGTAATTTTTGTTTAAAATCTTTATCTTATAAGGAGGTGTTTGGAGCCAACTTTTCAGCTTTTAATTTTTAGCTTTTTGGCTTTTTGGATTTTGGCCAGAATGAGTTTTGAATCTGTGAAGAGTGTTTGGGAGAAATGTGTAGAATTCATTTTTCAAAAGAAGTAGTGTTTAGGAGAAAAATGATGAAAATGAGTTTTGCTTTGGATTTTTACCAATTTACCCTTACAACATTCCAACGGGGCAACTACCCACCATGCCTTTGGAATAAACTGTTTTTTACACAAACTGGGGGAAAACATATGTGGCCACAACAAAGATGCCTTATTTCATTTAAAAAAAAATTCGTTTGGGAATATTTTTTGTTACAGAAAAGCTTGAGGTTTGACGTTATTTTTTTTTTTTGGAAAATATAGATGGTCCCTTTTGAAACATGGAAATGAAATAAAAAAAGCAGCCAATTTGAAACATGGAAATGAAATCATCCGAAACAAAAAAAAAAAAACAAATACGCAAACACTTGCTCCATACGCATCTAACATATACGATTGGCTACTTCGACCATAATAAGTCTCCCAATACATTGTTATTTTTTGTACTTGATAAAGATTAAGTAAAATGGAACTAATCGCAAAAATATAAAAGTACTTCGACCATCATTTATAAACAAAAAAAAATAATGTATGAATTTAAAAAAGAATAGACACTTAAACATTACGCCAATTAAGGCTACAAATTTAAATAACAAGAAAAACTTATTTCAACAATATCATAATCTTGTACATTTTTTTTTCCGTTTGAACAATAACACTAAAACAATTGGCTTTGTTACCATTGGAAAAAGTAGAAATAATTTCCAATTCTCAGAAAACACCACTATAGGAGGGTAAAATAATCTTTTAACATTTGTGGGAAAAATGAGAAGTAGAATGAAAACTTGAAAAGCTCCTCTTGAGTTCTTTTTCACTTCTCCTCTCTAACATGAAAAATTGAAAACTCATTCTACCATAATGTGTTTTGGTGAAAGGCTTCCAAACACCCAAAAGCTAAAAACTAGAAATTGAAAATGCAAAAACCAAGCTCCCAAACACCCTCTAAGTTGAATAGAAACACCATGAGTGGTTAGTATTTTAAAAAAAAAATTAAAATTTCTTTTTTCCGTACTTTTCTTCTCTCTTAACTCATTACTACTCTCAACTCATTACTATTCTCTTCAATCATTATTCACATTTTTCTTTTTACTCAATTTCCTTTTCGATCTCTAATTATTACTTTAATTTCTCTCTTTATCACTCTCCAGAATAATGATACAAGTACAATAATTAGTTTTCAACATGGCTCAAACTAGTGTGTGGGGCTCCATACACTATGTGAGTGTATTGGAGACTAATTATTGTACCACCAACATTTTTCCACTTCTTATTACCCCCCTCTCTAATTATTACTCATTTATCTCCCAAATTATTACCCCTTAAACAATTTCTAAAAATTAAACCAAACACTATCTCAATACATTTTCAAATTTTTTTTTTTTCAAAACTAACACCGAACGAAGTGATTCACATAATTGAAATGAGATATTGCTGATTGTTGAAAAAATGAAAACCTTTTTAATTTCAAATTTTGAAAACAAGTGGGGTTTAGCATTGCTTGGTGGCCAAGGGAAAGAGTAAGAGAGAGAGAGAGAGAGAGAGAGAGAGAGTATATGTGGAGGTGAACCGACAGCATCATTGATGTCGGATAGCGTGAGGAACAATAATTGGGTACATAGCCTTCCAGCAATCAAATCAATTAATTTGCAGCAGGAAATGAGTCAAGTCCGCAAAATGAGATTCTCCACTGCCACCATCACGCCCCCACCCTTCTTCTTACATCATACGGTTCTCCTTATCTCTCTTTCTCCCTCTCTCTCTCTCTGTCTCTGTGCCAGATTTCTTGATTCCCGCGATCTCTGCCACTATGATTCCGTCTAATTCTCTCTCCTTTGTTTGTTTGTTTGTTTTTTTTTTTTTTTTTGAGTTATTTGGATTATTTTTGTTTTTATTCACAAAATTTTAAATTTAGTTAATAATTTTATAGGAGTATCTTTTTTAGATTCATCTCGATGAGAAAAATCAAGAAAACCACAAAAAAATGGACGAAAAACTAAAAAAGTCGGATCAGTTTTCTTACCCAAAAGACCCTAGGTCTTGATTCTATAGCTTTCCAGTCTGGTGATAAATTAAAGTCGGAGCAATTTTTTGTCCATTTTTTGGTTTTTTGGGTTTTGTTCATATTTAATTTTTTTTGCATTTATTAGTTTTTAGTCGATTTTTTGTGATTTTTTTGTTTGTCTCGACGAGAGAAATCTAAAAAATATAAAATTATTAACCAAACTAAAAGTTTTGTGAATAAATACGAAAAATTATGGCAAAAAATCGTTTTTTTGGTTTATTTTTCGTCTTTATTCACAAAACTTTAAGTTTGCCTAATAATTTTATACTTTTTAGATTCCTCTCGTCGAGTCAAGCCAATGAATTACAAAAATCGACCGAAAACTAAAAAATGAAAAAAAAAAAAAATTAGGTGGTTTGGCTAAATACTAAAAACTAGTTTTTTTGGTTTTTTTGGTTTTGTCCTTATTCAATTTTTTTTTTGCATTTGTTAGTTTTCGGTCGATTTTTGTGATTTGTTGGCTTGACTTGACTAGAGAAATTTAAAAAGAATAAAATTACTAGTCAAACTTAAAATTTTGTGAATAAAGACGAAAAATATTTCAAAAAACTAGTTTATTCAAAAAACTACTCTCTCCCTCCGTCCCAATTTTATAATCCATTCTGGGGATTCTAACTTAATAAGGAGACATAATCATTATACTTTTGAAAATATGTTTTTCTTATTTTAACCTTAAATCATTACACTTTCTTACTTTTTTATTATTTTTAATTTCAAAATATAAGGGTATAAGAGAAAATTCTTTAACAATTACCTATTTAGTTTTGAAGTAGGACAATATTTTTAGACAAAAAAAAATGTCAACTGAGACTATAAAATTAGGACAGGGGGAGTATTACTTTTCACCATAATTTTATACTTTTTGGATTCGTCTCGACGAGATAAATCCAGAAATCAAAAAATCTTGACGCAAAACTATCAAATGCAATTTTTTTAATAAAGACAAAATGAAAGAAAAAAATCAATTTTTTCAGATTAGTCAAATCACCCCTAGCTCAACGTGAACAAAATAAATTGACAAACTAAAAGGTATTTTGGCTAAACAATTGAGTCAACATTTTTCTTTGGGTCCTAATTCAATTTCGTTATCATTTATTATTTTCGCTTCAATTGTTATCATTTTTTACTCTTTAGATTACTCTTGCCAAGATAAACCAATAATCCACAAACAATTGATATAAAACTAACAAATATTTTTTTTGTTAATAAGAGCAAGAAAATAATCTTGTTCAATTGTTTAGGCAAAAAACTCATCCTTATGCAATTTGCAAATAGGGGGAGTAATTAGAGGGTGTTTGAATACTCTTTTTTCTCATTTTCAATTTTTGTCTTTTCAACTTTTGGGTGTTTGGTGCACCCCCTGTAAATACATTCCACCAAAATGAGTTTTGATTTTTTGTGATCTGAGAAGAGAAGTGAAAAATAGGGTTTTCTCTTCTTTTTTTTTGGGTTTCCGGTTCAAGCAAAAGACCTTAATTGTCCTCATCCTATTATGGTAACAACATAAACCCCTCTGTCTAGGGTTAATTAAATCATCTTATTTTCTCGAAGCTGTGTAGTATTGTTAGTTATCATGTGCATTTGTTGAAGTGGAAAAATCGAACTTTAATTAATAACTAGCATGAACCTGTGCTATGCACGGAGATATGAATTAAAATGGTGTGCACATAAATTCATTGAGACATCAGACGATGACACGTTTGCGGCAGAGTTGTTGGGCAGCAGAGTGGGTCGTGGTGATGATGGCAGCGATATTACACCGAACCCATATCAATCCCCTCCTCATTTCTCATCTCTCTCAACAAAAACCTTTTTTCCCAATTCAAAGAGGTGACCCATTGTTTGGATGATAACTCTACATCATCTGCGTTCGCAAGTCCGAAAACGGTACCACAATCCTAAAAATTGTCCATAATTTCGGTAGTTAATATCCGAAATAATTGACTGAATTTGGTAGTTAATATCTGAAATGGTTGGCCAGATGGACAAAGGTATATTTTCAACAATTAACATCTGAATTTACAGTAAAAGTTTAGTAATTAATATCCGATTTTAGTCATTTCTTTTGGTAGTTAATATCTGAAAGAGAGGCTTGGGGGGAGGGTGATCATCGGTCTTGGTGGTCATTGGTCGTCAGTCTTAGTTGCGTTCTCAGAGGGAGGGGAGGCAGTCAGTGTGGGAAGCTAGGGTGGGATGAGAGGGAAGAGTGAGGGGGTTGATTTCAATTTTGGGAGAGGAAAAATACGGTGTGAGTGTAGTTTTGGAAGTTTACCGAGTTACATGATGCAAATAAAGAGTTTTGCCACCTCAATAGGGTTGTATTTAGCAATTGGGTTGTATGAAGTATAAAAAAAAGTGGCGGATAGAATCATCCATATATATTTGGTGGAACAAGGAGCATCTACAGTAACCTAACAAAAATTAGATCACGTTACCTTTTGGTTGTTCACTTAAGGAATTACCACATTTAAAATTGTATAGAACCACAATGGTATGGTCAAAATTAGATATATCATTTCACTTTTTCAAATTATAATTTTTTTTTTGCAAAATAAATTTTGAATATATATATTTTTAAAAACATACAATTTGTGCAAAAGAAATTTGAATAAATATTTTTAAAAAAACGATTGTCCACTTTTTCATTTTGAAATGTTCCAAAAGTCCATTTTTGAAAAAAACTCCATGAAAATAATGTCATACTTCGTATTTCCATCTTGCCCCCTCCTTATCTTTCACCCTTAAATGAGTTAGAATTTCAAAAAAGCATCTCATGAATGGGCAAAATTGTAAATTTTACACAAGTACAATGTAATAATAATTACATTTTCTTAAAAGTTAGATGTTAATTGTTGAAAATATACCTTTGTCCATCTGGCCAACCATTTCGGATATTAACTACCAAATTCAGTCAATTATTTCGGATATTAACTACCGAAATTATGGACAATTTTTTAGGACCGTGGTACTGTTTTCAGACTTGCGAACGCAAATGATGTAGAGTTATCATCCAAACAACGGGTCACCTCTTTGAATGGGGAAAAAAGGTTTTTGTTGAGAGAGATGAGAAATGAGGAGGAGATTGATTTGGGTTCGGTGTAATATCGCTGCCATCATCACCACGACCCACTCTGCTGCCTAACAACTCTGCCGCAAACGTGTCATCGTCTGATGCCTCAATGTTTTACTTAGTAATGATCGAGTAGTCGTTATGGACTCGGTCTTGGGGTGATTAGCACCCCGTAACTTAGGCTCATTTGCTCGTTTCTCCAACTATTGCTTGTTAATCAAAGAGTCAGGATTAATTTTACATATAAAATTTGGATTTGGTAATCCCGTTGATCACACGTAGCCAAGAGCTTGACCACTTGGCACGTGTGATGCTTAGGGCGATGTCAATCAAAATGTTTGTATAAATGACACAAGAGTCCTACTCTTTGAGTAACACCATTTTTAATCAAACGAGTTTAAATACCAAATCTTTCGTTCGGGATTGTTTAACGATGACCCTGAGCCAGTTATCTTAGAGGGGAACGAATCGGCCTAAGGCACGGGTGTTGTGAACCCTTTGACTTTGCCTTGTTTTAATTAGTCTATTTAATCTCGTGTCATTTATGGATTTAAGTGAATTCCACCCCCAAATCAAAAAGCCAATTTTGCCGCTTTAAGACTAAAACCAACATTTGCGAATCAACACTCACGCTCAACGCATTCGGTCTCTGTGGACTCAACCTGGACTTCCAATTATCATGTTACAGTTGGCCTAAATCCTACGCTTAGGGAAACCATATTGGAATACAATCCAAGCGCACAAGCACTGAAAGGTTTGGTATTTGTTTCCAAAAGGTGTAAAAACTTTCGGTTCTAAACTAAGAAAATTATTCTTTCGAGATTTGGAAAATCCCACAAATCCAGGGATATAGAGGTTCAGGTCTTCAGATTTTCTTTCTGAAATTCTTCATTTAAAAATGATCAAAAGTGTAAAAATTTAACTTTGCTACAGTTCCTTTAGAGAATCAATGAATCATTTAAAGTTGTAATGGTTCAAGTCTTAAGATTTTCTTTCTAAAATTTGTTCCCCCTAATGTGAACGCAGCTAAAGAAACCTTGACAATGACAAAAGGAAACCATTTTGTTGATATACACACCCAAAGGAAACCATTTTGATGATATATGTACGTTTTTTAATTTGGGATAATTTCATTTGGGGATTCCGTAAAGAATTATTAGAGTAATAATTGATATTGTTTTTTGAATTTTGAAAATGACTTTTGAATCTCAATTACCATTTAGGACTTTGCTAGAAAAGTGCAAAAAATTGGGGGACACATGACAAACTCAGGAAGTTCTATTCACCAAAAGTCATCCTACAATACTAATATAGATATCTTAGAAATTGTCTAAAATCGTTATTCATACCTATTTTGAGTCACTAATATTACTAAATAAGTAGAGGCAACATTGTAAAAAACTAACCTAATAGGTCCTGTTTGGGAACCGTGTTTTCACATTTTCCCATTCTGGTTTTTGAATTCTGGCTGTTTGGTCAACTGAATAGGAGAATGCATTCTCCAAAACTCGTTTGTCAAATTTTATGTTAGATGCAAAAAATCACAAATAGCTCTCCCATTCCTTTTCTCATTCCCGTTTTTTATTTTCCCCTCATCTTCTCTCTCCCATATCTACCCCCAAGTTTTACGTTATCCTTCCACACAAACACAACAAACCAGAGAGGTATCTTCCACACAAACTCGTTGCTAGGACTTTTGCTTGGTTTTTGGTTTTGTACTAATCTTTGACGAATTTTTGGGTTTTTTTTTTTTTTTTTTCTTTTTCTGTTTTTTAGATCTAGAATAATACTCTGTTCCCATTTGGGTATTTACAGGTCTATTCGTGTGAAGCATCTTCTTTTTCGCAGTGTTTTGTGGGTTTTTTTGGGCCCATAAGGGACCCTAATTCTGATGGATTGCTTGGCTTCACCTTTATCATCCATCCTTCTTCATATGGGCAAATGTCAAGCTTTACTGTGGGCATATTTCCAAAATGTATGAGTTTTTTCCTTAAACGAGAAGTTTACTGTGGGCCAACGTTTTAACAAATTAAGGGTAAAATGGTAAAAACAAATTCATAACTCATTTTTATCATTTTTCTCCCGGGGCATGATTTTCACACCCCCCATTTTACAATCCACACTCCCTTTTTTGTCTTTATCTTTCATGAATTTACAATATTGCTCTTTTTCAATACATATTTTCCATACATTCAAAGGTAATATTGTAAATTCATGAAGATAAAAACAAAAAAAAGGAGTGTGGATTGTAAAATGGGAAGTATGAAAATCATTTCCCTTTTCTCCCAGACATTACTACTTTTGCAAAATGCATTATGCACATTTATCCTAGACACTCCTCCCACATTCAAAAGTCATTTTGGCTATAATCCAAAAGACCAAAAAAATAAAAAGCAAAAAATGCAAAACTGAAAAGTTGGTTCCCAAACACCTTCTTAATCATTTTGATAATTATACTCTCAAACACTATTTTTGTTGAAAAATACGTTATACATGTTTATCTAAAGCACTTTATAGATTCATAAGTTATTAACTCTAACAATGTGTTTTGCTGGCATATGTGCACTTTTTACCTTGATCCGAAAATAAAATTTGCTCTCCTTCCCAAATTGTTCTCTTCTTACCAAAGTTATTAATCTCGTACCGGCAAGCGTCCCGGTTTTCTTACTGGGATGGTACGTCCCGGTACCGGTGCGTACCGGCGTACCGTTCCGGATTGATCGCAACAAACTACGGTATAATTCTAAAAAGAAATATGCAATTCAACATATAAAAAAAATTAACATAAAAATAAAGCATTATAACTTTTCAATTTTCATAGACAAAATGCAACCATTCTAGTACTTCATATAAAAAAAAAACTACTCCTTCAACATCCAAAACAAGTTCCCAACCAATTTAATGTGATAAAGTATACCAAAAGACTAGCACTATGTTCACTTCATAATTCCCAAAAAAAATTTCAAAAAGTTTCTTTCCTCATCTCTTATTTCTCCAATCATTAATCATATTTCTCTCTCTAGTCATACCCGTCTCTAATCATTATTCTCATTTCTCTCTCTATCTCTCTCCAATTATTACACATTTTTCTAACTATTACTTTTTCCCAATTCTAACCCTCTCTCAAAATATTGTTTTCAAAATAATCAACCAAACAAAGCCTAGGTGTTGTATTTAAGTCATTATTTGAGGATTACCTCAACCAGAATTAATTATTTAAGTCATTTAACGTTTAAAAAAAAAAATTGTATTGGCCGGTATCCGAGAAATGGCCGAGATTGGCCGGAACACCCGGAACAGACCGAAACATCCGGTATTGAGTGGTATTGTGAGCGGGACGGAACATTAGGTGTTGTATCCCGTTTTTCTTCCGGTACGAGACATACCGGCCGGTACGGGACGAGATTCATAACTTTGCTTCTTACAAAAAGTCCTGCAGTTTCCAGATAAAAATTAAAGTACTACCACGTGTCATTTTTTGAGTTTTTTTACACCAAGTAAAAGTACCATCTTTAATATGGTCAAAGAAATTCGAAAAACTATTAATGTAAATACTTTTTTTTTATCTCAAAAAATTGCTTTACTTTTTGTAGGAGTCCAACAATTCGAGACAGAGTAATAAGTACATCATATTCTTTTGATATTGTCAAGTAATTTTTTTTTTCCTTTCGAAAATTTGTCAAGCGACCTTAATTCTTGATTAGAGATGGTCCTTACTTTTTGTGGGATTAAAATGAATATTAGGTGGTGTTCCACTAACTAGTTTTTGAAGAAAAACTAATTTTCCTCAAAAAGTGTGAACATAAAACCAAGATAGTTTTAAACCAAAACTCCCTTAGGGTGTTCCACAAAAAGTACATCATTTGGTGTACACCATTCGTCCATTTGGTATACACTCAATCCACGTTGCGTGGGACCCGCCTTAACATGTCACACAAATGATCAAAGCAATTCAATTTGTTTAAAATAGATTTTTAGGATTTTGTAAAAAAAAAAAAAAAACGGCTCAATTGAATATCGTTAAGGACTTGATTAATTCTTTGATAGATTTATTGTGGGAAAATTGAGCAAACAAAGGATCAAGCCTTATTAAAATCCAACTGAGGTGTTTTTTTAATAAGAAACAAATTGAAAGACTTTGATAATTTGTGTGAAAATCCTAAGATGGATCTCACACAACGCGGTTTATATTTAGTGTATAGCGTACACCAAATAGTATAACAAGGGTCCAATATTGGAATGCCCTAAAAATGTGTAAATTTTGCGGGACCTAAAACGGACGCACTTTGAAATTTAGCTTAAGGCTGGTTTGTTATGAGTTAACTTCAATGGGTTTAGGCAAGTTGTTATAAGAAAATACTCCAAAGACCCGTTCATGATGTTACATGTTATTCTATTCTTACAGAAACCAAACATTTTAACTTGAGGCCAATAAACTACTTGAGGTTTCCCAGTTGTTACTGATATCGGCCTTGATTAACGAAAAAAAGCTAAGGTGGGGCACCGACCAGGTACTAAGGGCACCCGGGGTCTACTTTGGGCTTCACACGGATGATCCAAACTGTTCAATAATTTAGGAAAAAAAACCTCTGTGGATTTGTGAAAAATCAACTCAATCCAATAGCTGTAGTTGCTCCATCTAATCTTCCGTTTTTTCAATTAGATTACTGGGCCGGTACTTCCAGTAGCGGTGCTTGATTAATTAGCCGGTGGACGGTGGTACAAGGTAGTAATGGAGCCAGGTAGGGCACCAAACGAGCCGAGCCGAACTTTTTAGTGTTCGAGCTCAGCTCGAAAAGTAAACGAGCCGAAAAATCAAGCTCGAGCTCATCTCGATTATAAACGAGTCAAGCCCTTAACGAGTTGAGCCAAATTATTTCACTTAACGAGTTTTCTTAAAAGAGTCGAACCTATTCAATTAAGCCAAACTTTAACTAGCTTGTCAAATAAACGAGTCTAAAAATTGAGCTCGAGCTTAACTCAACATGATTATTTAACAAGCGGAGCCGAGTCGTGAACTGCTCTGAAACACCTCGGTTCATCTGTAGAGCCAGGTATTTGGTGGTGGCCGGTACATGAACCAAGCTGTCAGATTATTCTGTCATGGGACAGTGTGTAGGCACGCGCTTTGGTTTAGCCCCCGGCTCAGAGCGTCGAACCAAAGTCCAATCTGATCTGTGCTTCGGGAAGAGTCTGAATCAAGGGCCCTGTCTCAGATTCTCTGCGGTTTGTGTTGGTATAAAAAACTATCTAATGCCGCTTTCAATTTTTGGCCCCGCTAACTTCTGCCCGTTAAGAAGAGGATAATATGCATATAATAAAGAATAAGTTTGAACATTAAAACATATTTTATGGCTATCAATACTCTTTTACGGATGTCAATACACAATTTTTCTAAGTATTGATACAATTTCTACGTATTATCCTCACGTTTTAATGGCGGTGGTTAATAATTTCCTTCAATTTTAACCAACTGCGGTTGTACAGTATTCCCTGTGATGTCTTGTTTTGCCTGCCCCCAAACACTAAAACACCCTTCACGCGTTCCCACTTTCGTCCTTTTAGGCTTGGACTCTGGTCAATTACCGTGTACTCGTAGTCCCATGCACTATCAATTTGAGGCTATCTTCTGTCAAATTTCTTGGTCAAGTTGTCTCAAATTACTACATAAAATAGGCATTTCATTTCCTTACCGACCCGCAGGGCATCCCCAACAAGGCTAAGGCTTAGTTTGCCAAAAGATTTTAGCAATTTATTTGCTAAAATCAACCATAATTTTAGCAAATGAGTTGAGTTGCTAAAGTCATGGAAATTTCAAAGCACAAAATTAAGTGGTTACTTTTATCATTTTTCGATTTTTTTCTCACCAAATTAAAGTATTCTTCGAGTACTTTAACTTGGTACGAAAAAAAATCAAAAAACGATAAACGGAACCACTTAATTTTGTGATTTGAAATTTTTATGATTTTAGCAACTCAACTCATTTGCTAAAATCATAGTTACTTTTAGCAAATGAGTTACTAAAATCTTTTGACAAGCCTAAGGCTTAGTTTGCCAAAAGATTTTAGCAACTCATTTGTTAAAATCAATCACGATTTTAGCAAATGAGTTAAGTTGCTAAAATCATGAAAATTTCAAATCACAAAATTAAGTGATTCAGTTTATTGTTTTTCGATTTTTTTTCGCACCAAGTTCGCACTAAGTTAAAGTACTTAAAGAATACTAATAACGGGATAATTGGGGGTGTACAAGGACCCGGACTCCCCTATGTACCCCTATGTCCGCCCTGTTTCAATTTGTGCATTTCGCAACCTCTTTATTGTTTTAAATGTTGGATTTGAATTGCTTTTTGAACTTTAGCAATCCAGTAATGCTTAGGCAATCAGACTGGGGTTGTGCAAAGATCGGACCCGTAGGGTCATATAGAAAACCAAGAACTAAATCATAAATCACGGTTCTAAGAATTTGAGAAGAAAAAATGATTCAAAATTTTTGTAGAACCAAATCAATCTAAACCATTTAACCACGGCTAGGTCTTGCTTTAAACAATGGTTCTATTACTGAGTTAGAGTCTTTTCAGTTGATCAAAGAGTACAAACAAAAGTTTGGTTTGACAGACCCATAGGTTGTAGTGTTATGTACACTACGCCAAATTTCGCCATTACCAGCATTTGACAAATGCCGGAAAAGGGCATTACCGGCATTCTTAAAGCATTACCGGCATTCATTACATATGCTGTCTATACAAATGTCGTTAATACTAACAAATGCCGGAAAAACCTATTGCCTTAAAAGGGAAAAATGCCACGTGGCGCTTAAGTGGTGGCCACCTGGCACTGGCGTGGGGCCGACATGGCGGCGCGAGATTGAGGAAAATTGCTTGCCCTAGGACTCGAACTCGCGACCAATGCCCCCTCGTGCACACATTCTACCAACTGAGCTAGCACACATTTTGTTTCACAATGGACATACATTTTTTTTTTGTAATAGAAATGCCGGGAATGGCCCATTTTCTTGTAGTGTGCTTCTGTGGGGCGTTCGATCAAGTAGTGTTGGGAGATAAACGTTCATGCAAACTGTAAGCACCGTAACGGGGTCGAAATTTGTCTTACGTATACAGTGTCACACTCATCTTCATCACAATTTTATTCTCATTGATTTCCGGATTCCATGTTCTGATTTATTGCATTTGGTTTTTATTGATCATATCACAAAAAATAAACATATTTTCTAACAACATTTAGTGCTGTACTTGGACTTTGATACTGCTTGTGGAGCAATTGGATGACACATTGAGCTAAATTGAGAAGTTAAATGTGAAAAGTAGAAAAAAATTATGACTATTCCAACTATTTCGGCCATTGAGTTTAATTGGTGCAAAGCTAGTCCAGAATTTTACAAATATGGGTCAAGACAAGTTCAATGAGCATATGCTGCCAACACATGACTTCAGTGATGTATATTTGCAAGTGGTTTAATTGGGTTATTAGTGAAATTGGGCTTTGACTAAAGTGTAAAATAAGAGGAGAATTCTAAAATCAGTCTACTGAGTTGTCGTTAAAGTATATTAAAATGTGTAAAAAATATAAATGCGTGTATAAAGGCTTATAGGATGTGGCAGAGGAGATGTTGCGAGGAGGAATGAGTGCAGGGGACTGGCTAAGTATTGCTATGGATCCTTGGAGGGGGCGGCACATCCTGCTAAAGTTGTTGTGTATGGAGCATGGAAAAGAGATTTGTGCATGGGTGTTGCGGCTTGGTGCCTCTTGGAGGGATCAATGATAGGGCAAGAAATGCAAGGATCTATTACGGTTTATGCTTGCTCATCAACGGGTGTTGAAGCGTTGGCGGTTCTAGAAGCTTTAAGGTGGGCAAGGGCAGCCGGCTTGAGGAGCATGCAAATTTTGACGGATAGCCTATTAGTAGTTTATGCATTGTCTTGTGTTGATCATAATGTTAATGTATCTATTTGTAATGTGATTCTAGACATATTATATATTATGAATCTTTTTGATTATGTAAATGTTGTTATGGTCACCCGTCAAGAAGTGAGAAATGCTCACAATTTTGCGCGGCGTTGCCTTTGTAATCTCCTTTCCGTATAATATAAGTTACGTTTTTGATTGTTAAAAAAAAAAAAAAAAGCGTATAGAAAAATGGTATAAGTATACTCGAATGTGTGTTTTTAGTGAAATTGTGTTTTGGCTAAAGTGTAAAATAAGAGGTTAATTCTAAAATTAGTCTACTGTGTTGAGTTAAGGTTTGAAAAGTATATTAAAATGTGTGAGAAGTATAGATGGGTGTATAAAAGCGTATAGAAAAATGGTAAGAGTATACTGGAATGTGTACTTTTTTGCCTTATTGTTATCTTATTGTCAGCCTAGTAGATTGTTAATAGGAGAACTTAGGGTTGTGTTTGGTTTGAGTTTTTGTTTTTGTAATGATTAGAAGGAGAAATATGGATAATAATTAAAAAATAGGTATTATTGATTGGAGAGAGATAGAGAGAAAAATAAAAATAAAAATAAAAATTAAAAAAATCGGTTATTGAAAACCAAAACGAACAAGAACTCAGAAAACCATCCATAAGAGGAGGACCCAAATAAGAATTTGGATTTGCACATTGTGTGCTTGTGGGCCCAGGGAAAAAAAGAACTTTTGGATTTGCACATTGTATGCTTGTGGGCCCAAGGAAGAAAAGAAAATGGGGCCAAGATATAAATCCATTAGTAGATCATTATTGTGGGCCTGGAGGATAGTGGGTTGTGAAGTGTTCTTCTGAAGGGATGATCGGGCAGTGGGTATAAAATGGACGAGAGGTCTTTTCTGTTTTGTGGGTTGCTCATAACAAAGGGTTCTTCTCATGTAACAGCAGAGGGCACGACTGCTTTTGGATCGCAAGCACTGTTGCTGCTACGCGCAGGAGAAGAAACAGCTTTCGGGTTTTATTCTCTTGATCTTTTGAAAGATGTTGAGTTGTCAATGGAGTTTATTTATTTAATGGTTATTCGTTTTAACTCCATGAGCTATTAAAATATTCGTCTAGGGGTAACGAAGATGTCTCACCAGTGATGGGATTGTATAAACCTCTAGAGAAAGAGAGGCGTGTGTCGCACATATGAACAATATCCATGAAAAAGGACCGGCCTCTAAATTCTCCGAACAAATAACATGTCAGCCCAATCCAAGTCCAATACAAAGCCCAAGACAAAACTCGGGCTGCTTGAGTTGGGCCGACCCAAGTTGTACCAAATGATAGTCTGTGCAAGTGCAACGAACACCCCCCAAGTGTCACTTCAGTAGAGTTACCCTCTTGGAAATTGAGCTGATCATTGATTGCATTTACCTATATAGGCAAATGTTAAATGCCCTTTCACCTTTTCAGTTTCCAACCCTTTTTTCCCTGTGTGTGTGTGTGTCAAAATGATTTCCTTTTCTTTCCCTTGTTAACGGATGCTGCTAAGTTCGAAGGTTTGCACGTTCTGGTTGATTTGAAGCCTAAATTTCTAGGGTGTTTAAGTAGATTTTGAGATTTTAGCTTTTAAAGACGTATTACAATTTTTATCCACGGAAAGATTTTGAGAATTTATGAATTCTTAGAAGCTGGAATAAGAAATTTTAGAAAAGCTAGATTTGAGGTGATTTTTGAATCCGAATTTTAGATTCTAAATACGGGAAAGTGTTTTGTTTGATCTTATCCATCAGATACACTTTCATATGCATTTTCATGTTTTCTTTTCAACCGTACCATGCCTCTTCTAAATACCCCTGAAAGTTCTGGTTTTTGCAGTAAACACTTTCAACTTTCTATAGCTTGATAATAATGTCACCACTGTAGTACATATGAATATCTGTATTTACGAAGTCTAAAATCTAAAACTTACAGCAGAATGTGAATCTGAGAGTTGAAAGTAGGATGTAAAGTCTGTATCAACAGCGCCCTTCATAACTCCTTAGTAATAAAGGGTGTTTTCCCTATTTTCATTGCTAGATTTTAGAAAATTTTCCATATTTTCGTCTCTTTTTTGGATATGATCTGAAACCCTTCTTTTGTTTTGGCAGAAAGATGGGTGAAGAGTGCAGGGATTGTAGTAAATGGGAAGAAGATATGTACTGGACCCATTTCCAGTCTATTATGTTCTGTCAAGTACTCCCTCAGGGTTTTGATCACCAACTCGTGAGTTTAACAATCCATTCTTAATCCTGTCTTCCTGTCTCTTTCTATGATTGTGCTTAGTTGTGTTTTTGCGTGTTTTTGGTTGAGTTTGTATGTGACTATGTGTGTGTATTTGTGGAGAGAGAGAGAGAGAGAGAGAGAGAGAGAGAGAGAGAGAGAGAGAGAGAGAGAGAGAGAGAGAGAGAGGGAGAGAGAGAGAGAGGGGTTAAATTTTGAGCTCTAAATTAATTCTTTCAATTGTGAGAGAGAGAGAGAGAGGGGTTAAATTTTGAGCTCTAAATTAGTTCTTTCAATTGTTTTGACTTCTAATCTAACTCTCATTACCATATGAATAGTTCTTTCGTCTTCGTTGTAGAAATTGGATAATATGACTGTGTCCTATGTAACATGTAACATGGATACGGACACCGACACAGGACACATAATTTCTATAATAATGGAGACAAGAACATGTCAAGGGACACTGCAAAAATACATAAATAAATAAATCATGGAGTGTTTATTTTATACCGATGGAAACATACATATACATATAAGCTTGAAGCATCAACATGTAAAAACCAGTGTTGTCAAAATTGTGCGATACGCGAGACATATCGTACGAGTTGTAGCGTATTGTTAGCAAAACTATACGTATCGTTCAACGTATCGGAATTGAACAAGAATCGTAGGATACGAAGGGTGTATTGTGCGAGACGTCGCGTATCGGGATACGTATGCCAATCGTACGATTTTTATCGTCAAGTTCAAAGTTACCTTTTACTCCGTACTAAAAACAAGCATTCTATAGGAATCATATTACACTTTTAATCGAAAATATTCATAGTAACGCGATACACATTTACCCCCAAAAAATCTAGGCTTGGAACTGTAAATGGGTTGGATTTGCTTCCAATTCTCATGGATGAATTCAAGGATTGTGAACAAGATATTAGCACTGGTTGTTTGTGTGATGTGATGAACAATTATCAATGATGTATTTGAAGAAGTTATGTTTTTATTAGTGTTCATCCAATTTAAGTCCCACATAACTATAACAATTAACACAATGACAGAATCAGTAGCAGGGACAGAGAAAGAAATACTCGATGTTTTTCATACCTTTTGCTGCTTTGTGAAGTTGCAATGAGGAAAATAGTGCATTCATGAACTTTAGCTACTTGAGCATCCATATTTGATCTATTAACCATTTTTTCTTTTTGAGCACTCGATGGTTTGATATTTTCAAATTCTTGAAGATGGATGCTAAATTGTTGGTTCATCTGTTCTCTTGGTCAAGATCCTCGAAACTCACGAGGATAGTGCTGCCTCTTTTTTGTAATGGTATTTCATTGAGTTTTTTTGTTAAATATTCTAGTTTGGGGTATTTCTTATACATAGATTTTTGTGCTTTTGGGCAAATGGGTTGTATGGCAAACTTTTTTGTGTCTGAATGATGCAAAGTGGAAGGTAATTCTCTAATTTTTTTTTTTTTTTTGCAGGCTATTCCAGAAAAATTTGCTGGAAACATGAAAAAGAAATTACCCGAAAATGTAACTGTAATAGGTCCGAGTGGTGGCAAGTGGAATGTAGGACTGGTCTCAAGTGGGGACACCTTGCTTTTCAAACATGGTTGGAAAGAATTTGTTGGGGATCATTCTCTCAAAGAAGATGACGTCTTGATCTTTAGGTACAGTGGGGAGTCGCGGTTTGATGTTTTAATATTTAGCGGGCAGAGCTTCTGTGAGAGGGAATCTTCATATTTTGTCAGAAAATGTGGACATACAGAACCAGATGGTGGATTCCAAACAAAGAGAAACGTGGGGAAGAGTCCTGTTGATGTTGGACGTGACTCGACAGATTGTGGTGTTGAGTGCACTCCATCAAAAAGAACAAGAAACGACGAGAATCTGAACTCAGGGCGTTTGGGACGGCGTACCCAAGTTGGAATTACAGCAGGAGCTAGCAATGCCATGCCTCGTCATGGCAAGCATGTGGGGCGAAAGGTTATTCCTGGTAAGCCTTCTTATTTTCCCTATAGTGGAATGGATTCAAATTTTATTTGCATAGTTCCTTCACACGATCAATTGTCTTCAATAACTTATTGTTTCGGAAATTAGATAAATCTCATCTAGGAAGTCTCTCAAAATCTCTTTGGCCTGCCTGTTCTTTATCGTTCACTCTTTTAGTTCAATTTCCCCCACTTTCCATCTTGTGGGTTGAAGTTTCTTTCTGAGAACTTGAACTTCACGTGGTTTTTTGTTATTTGGTTTGGCGGGTATACAATATGCACATGTCTCCTACTCTTTTCTTAATGATTCAGCTGCAAAAGATGGATCTGTTGGGAAGTATACTCTGCAATATGTGTCGAACAGAAGACATGTAACAGAAAAGGAGAAAGAGAATGCGCTAAAAATGGCACATGCAGCATCTACCCCAGACAGTGTCGTAGTTTTGATGCGACCCTCATTTGTATACAGGCGATTCTTCATGGTAACTTCTTGTGTAGTCCCTACTTCCATTTAGCGATTGATTTTCCGACTCCTCTTTATTCCATCTGCAATAATGTTTTTACCTCTTTAATTTCAAAACTATTTGTCAAGAAGTGAACAATGAAAGAGTACATACGAAAAGGAGAGTGCAAAATCACGTTCAGTAGGCTTATACAAATAGGCGAATTGCTGACAGAAATGAAAAATTTCCAAGTCTTCAACCATAGATGATTTTTTGAAGTACAATCTGGACTAACTAATCTTTTTCGCAACATTATTTGATGCAGACTATTCCCTCTGAATGGGTAGTTTCCCATTTGCCTCGCAAGAACCAAGATGTGATTCTCCGAGTTAAAGAGAAAGAGAACACATGGCAAGTCAAATATCAGAGTAAAGTTGGTGGTAATGGTGGTGCACTGAGTGGTGGTTGGAAGGATTTCGCCGTTGATAATAACTTGGAAGAATCTGATGTGTGTCTATTTGAGCTTGCTGATAGAACTCACAACGGAATTGTCATGGATGTTAGTATTTTCCGAGTTGTTGCAGATGTAAGCCCTCTTACTCGGCTGGTCAATTCCACTTCAAGGCGAAGAAGGGGCTCAAGATTTCCGAGGAAATGAATATAGGGCAGTGGGTTCATGAGTTCTACTGTTCTTTGCTTATGTTCTCGTATTATGAAAACTACTGCAAACATGGAAACTTACTGGTGGGCAAATTTGATGCACACCTATGTGGCTTTTGAACGAAAATCTGAAAACTACCATAAACAAGGTTCCAGTTTATAGTAGTAAGCTAGGAGTACTTATTACTAATGGTCTCTATCAGATATCTTTGTATATTTCGCATGGCTTCAGTGACAAATGTTTCTCATATTTCTTTGCTCTCATTGCGTTTACTTAAGCTGGAAAGCTATTTCATTTTTTTGATGTGCCTTCCGAAGAAAGGGTGACAACAATATCGTAGGACCTCGACTTTTGTTTTGGTCTTTGCTCGTTGCCAGCGTCTCTTACCCTTCATGTAATGGCAACAACAGAGTTTATTTTCCTTACTACTTACATTAATGAAGTTCTTGCACTTCCACCAATTTTTTTTTTGTAGGACCTCATAACACTGAAAAGGTGTGAGTACAATTTAGCTTATTTTCTTTTATTTTTTAGCGGATTCGGGTGTAATTTTTACATCACATTATTCATCTTGATGAGATGAATTAAAAAACGTATAGACCAAAATTGAAAAAAAGTTCATATACGACGATAAAAAAAACGGGGCACTTAAATAATCATCCTTTTAGTCACTTGAAATTAGAAAATTATCCTGAGCCTATTTGGAGTTATGTTTCCATCTGGAGATTGAAATAAACCCTAAAATGCCCTTTATATATATAAAATTATATAATTGTAACGTATTAAGAGATTGATGACTAAATAAAAAGTTGCATATATGGGGCATTAGGTAGTGGACCATTTTCAAAATTATGAGATCCAAGACTATAATTTAGGAATTTGGGGATATCACTAATCCCCAAATTTACGCAAAATAGTTACAATATCTCCATTAATACCCTGGAAATCTAAAAAAATTCCAGAAAAATCGTTCACCTCACTCCATTGTAACAAACTGGTTTGATGCAGAATACAATCCACTGCCTCATCATGCCCCTTTAAGATCATGCTCCCTCTGGATGTGATCAAGAATGAGGAACTTTGGTCTTGAAGGGATTTTCACATCTCTAAGAGCACTATCATTTAGCAAAGACAGACTATTATCCGTCAACAAGCCCCTCTTAAAATTCTTCTTGTAATTCTGGAGGCCAAGGTTTGACAACATGCTTCTTTGTTTTCTCATAGTCCCAAATCCATACTCCCACTCACCAGCCCCCAGTGAAGAGAAATCGAAGCATGCAATTCCAGGAAAGTTCGCTTGCCACTTTGAATTCCGACAATTGGTTTGGTGACCAAACCATGTGTCTCTACAAACCCATTTGTGAAAATGGACAAAATATTAGAGGGGCCTTACAAACTTTGAGGGCCTAAGGATGGAAGCCATCCAGATTGGCTCTTTGAGGAGTAAGTGATTCTTATGTATTTTTGCTAATGATCAATGGAGACCACGACAATTTCTCACAATTGCAAAAAGAATAGACATTTGGAGAGAACGACCGTCCTGTGATGTGGCTGGAGTTCGTATTTTTTTTTTCGGTTTTGTTTTTATTTTCCGATATAGTCTGGCTTTGTTCTTTCCTTGATCGGTTCATTCAAACATAAATTTGATGTGTTTCATTTGATGATTCATTGTTGCTTATGGTAGAGTTTTTGAGTTTAATCCTTCAATTTGCCATATAAATGCTCTCAAAACCTTGGAATAACGATTGGATGGCGCCGAATCTACTGATCAAATAAATAAATAAATAATGATTGGATGACATTCAAATTTACCATGACTGTTGTTTTGATTTGGCCATGAAATCTACTATTTTGGCTTGTTTGTGAAATTTGTTATGTTGGTTCAATTCAATGAGAAATTTGAAATTTATTATAAAATTTGACAATGTGGTATTCATGGTATTCAAAATCACCATAAAATTTGTTATGAATTTTAGATATCATTCGATCATAATTCATGTACAAACTTATGTTTACTTAAATTTTCCATATTAACTTGAAATTAACCATGAAATCTAGTTGGATGGTTTACAAATTTACCATGAAATTACACTTCTATTATCAAATCATGGTAAAAATTATTTATAGTTATAGATCATGGCTAAATATTGATATTGTATGGTAAATCCTTAATTTTAGTTGTGTGGCTGCGCGAGTGTATTTACCATGAACTTATGGGTACAAAGAGATCATGTACCGTATATATCGTATTTACCATGAAACTTGAGGAAATGACATTGACTACAAATTTACCATGATTCCTGCCATGGAAATGTGTTTTTGTAATCATTTTGTCATACGTAGATCCAATCATAAAAGAATGGGGATAAGTTAGAATATACTTGAAATTTCAAAAAAAAAACCCCTTTTCTTTTTTTACCATATTTGCTTGTACGAATTTAATTTTTTTCTTGGTTATCTATAATTTCACCACACATTAGTAACAAATTTTTGAATTTGAAATTCCTTTTGTTATCTCTCTTAAAGGATGCAATTGAATCTCATTAAATTAAAAAATGGTTAAATCCCACAAAATTAGGAACTTATTGAATCCCACAAAATTAGGATGTTATTGAATCCCACAAAATTAGGAAAAAATATAATTCAGTATGTGTTGATATCATAGTAAAAGGGTAGCAAAGGTAATTCACAATGGAAAGGGATGAAAACATAACTCCGTAAAACAAGAGAGATGAAAATCTAAATAGTGGCCAAAAAATGGATGATTATTTAATTAACTCTAAAAAAATTGTAAAAGGTCTTTTTTCATCATGTTATATAATTTTTATCAACTCTGATTTATTGTTTTTTATTTTATTTTATATTTATATTCCTCTCCTGGATACAAATGATAGGAAGCAGAAGTTTACCTTGGATCTACTAAAAATTACAGTATAAGAAAAAAACAACAAAAAACACAATGCTAAAAAGCCCCCCAAAAGTTAGGCCGAGGTTGCTACTGCCTGCTCAACATATAAGCCCAAGCCCAAAGACACGACAGTGTCCAATTTGAGCCGGCTCAACACTGCAGGACTCCGGTTTGGAATATTTGTACGTGGATGTTGGATCGACACTGGTGACTGGTGTCATTAGACTCATTAGTCATTACATGCAAATGTTGTTGTTGAGTTGTGCCTTCGCAGTTTCCAACCCTTCAATTTCCTCAAATGTTTTTCTTTTCTTTTCCTCGGTGGCATGCTACATTTGTGCAATTGACTTGTAAGAATTTTCAGTATCATCTCTCATCCTCTTAGAAAACCTCTGTAAGTTAGAAAGTTTCAACACTTTCATTTCTTTGAAGCTAACAATTTCGTGTCTCCTCAGTAAAAAGGGGTTTTTCCCTATTTTCTTTCCTAGATTTTAGAAAATTCCCAAAATTTCCTCTTTTTTCTGGGTATGATCTGAAAACCCTTGTTTTGTTTTGGCAGAAAGATGGGGGAAGAGTGCAGGGATTGCAGTAAATGGGAAAAAGACATTTACTGGACCCATTTTCATTCCATTATGTTCTTTC
Source organism: Vaccinium macrocarpon (assembly GCA_022606695.1). Lineage (NCBI taxonomy): Eukaryota > Viridiplantae > Streptophyta > Magnoliopsida > Ericales > Ericaceae > Vaccinium > Vaccinium macrocarpon. Next base: position 5,542,000 of record CM040179.1, on the reverse strand, counting down.
AAGTTCTCCCGCAGGGGTTCGATAAGCAACTCGTGGGTTCAACATTCTATTCTTAATCCCCTCTCTTTTTATGACTGTGTTTGGTTGTTGCGATTTTTTTTTGTGTGTGTGTGTTTTTTTTGGGTTGAGTTTGTATGTGACTGTGTGTGCATGTGGATAGAGACTGTTGGTTGAATGTGTAATTTAGCGGTGGGGCTAAACGTACTCTTTCGTGCCTGGAGCATGCGCTGGGATCTTAGATTCGGCCTGGACATAGGTGCAGTATGCCCGCAAGAGTTTGTTGGCAAGGGGAATAAAACCAGAGACCTGGAGCAAACCCTAGGATCATGTTCGGTCGTTACCTCCAGGCCCTGGAACTAGTTGAGGTGTGTACAAGCTGGCCTTGACATCCGGTTATCAAAAAAGAAAAAAATTACAAGTTAAATACGTGAGGTTACCTATCCATGCATACCAAAAAGTATGTGTGTTCTATGTGGTTGAAGATATAGAGATCGAGAGAGAGAGAGGCATTGAGAGATCACAAACACGGTTGGGTTGTGGTTCAATTTTGAGCTATACATTAGTTCAATAAGGTGTTTTGATTTTTCAATTTATTCCATCTCCTATGATCTCCCTTTAAAATTGGCACATAGGATTTGTTTCTCTTGCCACATATGGTCCTCAAAAATTGGAAAGAGTCATCCTTGCTGCTCACATTGCATAATTGGAAAGTTGGTGTGCACCGTCTGATGCACATGGGTCCCTCATTTTTTGTGGGGCCTGTATTCCTCGGACAGCTCTGGATACACGGGTGTGTGGATGTGTGCATTGCATAATATTATTGCTCTAGGATGAATATAGATTGATTTAGGTGCCACCGAAAATACTGATTTCACTATCTATCAATTCATTAGGCTGCCGCTATCCCTGAAGCTGGGGTTGAATTCTTTAACTAAACGGGGAGAAAATGATAAGCATCCATGAATTAGGAGACAGCTCACCTTGTGTTTAGCAAGTTTGAAATTGAAAATGGGATTGGATTAAGATGGCTTTCAAATCTCCTGGAGGAATCCAGGATGATAAACCCAATGGTTTGCACTAGGTATTTTGCATGATCCGATGAACAATTGTCAGTGATATATTTGCGGAAGTTTCCTCTCGTTGATGTTATTCATCTGTATAAGTACCTATAAGACATTATAGCAGAATCCATAGCAGGGGTGTAGAAATAAATGTTCAATGTTTTTCATTTCTTTTGCTGCTTTGTGAAGTTGCAACGAGCAAATTCTTACATTCTGCGAAAAATTTAGCCTCTTGAGCATCTGTAGTTGATCTGTTGACCATCAATTTTGTATATTGAGCACTCGGTGGTTTAATATTTACAACTTCTTGAGTATACTTAAATTGCTGGTTAATCTTTCTCTTTGTCAAGATGCTCAAAACTGACAAGGATTGTGATGCTTCATATTGGTTGTGATGCTTCCTCCTGTTCATTTTGTTTAATACTATAGTTTAGGGTCTTTCTTGTGCGTAGATTATTGTGCTTTTTAGCTACTGGACTTTTATGTGTCTGAAGGATGAGAAGAGGAAGGTGATTCTCTTAATTTTGTTACAGGCTATTCCAGAAAAATTTGCCAGAAACATCAAACAGAAATTGCCCGAAAATGTAACCATAATTGGTCCGAGTGGTGCCAAGTGGAATGTAGGACTGGTCTCAAATGGGAAAACATTTCTTTTCAAACATGGTTGGAAAGAATTTGTTCAGGGTCATTCTCTCGAAGAGGATGATGTCTTGATCTTTAGGTACAATGGGGAGTCACGGTTTGATGTTTTAATATTTAGTGGGCAGAGCTTCTGTGAGAGGGAATCTTCATATTTTTTCAGAAAATGTGGACATGGAGAACTAAATGGTGGATTCCGATCAAAGAGACCTGTTGAAGTTGGCCATGACTTGTCGGATAGTGAAGTTGGCCATGACTTGTTGGATAGTGAAGTTGGCCGTGACTTGTCGGATGGTGAAGTTGGCCGTGACTTGTCGGAAAGTGAAGTTGGCCATGACTTGTCGGATGGTGAAGTTGGAAACACTCAATCAAAAAGAGCAAAAAACGATGAGAATCTGAAGTCAGCGCGTTTGGGTCGACTCACCCAATCTAGAACTAGATTGGGAGCTAATAATGTCATGCATCATCATGGCAACCATGTGGGGGCGCGAAAGGTTCATTCTGGTAAGCCTTTTCATTTTTTCCCCGGAAAGTTTAATGGCTTCAAATTTTTTGTGAAAACTTCTTTCAATTTATCTATCTTCTGCCGTATCTTTCTTTTGTTGGTTTGAGAAAATAGATAAAAGATTTCTAGGTTTGGAACATTTAATTAAGGGCAAACTTCACTTGTACCCTGTGGTTTGGGCCATGTGCGGTTGCACTCAATTTGTTGCATCTGCACCCCTTGTCTTTTTTAAAAGTGTGCAGATGCACCCAATTAACAGAAATATTACTTGCACCGTTTACGGAAAAGACTTAAAGTCCAACATGCTGTCCTTATCTTCTTTGATTTTTCTTCTTCCTTAAACCTAAACAATCCATCCCTTGTGCAAAAAATAGGGTCTGTTCATATTGTAGAGCTTGACGAATGCTATATCCATACCAAAATGCAAGTTGATTGGAAAATGAAAACCTCATGGTCGAATTGAATATATTATGATGTATTTTCAACCTTAAATTTACCTTTCATTTTAACGAGAACCTGATCATCAAGTTATTGATGTTTGATCGACATGATTTTTTACATAAATGCTCTACTCTTTGATTAATAAACTACGAATGGTTCAGATTAAAGTTATAATCTATCGGTTAGACTCAAGAGGTGTGTGAGGTGCACCTCCATTAACATGTACAAAAATGGTGCATCTGCATATGCACAAATTGAACCACAGAGGTGTAACCGCACATGACCTAAACCACAGGAGCCACAGAGGTGTAACCGCTCATGACCCAAACCACAGGGGGTATAAGTGAAGTTTGGCGCCCCGCTCCCCCCCTCTCAATATGTTCTAAAGAAATCTTGCAAAATCTCTTTGGTCTATGGATTCTTCTTAGTTTCATGATTTTAGTATAATTTGTTTTCCCAGTCTATGGCATTGCCATCTTGTAGTTTAAAGTTCCTTTCTGTTATCTTGAACTGCATGTAGTTTTAAAGTTTTTTAATTGGGCGGGTATGCATTATGCATGTTTTCTGCCTGGTTCTTTGATTTGTAAATAATTCAGTTGCGAAAGACGGATCTGTTGGGTCATATCATCTGCAATATGTATCCAACAGAAGACCTGTGACAGCAGCGGAGATAGAGAATGCACTACAAATAGCACGTGCGGCATCTACCCCTGACAGTGTCCTAGTTGTGATGCGAGCCTCACATGTATACAGGGGATTCTACATGGTAAGTTATTCTGTAGTCCCCAACCCCATGATTTTCTGTTCTATGATTGATTTTCATAACCCTCTTTATACCATCTGCAACAAATCTTTTACCTCCTTATTCATGTCAATCGACAATATTGTGAAGAAGTAAACAATGAAAGATCATCCATAAGAATTAAGGACGAAAAAGTAGAGCTCTTATGAAAGAGAGTACGAAAATCACTTCCATATCTTTAATCTTCTTTTTTTGCCATTAGGCTATCTATTCAGATAGATGAATTGCTGACAGATGTGAAAGACAAAACTTCAACCATAGATGAATTTTTTTTTTCCCCCTCGACTGACTAATATTTTTATTCTTTTGCAACATTATCTGATGCAGTCGATTCCTTCTGAATGGGTGCTTTCCCATTTGCTTCGCAAGAGCCAAAATGTGTTTCTCCGTGTTAAAGAGCGAGGGAACGGCTGGAACGCATGGCGAGCCCGATATCTTTGTAGAGTCAGTGGTCGTTCCCGTGGTGGTGCACTGACTAATGGTTGGAAGGATTTCGCTTTTGATAACAACTTGGAAGAATTTGATGTCTGCCTATTTGAGCTTGCTAGTGGAACTCACGATGAAATTCTCATGGATGTTAGTATCTTCAGAGTTGTCACAGAGGTAAGTCCCCTTACCCGGGTGGTCAGTTCCCCTTCAAAGCGAAGAGGGGGATCACAACATCCCAGGAAACAAAAAAAGGGCGGTGGCTCATGAGTTCTGCAGCTTCTGATGTACTTACTTATGTTTATCAAATCATGAAAAGTACCGCGTACTTTGAAACTTAATGGTGGGCAATTTTGATGCAAACATATGTGCCTTTTGGATGTATAAATTACCCAGAAACAAGCTTCCAGCTTATGGGAAGCTAGGAGTATATATTAGTGTTAGTTCTCTAGGACCTCTTGCTCTCCTTTAGGTATGGTGACGGAGAATTTGCATACCTAGTATGTATATGTACGTATGTGTGTTTGTACATGTATGCTCCAGTGTTTCATCACAAAAAGGGGAAAAAAATTGGTGAGTCGCAATGCCCTTCATCGCCTGAGTGAGCAAGTTTCGCTGCTGCTTGAGCAAAATGAACTTGTTTTTAGTTTCATTGTGTGTTGTATACAATTATGCTCACATAGCACAAGTGTCGGTGGCCGCAGGATTTGAGAGACTAAATCACACATATTCATAAATTAACAACAAAATATCTTCCTTATATACTAAAAATAAAATTTTGAGAGAACTTTTCTTCTTAATTTTTACAAATTACACTTAAAATATTGTAGAAATAACAGGATAATTGGAAAGTGAGTAGGGACCTGGGTCTCCGCATGCACCCCTTGGACTGTCCCTATTTAGCACCACTGCTTTTACATACTGCGTAAGTGATATGAATGTCTCATACATCTTGAGTCCAAGATATTTGTGCTATGGGCATGTTTGATACCAAGATGGCCATTTGTTCAGTACCCAAATTGTGTAGAGGTAAAAGTCGATTTGAAACGAGTAATGAAACTAATGATGATATTTTTTAGTAAGTAAAATTTACAGAGGGAGTAGTAAATTTGGATCTTTGGGATTATTTTCCTTTTTCTCCAATGGTAAAAAATCCAATGGTCGAGAATGATTTTCCACTCTTTATTTTATTTTTTTCCCAAACCAAATTAAACACAATTCAACTAATTTCTTAAGGCAATCTTAATCTGTGATACACGGATCTTCATTTTCAGGCGAAGCACCCATGTCGATACTACACGATACGGGTGCGGGATACGCACCAGATCCGGCAAAAAAAAAAAAACGGATACGGCAGCAGCAGCTGCGATCTGAAGCAGCAGAGACGAAGAGAGAGAGAGAGAGAGAGAGAGAGAGAGAGAGAGAGAGAGAGAGAGGGCTTTGACTTGAAGCAACAGCAGCTGCGATCTGAAAGCCATGGAAGGGAAGAAGACGAAGACGATGGCGTACAGAGGAAGAAGAGGATGACGTACCTCTTTGATGTCTTTTTTCTTTACCCTTTTTGTTTCTTTTTTTCCTAAGCCGTTGGATGAAGAGTGGATCAAACGGTGCTTGGTGATTGATTGGTGACCTTTTTTTTTATTACTCTTTTTGTTGGCAATGTGTTGTAAAGTGGCAGAGATGTTCCCACGTAAGACAACATTGGGCAGCCATGTGTTGACTGATACATGTTCTTCTTTATAACACTTCTTTATAACAACTGTACTTACTGATCAAAAAAAAAAAAAGCTGTAGCATACTTTACATTATTAAAATAGGAAAATGGGTTGTATTATGCCATTAAACTAATACTGTATAAGATTATTCTCACAAATTCAGTTTCACAAATAATTAATTAGTTTACATATGAGATTAATTATTTAAATAAAAATTTAATTATTTTACCTATAAATTCAATTATTTAATATAAATTCTAACTATTGGACGTATCCCCGCACCCGTATCTCAATTAGGATCCATATCCGTGAATCCTCATTTTTTAGATTTGAGGTGTCTGACCCTCGGATATACACCCGAATCCGATACACACACCCGTGTCCGTGTAACATAGATCTTAATAATCCACATGTCCCCTCTATCATCACCATTTTTCTCACATTTTAAATAAATAATCCGACTCAAACATGCCCATGTTTGATTGTATATCTTCAGTGTTGAAGGGTGTAGTTGTAGCTCCTTTTCATTGTATTTGGATGGAAATTAACTGTTGGATGGCTTTTATTGAATGCAATTATTTGCTTTGGATTGAAAAAAGAAAATGCCCATGTTTAAAGTTTTCAGTTGCATAAGCCGGAATTTTTGCAAGACTGAATTACATAGTCCCTTTTATATTAGGTTTCTAAAATACTAACAACCAATTTCAGCCTTCTGGTGCTTAAAGTGATTTGGACTCGTGAAAAGGTAACATAAATGCAAACAAATTTCCCACTGCATATGATATATCGTACAAGCTTCAAGTGATGAATGGAGAACAAGACTACCAATCTCCAACAAATAAAATTTCTCAGATAAGAGTGCTGGATCTAGATCAAAATTAGACTCGCAGCAAATTCCGAAAACAGTTCTCAAGAAGGAATACATGACTGGGCTCGTATGGCCTCCGAAGAGTTAGGCTGATCTTTCTCTCTAACCAACGAATTGGAGCCTCCATCGCGCTCACCCATATAGGAGATGATCTTAGGCATACTCAGCTTGAGGGTCTCTGACAAGCAGCAAAGAGCTGCCAACTTATGATGGCCATCACCAGAGATGTGAAGAGCTCAAATCCTACCACCTCTGGAAAGTGCCATCCCAAGCCACGCTTCAGATAACTGCAAAACCCGTTATTACGCATGATGGGTGCACATGAGAAAAACATTTTGCAATGACAGCTAGAGTAAATGTCAACTACTATAATTCAGAACTCAAAACGATGATTGACCAATGCGGATATTAGTCAAGCTTAAGCAATTAAACATCAGCCATCTATTAGTAGCAACTTGTGTAGAATTCTGGCTCGTGCAAAGTACTGCAAGTCATAGAGACCGAGCTGCTAGAGAGCAGCTCATGATTCGGCTTGTTAAGACTTGGTTTGGCTTAGTTTGTTTAGTAATAAAGCCGAGCTAGAGCTCGAGTTTTAGGCTCATTTAGTAAACGAGCTCGGAAAAGCTCGGCTCATTTATATAGGCTTGGCTCGTTTAAGGAGACTTGTTAAGAAAATTACCCTGGCTAAGCTCATTTACAAATGAGCCGAGTGCGAGCTCGATTTTTGGCTGGTTTACTAAACGAGCCGAGCTCGAGTTCTAAAAAGCTTGGCTTGGCTCGTTTACTCCCCTCTGCAAGACATAATGAGATTCAATTCACCCGGGAGACAAGGGTTTATAAAGCTTCCAAGTGTCTGACATAAAAGGCATACAACTTCTTCCATGGAGTACATTTCATATGTTACACTAACTGATCAATGTGGCACTCAAGTTTGTTCATGTTTCGCAAGACACTTTGAGTGGGGGAAAACTGACCTCGTGATGGACGGCATTGTAGCCACTATCCCTGCGCATGCATATATTATGGGAATCAATGTCTTGGGTTTGTTTTTTCGAAGCCACATCAAAGATCCCAATGCAGCAAGAGATATACTCAACACCTGAATCAAGGGCACAAAAACAAAATCAATTAAAAGAACATTTCTCTTTTATGATATCCATACCAACAGACTGATGCGATTTTATTGACACTATCACCCTATAAATGCGAAATATTATACGCATACCAAGAGTTTGATAACAGCACGACTCATCCTGCATTATAGCTACTAAACCTAAAAACATGATATCATACCAGATTTGCATTTGCTTCAAGGCCTTGAAGAATATAGTCCCAAGTAAATTCTAGTCCTCTAGCGCCAACCCATAGGGGTGCCAACCGATGCAGAACAGAGTCTGCAAAAGCCCATCCTGCCAAGCGGAAAATGGTACTGTCAAGAAAGATGAACATATAGAGTAACCAATACCAGCAAACGAAAGAACTACAGCAACTCTACTTCCACTGCTAACATAGCATAGTTGCCAGATTGAAAATTGCAAACTAAACAAAGATTCTGACACAGAACCTCTAAGACAGTATAACCTAGGTGATAAGTTTATTAGTACTAGATGACCTAGTTCATTAGTACTAGATGACCTACTCTGACAATCACCACTAAACTAACAGAACAAAAACCATGATAGCCTAGAAATATAGCTAAATAACAAAAGGGGTTCCTAAATTGATTAACTTAATGGCAGTCAAAAGCTGGAAATGTAAGCAACGCAATAGCCACAAATCCATCTGCAACAGGCAAAAAAATGCAATTGGATGCCAAATCAACTGGAGTCAAGCTTCCCTCACCAAGTCCAACAGCTTGGAACTTATGATTTTGAGAGATATTCCTGTGAGTTAACTGTGTCAAGGCAAAGTATAGCCCAGCAACATCAATGAAGCCGATCAAAGCTTTCAACAGCTCCTGAAATAAAAATGCATCATCATTTTAACAGAAAATCTCACACGGTAATTGACAAAATATAACAAGAAAACCATATCATGTGACAAACTTATTCCAACAGTATTCAGTCCCCCAAAACCCTCAAAAAATTTCTCTGTGTAGAATATTAATCTCACGAACAGTCTGATTATTCCAGCACTTCAAAGAATTGATCAACTTGGATCCTAACTTTTTACTAGACCTATCATTTCATGACAATGTCGAAGAAAGATTGCATAAGAAACAAAATACAATTTCACTTCATAAAACTTGTAAGCTAGGGGATACTACTTTGCAAAGAACAGACAGATACAGTGACACAGTCTGAGGTTTTCTTTCCTTTTGGAAAGGAATCTGGGGTTGACTTCTATTTTATTTTCACTATTTTTGTCCAAGTAAAAGAGAGATGCAATTACATTTTCCTCAAGTCACACAGATCGGTAGATTGAGTACTGAATGGATCACAGAACAAACCTCCATATATTTTGCTCTACACATCTGCTTTCATCATACAACTTTCTCATACTGTCAGGTGTTCAGGAATTTTTTTACCTAATAATAGACTGAAGAACTGAAGTTCTACCATTCAAGGATAAAGTAAAATCACTGCAAGGATAGCTCTATGCTGTCCAGTGTATTTAAACTAAGTTTGGCTGCTTCTGTGTATCATATTTGGAAAGAATATAATAGTAAGATCTTCCAGCAAGTTGGGCACGATTCTATGTATGTGCAAAGATTGATTGTGGAGGCAGTTAAGGCACGGATGAGCTCTTGGAGACATATGCGTAGGACTACAAATAACTTAGCTTTGATGTTGGATTGGGGACTCTCTGCATCATTGCTTTGTGGCATTTAGTTCTACGGTTCTAGTTTTCTTTTGTTTTGGCTTTGTTCTGCTACAGCTAGGGTATGTCCTAGTGTAGTGAGTTTTGTTCTCCTCAGGGTTTCCCCTTGAGTTTTGGGCCTTGTTCATTTTGTTATATAAAATCCGGTTCCAAAAAAAGTACGAGAACATGTGGAATTCTGTCAAACTGACAGTTTTAAAAGACAAGGACTCCTGTTACGTAATCACTAATCGTGCATGTAAAATCTAAACACATAAGACTAGGCGAAAACCTCCACAAAGTACCTGATATGGATCAAAGCTGTCATTTTCAGAAACCTTAAGGAAGGTTGCTAGACAAACAAGCTGCCAGAAGGCAAAAAGAAGTGTTAATGGAAATTATCACGATTCATGAAGTTGAATATGAGGGAGATAAATCCAATCAGATGGAGAAGATGAGATGTTAAACAGAGATCCCAAAAAGAAAAAGAAAAAGAAAAAAGAAAAAGAAGAAGAAGAAAAGAATGAACAGAGGGGCCATGCAGCAGTAACCAACCTTCACTAATGCTGTTCCAAGATAAACAAGAGCAGCTTTGACAGAAGTACCAAGAGTATCATACTCTGATCTGCACAGAAATACAGTCTCATGTGAAAAATACAAACCAAATTAAACCGCGCAGACTTAAGTCACAATCAATAGGGTTTAGCTACGTGAACCGTTTTTTCTATTGAGCTCTCTTGAGGGCATCGTGCTCCCTGACATTCAAAAGACATAGATCTTTTTGGAATACCGACACTAATGTCTATTTTGGTCTAGTTCTCCTTGGATTTGGGGTACCCATAGTGACCCAAGTCACTATACGTCTATACCCCCGTAGTAACCTCATTTGTGGGCCCTCTACATTCTGTATTTGGGATTGGAACTATACAATTTATCGGGAATGTTGAGTAAATCATTCATGTAAAAAGTCAAATTAATTGGATATTGGTAACCAAATGTTTGGATACCATTTACATGGATGACCAATATCATTTGGAGAATACACTATAAGACAAATTTGTCTCAATTGTGTGTCTACCAATCTCCGATGATCATAATTTTTTGTACCCTTAAGTGCTCAACATTCCTAAAAAATGAACAGTTCCGATCCCAAATGAAGATTTAGAGGGCCGCAATTGAGGTCACCAAGTCACCACAGGGACTTAGGTGTTACTCTCAACTGTAACTACACCACTCCTCCTAACGACCACATTGGTTTATACACCATAGACATGTCATCTTCATAGCAGATACACTGCAAAACAAATGTAGTCCCTCCTGCTAGTTTTCTTTTTCCCTCCACAGATATGTATAACCACTACCTAATGCCTTCTAAATAATTCATTCATGGATTTAACAGAAAAAGAACCATTGAGGGAACAAATTATATCAACATGAAAGTTTTAAAGGCACCACATGATGCAATTATCAATTCAATTCACGTTACAGCATAGAAAACGCAGCAAGTTATGTGCCAGCATGCTCTTTAGGCTTAAGCAATTCCATTAAGATGGATCCTCAAACAATCCAAGTTATCAAATACTAAAAAATGTATAGGATTGTGGGTAGTATTTTTACCAAGTACTCAGTATGAGTATAGGATTTTGATTTCTGATGAGCATAAATGTGCAGGGGTGGCTCCACGAGAAGGCAAAAAAAAGACTAACCCCCCAACAAAAAAGGAGAAAAACAATGATACACAGAGCGCATAGGTACAAAGTTCTGTCTAATAGTATTTACACTACCAAAAAAATAGCTGACAAATCCATTTCCTCCTTAAAAAGAGCCAAAATCCAGCTAAAAAATCATGAGCGACCGACTCTTTGTATAAATTGAGAGAAATGCGTTGGCTCACAGAACCTGGAAGCTAGGGCAACCGCAAAATTTTACTTTTTGTGAAACACTAATCTGTCTGTTACAGTTCTCCTTTACGCATAATTTACAATGTTATTCTTTAAGTTGTCAAATGATTGTAAGTAGAGCATACAAAGCTAACTGTGACTGCAGTCTACACATAAGTGGTAGCCTGGTAGGATTAAGTTTTGTATGTCCCAACGAAAACTAAATTTCAAAAACAAAACCAAGAGAACAAAACCCCCCCTATAATCATACAGTGTAGCCGACTAACAGTACATAGATACGATTCAAATTACACGCGCAATCATTGGATTGGGAATCAACGGATTAAAATTAACAGTGAATTAGGGTTTCAAGAACAGATCTGTACGTAATAATTAGCGAAGCAAAGCAGAGGTAGAAGATGATTGCGATGAATGAAAACGAAGGGGAAAGAAGAAGGAACTTACAGTGGAGTGGCAGAGTAGTAGACGGCGTGAGGGCCGAACGTTAGAATTGCGCAGTTGAAGAAGTGGAACACCGTCATTCTCCTCTCTCTCCCTCTTCTCTCTCTGGAAGTGTGAGAGATCGAAACCAGGATGAGAGAGAGCTGTGCCGAAGTCCAGGATCTGCTATTTCCGGCCGCACTGTTGTTTTTCTCAGTTTGTTAGTTTGACTGGGCCAGCATTCGTTTCAGGCCTGGGCCTGATGCGGGCTGTACAATCCACGAATGTTTCAGCGGCCCGAGTATATGGTTGCTTTAATTTGTATAGGAATTCAACTTTTTAAGCCGACAAATAGGTTGCAAACGAATCGAGCTATCTGTGAGCACCTCATGGCTTGACTCATTAACATAAGGATCGGATCGTCTTGTTAAGTAATAGAGCCGAGTTCGAGCTCAAGTTTTAAGCTCAGTGGGTGTTCCATTAAGTAGTTTTTTTAGTTTTTTGGTTTTTTTGATGTTTAGTTTTTCAAATAAACACACTTGTTCCACTAATGTAGTTTTTTAGTTTTTTGATTTTTTGAGTTGTTACCAAATTACCAATCTACCCTTTGACCCGCGCTGACCAGACCTTCTCCTTCAACCCTTCAGCGCGCGTGTTACACACCCCCGAGAGTGGATCTCACTCGCCAGCCACGCGCCACCTTCCTCCGGCGTGTGAGAACTATTCCGGAAACTTCTGTCGACCTTCCACCCAGCACCGTGATCGTATGAACAAGACGAACAAAATCCAGCCTTCAAATCTTGTTTATGATCACTGTAGGTAAGATTGGTACCCACAAAACCTTCCGCCGCCTTCCATCGGTCTTCAAAACAACCGTGAGCACTTTTCTGGTGACCAAATTCAGCCGTGCCACCACTTGTGAGTTCGTCCGAGTGAGACGCACCCCCCTTGCTTGTCCGATCAAGTCCTCGAACGGTTTTGATCTCAACCCAAGCAAAACCGAGAGCCCAGTGGACTGGTTTTGAACGGTTTGGAAAGGAGGGCAAATTCGTCATTTGGCTGATGGTATAGTGGTTTGGTTTTTTAAGGTTAGTGGAATGAAGTGGTTTTTTTGTTAGTTTTTTGTGAGGTTTTTTCAGTGGAATGAAGTAATTTTTCATTTAAACTAAAACTAGTTTTTGTTTAGTGGAACATGGCCTTAATTGGTAAACGAGCTGGGTAAAGCTCGACTTGGTTCGCAAAAGCTTGATTCGTTTATGTACTCTCGGCTCGAGCTCAAGTTTTGGTTCGTTTACTGAGTGAGCTATCAAGCTCTACAAAGCTCAACTTGGCTCGTTTACGCCCCTATGGACGGGTATTTAGTGAGTGTTCCCCTAGAAAGTTCAATGAGATTTTTAAAAATTACACAGTTATTGTCTATCTTGAAAACTACTATAACGGGATAGTTTTGGAAAAATTTCCGAACTTTTTTGTTTGATTTTTCAAAGAGGGAGAATATTTAGAACATTCCAAAGTACATAAATAAACAAATAAACTGAGATGGAGAGAGTATTTGATTTTGAGAGTGTACGAGCAAGACCATACAAGATGGGGCTATTGTATGAGCCAGGCCCATAATCTCTTTTACAAGGAGCCCGGCCAGACTTGTAAGCCCATCACAAACTATCGAGACTTATCTCAACTTCACTAGTATCACATTTCTGATAATGTTTTCATCCTAGATTTCATTTTCCCTATCAACTTTCCTAGTATCACATTGTATTTTTTGGTGATAAAATCTTACTCGCGTACCGAATATTAAGTAAAGTCTATAGTTCTTTGTATGTTTTTATGACATTTTAATTAAAACATACATGGTTTTACGGAATTATGAAATCAAAGAAGCCATTAGTAACAAATGATACAATTCAGTTGTACCCACTTAGGTCCATACAACCGAACCAAGGCTTTAGTCATCTAAAGCCTTAAACGTGCATGTTCTATTTAGATGTCCCCTTAATAGGTTATGTCTCCCCTTGCGTCCGTGCTTGATAAAATTCTAGTCTATTGCAGGGTAAATTTATTTTGATTAATGAAAGACAAGAGACTTGACAGCTTGTGATATGGGAAGGCTTAAAATGAGAAACCTTCAGCTGGTCTTGGATCAACCCATGTGTTCAAAAACTAATGTGGTCCATATTCCATGGCTCTAGAAAAGTGAGAGTGTGATTTGGACGGGTTCTTTGTGCAGTGGGCTCGGGGTGGTCCAAAATCACTTAGGGTCTCTAATTTTGAAATGCCTCACTTTCGTATAAGTAGGTGTGTAAAACAGTCGAGCTGAGCCAAGCTTTGTAGAGCTCTCGCTCAGCTCGCTAGTTTAGCAAATGAGCCAAGAATCGAGCTCGAGCTTAGCTTGTTTGTAAATGAGCCGAGCTAAGACAATTTACTTAACGAGTCAAGCCTATATAAACGAGCCGCGCTTTTACGAACCGAACTGAGTTTTACTGAGCTTGTTTATTAAATGAGCTTAAAACTCGAGCTCAAACTCGGCTCGATTATTAAATGAGCTGAGTCACGAGCTACTTGTGAGCAGCTCAGTTTGTTTATATCCCTACGTATAAATCTAGGGTAAGTATAGTACATTTAAAGCCCTGCTACAATACATGAAAAGAAAACATGAAAATGACCATAAAAAGGCATCCGACGGATGAAATCCCTCTGATACGCCACAGCGGAGGGATCTCATCTGGCGGATGCCTTTTTATGTTCCATACACTTTCCCAATTTTCAAATGATAAAACAGCCCCATTAAGGTAAAAAGCCTCCTAAAAGAAGAGCATTTAGTCGGGATTGATCATTCCGTACGATTAACATCTGTAATACTTCACTTTTAAGGTAAAACATTAGATTGTAAGCGTTAGGGACCAAGTTTTTCATGAGTAGTAAATTTATAATTTTCCAATAAAACAAAAAAATATGTTAATTGAAGAAGTTAACTCCAACAGTTAAGCTCTTAAAAGGCTTCACACTCAAACTTTCCTTCGGCCTTGGAAGAGATTGGGCAGCCCCTATGGGCCTAACCAAACAGAATTATGCCTGGGAAAACGGGCCAGGCCCATAATCTAGATAGCTTGTGGAGGCCTGGACTTTGTGCACAGAGGTAGCTAAGAACGCGGGCAGGGTGTGCCAGTGAATCCCAAGAAGCGGCCGCTTCAGGCCCCCACAAATTTGGCCAAATATTTTTTTTAGGGACCACTCATGTGATGTTTTCGTAGAGTAATTGGTATTTTTAGCATTCTTGGACTACATACATTAACTAATTTGACAACTTGTAGTTTAAAAATACCAAAAATATTGAAAATACCTCAGTGGAAACTCAGTTTAAAAGACAAAATTTGTTGGCCCGTAGAGTTCTATATTAAAGCAGGGGTGGCCCATCCATAAGATATTTGAATAAGTAGTAAAAAAAAAAAAAACTCAATGGAAATTTGCTATTAGGGGGTGGCCTTGGCTCCCAATAGCCAAGCAGTGGCTCTGTCCCTGCCCGTTTCAAACTCTCTATATATAATTAAATCCTTTTTTTTTTAAAACAGACCAAGTTTTTGGTAAGAAAAGGCACGGGAATCATTCTAACTTGTACAAAGTCTAGTTTTTGAGAACTAGAGTGGGGTTCCATTGTCTTTTGCGAATTTTTTCCCCCTTTTTCCTCTTTCTTGGGACGATAAAAGTATATACATTCATCACTGTTTCACTAATTTTGAAATATAACATAATCGGAAAACAATCTCTAAGTGACCCTTATTACAGTTGATTTAATTCTTCTGTTGCAAAGATTAAAAATCAAATAGTCAAGCAAACTATCATAATTCTATAATTTTTTTAAAATGTAGTTAAGAAAATGATCTATTTTTTTTCTTATACCTTCCTCCAATGATATGGGTCCTGTGAGCATACTTTATTATTTTTAAATTTTGTCATCTATTTGCGTAACTCTTATCTTGTAATAGTTTTTGTTTTGAAAATACTAAGGGTCCCAAGTTGACAATTCGCTTAGGGCCCCCAAAAGTCTTAAGCTGGCTCTGTGTGCCACCCCGGGACTTAAGGGTTTGCTCCCTCTTACGGTCTCAAGTTTCAAACCTCTTAGCTCCTAGGTGCTATCAACTCATTTAAAATCAGTTTATACAGAGCTTTTGCTTCACCTTTAATTGAAATCCCGCAAGTGAGCTGCGAGATTGGTCCATTAAAATTAATCGAGATGCGTGTATGTTGGCCCGGAGTCTTAGATTAGCGAAGAAAGATATTATTATTAAGTACCTTGTTACCCTAGACCCAATATTTGCGGTGTATCCACATTTCCACGTTATTAATTTTAGCCTAATTGGAACGTCAACCCGGGTTTTCGAAAACTAGGAAAAAACAGTCCTTGTTTTGGACAGAAAGAGGCTAGAGAATTGTTGGGAAAGTGTAACAAAAATGGATTTTAGTGGGGTTAGCTTGTGATCTGTGAATCTGGGTAGTGGTGTGGTGGAAGATTAGGTAACGTAAAAAAAGTATATGCAAATTGGTTCTCTATTTCCAATGCACAGACAAGCTCTTTTTACCAAACCAGATTGAAATTTGTCTCTCCTTTTTCATTAAACATACCTTCATTTTTCATTCACAATTTCTAGAAGTTATAGGATCCTTCTACTGTCAATAACACTTTTACCGGTAACAATACACTCTTACAGTCTAGTGAACTGATTTTAGATTTTTTCAAAGTTATAATGTTTTACCAAAATAATATGTAACTTAAAAGTGTTTAAAATTCAACCGTACGATATAAATTTCGTTTGTTATCACATGGACCACACCTGTAATGAATTTGGTCCGAGAAATTTCGAATGCTAGATAGTACTCTTTTTTTTGGGATAGGAAGTAGTAATGGAAGCACTGCGTATGCGTATCCATAACGTAGAACCACTGCAAATTTACCGTAGGAAGCATTGCTGTATGCTTTATCCTACGGCTTCACATATTTGTACATAACACTCACATTGATGTGAAACCCGGCAACGCTCCTACATACTACACATTATTTTATAAGTATTAGAAACAGTAATTTCATGTGAAAGGAATGGTTGTAGGTTGGCTTCCAACTCCAAGGATGAAAGTTCTCAAATCTCAAGGCAAGGGGAGGTTCAACTCTGCAATAATATTCTGACTTCATTCCTTCTTTCGTAATCAATTATACCAACTGCAAAGTTCTGGAGAATATTAGAGAAATAGACCCTGAATTTGGCCCCTTTGCTGGGAAAACGTTGCTCTCAAACTGTACCCACTGCTCTTTGACAGTAGTGTTCTTTTTTTATCTTTTGCTCTCAAGCCCCTGTTTTCAAAATTCTCTCAATTATTAAAAACTTTTTGGTAAGGAATTATTGAGACCTTTTGAGACCTTTTGAGAAGGGGTCTGATTAAACAAGGATAACGAGACTTATATTTTCAATATTCATATTTTTTTTTCACATGTATACTTTTAAGTTATTATCTTAATCTAGAAGTCATTTTTTTTAAGACATAAAGAGGTTGTGTTGTTAATCCACAAGAATAAAGAACCCAAAAGTAGTGCAAATGGTAAAAATCAGACTGTGAAAATCAATTCCCTTAAAATTCCGTTTGTTTGATAAGAGAAATAATTTGTTGATCAGATATGTGCATCAAATTGGAATACGTATTCAAATATCTAGTATTTGATTAAAATATTTCCAACCCAAATGAAACACCATGGATATACAATAATAACATTAGAGCTATATATGATATTATTAATTCTTTTTTTTTAATTCAGTCTTGTGAAATTATAAATTTTATTTTCTTGATATTTTAGGTGTTTAAACCAAATTACATGCACCTTGATTTATTCCTGAAAACCTAATCAAGGACAGAGTTGTATAGAGGGGGTGTATAACGGGTCACTCCTAAGTTTATAAGAATGAAAGTCGATTAGGCACTAATCGGTATCCCGAAACTTATAAAGATCAGTGATCTAAAAATTGATCAAAGGATCATGAAAATAATATTCCAATATTAGCTATAATTTATTTTTAATTAAAACCAAAGTCCATGACAAAGTCATATATTTAGTACTTTAACATTTCTCCTCATATTCTTAATGACAATATGTAACAAATCAAGTGGACTACCATCTAACAGTGCCATTTTGCGATTCAAATATTGGCTTTACCGCTAAACCCAATCCCACCATCAACTAGCAAGAACTCCAATTAAATCCAAAGCAGAAAACCTGTACGGACTAACCAAAACTATTTACTCGATTGAATTGTATATGCTCCCAAATCACTACTAATTCCATCCAACAAACAATCCTAAATGAACTTGCAAGCTGGGTGGGTGATTGTTCTAAGTTCATTAAGGTCTTGGGTTTAAGTCTAGGCTTTACAAATTCACGAACCTTCAAATCTGTAGGATCCAGGGAAACTGTAGTTCAAGGATGCACTACAGGTAGTACAATATTCCAACCTTCCACTCAACAATTAATGGTCTAAATTTTAAAAAGACTCTTTTGAGAAAGAAAGTACCTTTTCCGGGAAGATTCTTGTGACAAAATCTAACCATTAAAAGCACTATTAGACAATTGAGATGCTATAGGGTCCCCAAATCCTTAATCTATATGGTACAAGTTTTTTGTCGTGGAGTTGTAAGATACACGAAGAGTTTACTCAACAATCAATGTTGATTTCACTTTCCTGTGTTGTGACAAAACCCGAAGTAAAGAATATAAACACACTAACAAGACAGAAAGATATACGTGGTTCCCCCTCAAGCCCGAAGCTCAAAATGTACGCCCACGAGGAAAGAGCAAGAAGATTTACTATAATATGGAGAAATACATAGAGCTAGCTATACCCGTAACTCTTACTTGAAACACTCACACAATATCTAGGTACGAATCTATGATAGAAACCTTAACAAAGCATCAAAGTCACACACACACACACAAGAGACAACTAAAAAACACTAGATATCTCAAATTCCAATAAAAGACTAAAAATGGAACAACTGAGAAACCCTAACATTCTATGGAGAACCCCATGGGTGCTCCCTCAAATAGATTCACTCAAGAAGTCCAGACCCTAACAGCTCGCAAGGATGCTATTTATAAGAAAATACAGAAAATTAGGTCAAACCTAACCCTAAAATGCGTAGTCCCACTTTTCCGTGCAAAGTTCACGGAAGGGAATTATAGAATCGGTTCCTGCGTGCAACAAACTTTTGCATCTTCTTTGAACGTCAAATTCAAGGCAAATTCCAACAATATCCACCTTGACTTGAATTCCTTTCCACGCCAACAACATAGACAATCCCCTCACCAATTGCTTTTCCCCTCTCATGCCCCCCCATCGAGACGATTACCAAAATGAGCCTTCCATCTTCAGATGGGCACCTCCCACCCAATGCACCGATGACTGATGCCAACGAAGATCCACTCAAGCTACACCATGAAACCCCTCACTGAGTTAATCACAAAAAACTCCACCACGAAGTTAATCGTTGAATGGGCAACCAGCTTCTAATGAATGTGTACCAAACGCATCTATCCCTGATGCCAAAGAAGACATGCTTAAACTCCATACGGAGTTAATTTCCTAAATGAGTAGCCATCTTCAAATGAATGTACACCGAATGCATCCATCTCTAATGCCACTGAAGACATACTTAAACTCTATCTGGAGTTAACCGACTTTATCGCAGAGCCTCCCGACCCCTCCATGGAGCTTCGTATGCCCTACGACATACTCCCAATAGTTGAACTGAATTAATATTGGACCCGAATCTCCACGCGATAACCCAAATGAATCACTTCACAACAGTATCCAAAAGGAGCATAATCAAATTAATCTAATTCAACTCATCAAAATAGTCTTTTTCGCACATACCTCCTTCACACAAAATGCATAAATGCATTGCTTTAAATCTAAAATTCTCCCAAATCCACCTTCACCTAGAGATCCTCAAAAACACTATCCTACATACCAGCAAGCTTCTTCAACTCCCCCAATCAAGCCTTGTGTATTCCTTGTTGCACCAAACTTATTCCTTGTTGCATCAAACTTCTCAACTTTAAAATGAGTCGTCATTTAGAGGATAACCAAATGCATAACCCTATGCAATGGAAATCAAAAGCCTCAGATTAAAAACTGGGGGCTCTGATACCAATTTGTTATTGACTTTGAAGAAAGGTACAGAGTTTGTCACAAAGCTATTTTCGTTTTAGACAATGGGGGAGGTTTCTGGATTTTCCGTCTGGAATAGAATCAAATTTGTTTGGACGGTTTTACACGCGACTGAAGCGGTTTTGTGGCGGCAACGCGTTTCGAAGGCTCTTTTGACCTAATTTTATGTATTTTTTTTTTATAAATAGGAGTCTTGTGGCCTCCTAGGGTTTAGTCTTGAGTTCTTGAGATTAGATATTTGGGCTTGTTTGTGTGTCTATCATATTTGTGAGATATTTGTCCCTAAATATCTGTTAGGTGTTTCAAATTGAGTTATGGGTATAACTAGCTAGTTGTATTCTTTCAATTTATAGTGAATTCTCTTGCTCTATTCCGGTTGATGTATCTTCTTGCTTTGTGCTTGAGGAAAACCACGTAAATTTTGTGTTTCGTTTTTTTTGCCATTTCTAAGTATAATAAAAAAACAAAAAATCCTGAATGAAAAAAGAGTAAGGAATTGGAGTGATTGCAGCGAATTAAACTCATTGTTTTGTTCCATATATATGATGTAATGTCGTGGGTTCGCATCATTCTAAACGGCGTTGATTCCGGTGATTCCTTTTTCTCTTTTGTCTCTTACTCCCGGCCTCGATCTGTTTCTCTATCTATCTGCAAAAAACTACGTGACGATGAATATGAATGTAGTGTAGCTGTAGGTATTTCAAATTTCAAAGCAAAAACCTCATACATGTCTCTGTCCTCACTCATCTCTCTCTCACGAATAACTACGAAGAAACTTTTACCAAGTAGTATATTCTTTCCCCACCCAGCATAGCTGTCATGGACTACTTGTTCATTAAGGACATAAAAAAATTTGTAGGACTATTTGTTTGAGTACATAATGCACAAATCACACTACTTGTAGTCAAGCATGCACACGTATGGTTTATGATTGGATTGGATGCTTTTTAGATGAAGCTAAATTTCGTACTGTGATCAGTGTTCTAATTTTAGGTTCCATAATGACCTTAGATGATTATACTTTGAAACTACGTTTATATGCATTTAACTGTGGTAGACCCTGGAGAATTTATAAGTCCATGTCGAGTGGAGATTCCATGTAGAGACATTGAATCCCCTTTAGTTGTTTAACCCACTAATTAATCTTTCTACTAATTTCCGTCGATGTATATATCGTGTGACAAAAAAAATAACACATTTACGTTACAATTTGTTAATTTTAACAATCGTTTTTACTTGGGGCCGGCCACAAGCCTGGTCTCACTATGGGGAATCAGATCCTCTGTGTCGAAAAATTCCTGTGCCTTTGTGTCGAGGGGTTTTTTGGTTGTTGGATCACACAAAAATTTTAAAGCATAAAAAAAACTCACAATCTAACGGCTCAAAACTCTTTGACACAGAAACACAAGGGCTTTCGGCACAGAGATCTCGCATCTAAACAAGGTGGATCCAACTTTTCCTGCATTGCCTTTTCGGTGCAATTTTGGTCATTGAATCATGTGAGCACATTTTTTCATCCTTTTAAGATTTTAACGTGATTTGAAGGATAACAAAAAATTCAAGTATAGATGATTAGAGGGGTAAAATAAGGAAGAAAGAGGACTAATTATTCCATAGACTTGGCACAACGCCACGTGGTGCCCCAATTCACCCTTAGCCACAATACATTTCTATTGATCCGGTATAAAATGTAATAGATAAGGGTATTAAGGTATCACGTGACGTTGCCGGATCGTAAAATAATTACTCAAAGAAAGAGATGTGAAGATTTGTTTTGGTGAGGAGGTGGGGTTGAAGTGGAGGCCAGGGTGGAGTTGAAGGATGAGACAAATGCATGGAATATGGAATAAAACCCCAAACATTTCAAAACACTGAAAGTGAGCCATAGAGAGAGACATGTTGACCGGATATTAGCCGACTGTTAATATTACTATTACTCCTATTATTAGTAGTATTATTAATCCCCTAAAGCCTAATCTGACGATAATTACACGAGACAGCGTATTAATTAACGTTAATAACAAGTTGCAGAAGAAGTCGAAAGTTCCCGTATCCCGGAGGATCTAGAGCGCATTAAGCGCTGACCACGGCTTTGGAAAACTATTAACAAATGATTAACACCCTTTTTTTAATTTCTTCTCACCTAGAAACAGATTCAAAGACATGGGGACCAGAGCGTAATTAAATAAAAATAAACGGGGGTATTGTTTGAGAATTTGGAGCTCAACCTTGGGTACACTAAACCAAATGTACACCAGATTATGTGGGACCCATTTCAAGAGTCTCATGCTAATGATTAGAATTGTTCAATTTGTTTAGAACATTATTTTGCGGTTGTTCTAATATATCAACTCATGTGATATCGGCAATGGCTTGAAATAGGTTCACACTAATGATTGAAGCTGTCAATTTATTTAGAATATTGTTATAAGGGTGTTAAAATAAATCAGCTAATTCTAATGTCAATAAGAGATTGACCAATTCTCTCATCAAACAAAAAAAAAAAGAAGAGATTTTGATCAATTCGTTCCATTTTTATTTCAGCAAATTTGGGGATGAAAATCGATTAAGCCCTTCCATATGTACAAATGAACTAATTTTTTTTTTCACATAGGCTCGTAAAAGATGTTTTAAATAAATTCAATGGTTCCGATTATTTGTACGAGACTCCGAGCTAAGTCCCACACAATCCGATTTACATTTTCTGTACACCAAATGAAATCCCCACTTTGAGAAACTATTTTATGCTCGTAGAGCACCGCTCCATAGGACCTTTGAACTACACATTTGTATGGTACCTACGCCTAAATGTATGAAACTACATGAATGTGTGTTACAGAACCCGTGTAGAGTAACGCTCCAAGAGCACGGAATAATAACTTCCCCGGCCCCGGAGTTGTTTTGGTTTGGGAAATGAGATGAACATTCGAGGAGGTAAAGAACAAGAGAAGAGAACAAAGTGAAAGGCATCCATGCATCCGGAGGGACAAGGTCACGTCCATATGTCACGTGATCCACAGAGAGAGAGAGAGAGAGAGAGAGAGAGAGAGAGAGAATGTGAAGCCGAGTATTAAGGTCGTCGTGGTGTATCTTAGGGGTTGGGAATTCCTACGCGTCACAAAAGGGTTGGGGGCTCGACAGAGAGAGATTGGGCGTTAGCGATTGGGAATATGTATATGATTTGGACAGGGAGAGGGAATATTGGTAGTGTTCTTTTGACGAACAAAATACTACTTCCTACATATGCTCCCAATTATATGGTCAAAAGCCAACCCAAGTTGCCCGGAGTTATTGTTGCCGGTGTACTGTTCCAGCCTTTCTTTTTCTTCCTCTTCATGTAATTAATTTATATCGACTAGTAGAATTACTACCGAGGTTGAGCTTCCATTACAGTATTCTTGTTATTTTCGGTATTCTTCAATAAAAAGTTGTTAAATCAGTTGATGTACGTGAGGAGAATAACTTTGTAATTTGATAACTTATAGTTCAAGAATATCAAAAATATTGGAAATACCATAGTAGAAACTTGGACATAATACTCTCTTAGAAATGTTTATGACAAGTCAATAGAACTTTTATAATCGTTTTGTTTCAACACTTAGATGAATTAAGTTTATTTGATCTAACATATTAATTTTGCAATTTAAAGTTATGACCAATTTTGACAAAAGTTAACTAAAGAAAAAAAATTGTTGAAAGTACAAAAAATCCTATTGGCCGGCAAAAAAGAAAAAGAAAAATGACCTATCTATTTGGATTTATGTGTGTAACTATCTAATTTTCCATGTCTCATACCCTCATCTTATTTCTTCTAGTTTATAAATTAAGTTAAAGAATTTTAACTACTATTTTCTACATTTTCAATTACCAAAAGAGATTGGTCAACAAGAATTTTTCGTTTATTCTTCAAAGACAATTTTCTCAAATTATATGCGAAATCATTAAGCAATGCAATTAAAAGGAGGACCATTTATTGGTAATGGAGATCATGATGTTTGACGTACAGATCAATTGGTATGGAAGAACATTTGAGGCAGTGGAGGAACTAAGATTTATAGTCAAGGGAGCTAATGAGGAAAGCAATTTTATGCAAGCAAAAAATCAAAGTAACTTTTATTCTATTTTCTATAGAATGTTTTTGAAAAATTGAAATCATACATCATGGTCCTGGCCCCGGCCTCATGGAAAAGAAAATTCAAAGTGAGGTGTGCAAAGTCAAGAAGACATGAAAATGAAACTTTGTATGAGTAATATTGTACTGACAAAGATCTACAATAATATTTCTAACAGCAATTTTAGGATCTAAGGATGGGGATCATAGACTTCCCTTATATTCCAAAACAACTTGAGCCATGCACCTTGACTGTCGGGAACCAAATTAATTAAATGCATATAAAAATCCTTTAAAAAAAAAAGAATATTAAATGCTCCTAACATTGTTGTCTCTTCTTATTCTTATTCATTTTCGATTAGCTGGTCTAAAAAAATATTAGATTAAAGTTTGACTAAGATTAAGAGCGAGCAATGTGGGGAGGCGCGTGGAAGTGGAAGAAGTTTGTGTCACAAGTCCAGGGGAGAACTTAGGGGTGCAAGCAATGATCTGGGGTTAGAACATAGTGCTATGTGGAACTCAGTGTTATAGCTATCGGGGGAAGGTTGCTGGTCCAATATGCAACGAGGACGTACATCATAAGGTGGGGAGACTGGGAAAACCCATGATCCACTTGGATGCAAATATGCAATAGAGTTCTGTGATATAAGAAAATAAATCATGTCTTAACTTGCATAAGGTCTTTTAAAATTGTGCGGGTGTCAAAGTTCATTAGAACATTGCAATTAGGTGTGCTCACTCTGGGAGCAATCCTGGAATGGGTGACCGTAGGTGGAAGTCCACGAAGCTTGGGGGGCCAAAGCGGACAATATTGTAAGTGATGACAGGTTGTTACACGGTTTCCTCACACCTCCCAATTATGCCCTGGAAATTGTGTTATTAGTTAGTATATAAGGGTTATATTTTGTTTTCAATTTAGGAATACATGTGATTTTGTTTCCCAAATTTAAGTGTTTTGTGTCTGTCACTCACTACCACCGACGTGATATAGTTCAAGTGGTAGAACAGCAAATATAAGGTTATTCCTCTCCCAACGGTCATGAGTTCGATATTAAATGAGGCCAGATACTAGGGAAATTAATTGGCTCCTATTTAACTTGCAATTCGGTGAAGTTTTGGTGGCGACCGGTGGTGGATCAATATTTTCTCTCCGGCTGCTGACCGGGTCGGCGATGGCTTGATTTTACTAATCATTAATTCAAGGAGTTGGTCGGGAGTAGCCACGCTGTTACAATCTAGCTCTCCTTTTTCTCACCTTTTTCACTAAGGAAAAAAAGAAAAGAAAAGTCGAGTCACAAAGTTGCATGTGGCCACACTCTGACACCTCTTTCAATTTTCCACATTACATTTACGTACTGGACGGTATAATTCGTAATTCTTTCTGAGTTTCTGTACAAGTATATTCTACTCACCTCCATAAAAATTTTCACGAGTCCACGAAAATCCGATGCTGTTTGTGCGGTTCGCACGTGTACAGCCCACATGATTCCATGAACTACAAGAAGACTTGGACCGCCGATAATATTCCCCGATCAGAGCTGGCGATGGACGTGCTTTGCTAGACTACTTTAGTACTCTACTCAGGGGTGTTGCACTAACCCATTTTTTTTTTTGAATAAATTGATTTTTCACGATTTTTTATGTGATGTGTTGTGAGAAAATAACATGTCTCGGTGTTTGAGAAAAATAATTTTTTGTTAGTGGAACACCCCCTTAGTTTAAGTACTATATGAAAGTGGAATTATTTGGCATTTCGAAGATAATATGACATCTTTTTTTAATGGAAGTGGGCCATGGAATTTATTTCTAACATTAATTGAGATGCGCGTAAAATGATTTGGATACGTTAACTTATACTAAAAAAAAAAAGGAGCCATTGTAACTTATACAATGTGCCACCAATTGTCAATCAAAGAGAAAATGTAACTTGAAACGGTTATAATTGTGTGACCCTGTGGCCATTATTCAATTTTCATCTAAAGAATGAGACTTGGCTTTTGTTTATTCATTGTGGCCTTATGGGCATTAATCTACAATCAGTTCTGGGTGGATGCCACATATGCATAAGATTTTTTTTTAATGGCACGTATGCATAAGATTACTAAAGGAAGCATTGAATTGAATAGGGATATTTAGAGCTGTGATAATTCCTCTACCATGAAAAAATAACAGCAGTATTGTAAACATATTGGAAAAATAATAAGGGGAAAAAAAAAAACAGTGAGGAATTAAAATGGTCCGTCAACATGGAAACGGAATGATAGAGATGGAGAGAGACCGTAATTCCGTTACAATATATTCCATTGAAACAGTAACCCTTTTGTTTTCTCGAATTCCAACCATTCCCCTCACCTGCAGAAATTGCCCCACCA
This sequence comes from Vaccinium macrocarpon, assembly GCA_022606695.1. Taxonomy (NCBI): domain Eukaryota; kingdom Viridiplantae; phylum Streptophyta; class Magnoliopsida; order Ericales; family Ericaceae; genus Vaccinium; species Vaccinium macrocarpon. Next base: position 5,515,727 of record CM040179.1, on the reverse strand, counting down.
TTGCATCCCTGCACCAGCAACCACACCTCTCTCTCTCTCTCTCTCTCTCCATACTTTTTTTTATTTTTATAATACAGGTTTCCGGTGTTCTTTCCCACGCATATACCCAGGTGAAGTGGCACAAAGGGGTTGACAAAGTGGTCTTGATTCGAGACTTAAGAGTTTGCTCTAGAATTAGTTAAGTGTACGCAAGTTGACTCGGACATCTAAATATAAAACAAAAGAAATAAAATCGTAAAAAGAAGCAAACTTCTAAGTCACGAGCCAAGACGATGGGTCTAACTTCTTAGTTCTCTCTCACCATGGTTAAAAAGACATAAAGTAGTATAAGTACTCCCTTTTCACTAACTTTTCCTTCAAACCTTCATCCCAAGAAAACCCCTCTGTTTTTACTATCCCTCTTTTCCTGCATCATTTTGCTGACTACTACTTGTGCTTAATAGCCTCTCCCCTCTCCTCCTACCTATAATAACCAAGCTACTCAAAAAGCCTATCCTCCATGCAAATCATAAGCCACTCATGACTTAAAAATCTTTTAGTATTCCATTCCTCACTTGTCTTCCCACTTTCTCTCTCTATATATCTGACTCACTCACTCACTCACTCACTCACTTAACTCATGTTCCTGAGTTCAAACAACTCGATGACAACAGCTAATTCAACTACTACGCCTGATCTGTCTCTTCAGATCAGCCCACCAGCCCTTTCAGACTGCGAGATTAAGCAAATGGGCGGTGAGTTTTTTCCTAACAAGTCATACTTCTACAGTACCGAAAGGAGCTCGACGACGACGACCGAGTCCGGTAGCAGCGGTGGCGGAAGCGATCTGAGCCATGAAAATGGATCGTACTTGGCTCCGGAGAGGGGATTTGTCAATCACGCGCCGGTCGAGATTGAACCCACGTTGAGTTTAGGGTTTGATCACTTGGCAGGTTTGAATAATGATCCTCTGCGGCTGAGAAACTTTCATCAACAACATCACTATCATCATCATCATCGTAATCACGCATTCCAACCTCAAATCTACGGCCGTGATTTCAAGAGGAATTCGAGGATGGTTAACGGCCTTAGGAAGAGCGTTAGAGCTCCCAGAATGAGATGGACTTCTACTCTCCATGCCCACTTTGTTCACGCGGTTCAGCTCCTCGGCGGCCATGAAAGTATGTTTAAAAACTCTAGTTATGGTCTGTTAAGTATGTTGGATTCCAGTCCCCTTCCTCTGTCTCGATGTACTCTTATTAAGTTTCTTCTATATATGTTGAATAATTTTGCATTTGAAAAAAGAATAAAATGTTGAACTTAGGCTACCATCAATATAGTCCATTTTCGGCAGTATCCCAGATACTGCTACGTATCTCGATACAAAGATACTGAACGATACCATCTCTGTTGATAGATTGGTAAATATACGACCCTTAAACTTGATACTCATCAGCCGATTTGGATATTGATCACATTTTGAATGCCATTTTAAGTATTTGAATGTTTTGGAGTTTAGACTTAGCAGACAGCTTATCTAATGTGTTTCCCCTCTATTCAAATATGACAGGAGCAACACCAAAATCAGTATTAGAGTTGATGAATGTGAAGGATCTAACCCTAGCTCACGTGAAGAGTCACTTACAGGTGGGACTTATGAATTTATTCTGTGTTTAATCAATACTGTTTTTGAGCTTTTGTGAACAAGATTCATATTTCTATGTGACTATCGATCATAGCTTTTTTATTATGTGATTTTAGTGTCTAAGTAGTTGAGGGTAGCAGGGACGGACGGAAGATTCGAGTGTTGTCTGGGCAGATACTATAATAAAAATTTATTGAGCCGACAAACATATATAGTCGATTTTTTTTTTCTATAATAAATAGTACTTCTATATTTATAAGAAAATTTTGAAACTTGGATAGTTGCCTGAGCTAATCCCCCTTGTGTATGTTCTTGAGAGTTAGAGCGTACAATGGTTAGAAGACAAAAGGGCATCTAGAGGGCTAATCTTAGAAATGTGGACTATGCGTACTAAAGTTTCCTAATGGGAATCATTCAAAAAGGGCATATTGTTGTTGTGAGGGTAGCATTCGAATTAATCTCTTTGTGATGCTATTCTTACCCTGTGATGCTGTTTTGATCTCGTCGCTTTAATCTCTTGTATTACAACTTTGATTACTAAATACTCCTTTTTTTGCTGTTTCAAAAAAAAAATGGAAATTATTCATGCAGATGTATAGAACAGTGAAGAGCACTGACAAAGGAACAGGTAATTTGGATCTTCCCCTCTAAAAGGACCCCATTATTTCACTTTGTGTTGAAAAAATGGTGCTTTGGATTTTACTCTCTATATCTCTACTGATCAGTCCAAGTGAATTATGTAATTTTGTTGGTCTTTAGGTGAAGGGCAGATGATGAAGGAAACTGGTGGTATAATTGATGTTGAGGAGGAGGCAGCAGGTTTGTCTTGTGAGAAAGCTGAACCAAACCCTTCTTATTCTCTCAACCCATCACCACCATTGCTTCAGATGGCCCAAAGGTGAGTGGATTTTTTCAGACACTCCATGCCTATTTTTGTTGTTTCTTTGCTTTATTGACAATGTACATGTACTGGGCTTTTCCATCATTACAACTTGGAAAAGAAATGTACTGTATCATCAAGGCATCTATTGAATGCAAACCAATAATATGATCATGTTGTTTTAGGGCATCTAGTGAATGCAAACATATATATGCAACCAAAAAAGTACTAGTGGTTTTAGTGAAAGGCCGCTAGTGGATGATTTGCAACTCTTATGTCTTAGGTTCGAAACCTCTCAAGTGTTTTTTTAGCTTTTGTGGGGTTAGTTTCCAAGAAATTTTGACTTGAAGTGAGGTTTGCAGTAGACGGTGAAATTTTCACTCATAATTAGTTGAGGTAAACTACTCTGGACACCTTGAGTTACCCAAAACAAATCATGCTAATGAATGTAAACGTAAATACACACCAATCACTTAGGGATTCGCACTTAGGTGGAAGGTATCACACTCTCGACGGTGCAGTAGTTTGTGTTGTGCCCTACACAAATGTGAATATGTATACAAGTTTTTGCATGAATTTGCGAGCTTCTATAACCTTTTAATTTCTTATGTAAATTCACACAAATACGAATTTTCTTTTTAGCTAACACGGTATCATTTCGGCTTTCGCACCTTTCACCCGAATATAGAGTGGCGAAAATGAAAACTGCACCTGAATCAACCGATTTCCAATACATCTCCTATTTTATTTATCTTCGTTTCACATTATAAACCGTATACATTATCTGCGATATTGCTCTTTCTTTGAAACCTAATCCATTTAAAACGTATCACTCGGTACTTCTAAGAACATTGAGACCCGTTATGATTACTTGCTTCGGTATATAATTCTTAAATTAAGACCATAGAGATTAACAAGGTCTTAGTCCTCTAATTAAACATTAGAGAATTTACAAATCTCGATGCATTCCAAAAGTCAACCTCATATATCTGAAGCATCTCTATGTCATTAATGAAACAAGAAGTATTTAATTTTGTAAAATGTGGCCTCTTCCTAGATTGTGTTTGACTTTATAATATGGACGGCTAAGGCATAGTGTGGATATGATGGGTTGTAATTACCCTATTTTAACCATTGATTTCGATCCAAGTGTCAAACCAAAACCAGTGTATGAAGCATCAACAAGACATCCATAAAGGGAAAAAAAAAAGAAAAGGATATTCCCGTGTTCCTTAATGTTAGTCTACTGTTCCTTTTTTGGTTGCCTCAAAATTGGCGTCTATTTGTGAAAACCAAGAGCCATAATTTGGCAAATTTCAGTTTTTTGCCCAATGGCAAAGTTTGACTTTTTTTTTTTTTACCAATTTCAAATTCAAAATTCACATGGTTCATTTTAGTATTGGTATTAATAACAAATTTAAGAGGCAAAATATGCACTTTCAAAATAAATTTCATCCCACCATGCGGTTCTTATTGTCCGATTGACTTGATTTGAATGGTCCAGATCTAATTTTAACACATGAGCCCCATAATAAAGGCACAACAGGGAGTGCTGTCCTTAGCTAGGGACACATTAAATTTGACCTAGTTTGAAAATCACTCTTTTAAGTTTTTAAGAAAAGTATTTTACAAAACTTATTCTTAGAATTGAAGATCAATGAAAACATGGCTGTACCGTAATTTTCCTTTTGGAACATCTTCATTAGCGATTCTTCTTAATGGTTTGTCTGTCCTGAACTTTTGTGCAGAGCTTCGTGGTCATCGTCAATGGAAACAAATGCTTGGAGCCACTCAAATCATGGAAATGCATTAAGTTATTCTCATTTTGGAGAAAATGATGCCAAGGTAAGCGTGATTGACTAGAACGAAATATACATTCACACAATTTTAAACCTATGCATTTATCTTCTAATATGCTAATCAATGGTACTTATTTTTCTCTAGGTGGATGCAATTGACGGAGCCCTCCACGTGGCGGGCACAGAAAGACAAAGGTTGCAAAGTACCGAGTTGTCGTCTCCCGATAGGTTGCTTAATTTAGAGATCACTCTCGGGAGGCCGAATTGGCAAATGGACTATGCTGACTCCTCAGATGTCCTTCTCAAGTGTTAAGTAATTAGTCACTAGTAACTAACTCAACCATATTACCTTCTAGGGTTTTTTTTGGGAGCATGGAGGAAATTAATCTTTAATGTTCATCCAAGTATTTGTTCAACGTTGGTAAAATTTTGTCTGAGACATTACAAGGAAGTCCCAGAGGATAATGCTGTCATTCTTCTAATTGAATCGTTTGTAGAAGTGCATGCAAAAAGTCATGAGCCTTATATAGCTAAGTAATGATTTTCCCAATATGATAAAGTTTTAGGGTTTTTTTTAGCTAATAATGTCTCAGACACATAATTGGGAAAAACAAAAGAACAAAAGTTTTTGGTTTGCGGTTAACGACTTTACAAACTCTCGATCCCCAATGCTAGAAATGTTTGGGAGCATTTTTTTTTTTTGCAAGGCATTAAATTTTGTTCAGTTAGTTTGTATCAATAGATTCTGCGCTCGTTGTTGGAAAAACATAATCTTCTCTCGGAAAAAGAAATCGCTTAAAATGAATTGCTTGCAATTACTATCTATGGTTAAAAGCGTTGTACATGTTTGGTCTGCGTATGGAGGAAAGTCCGGCCTCGCTTGGTGTTTTGAAAATACAAGTTTTTAAGGTCTTAAAAGTTAAAATCGTTGTACGTGTTTGGTCTGCACGTGAAGGAGAGAGTCCTGCCTCGCGTGTCCAGTTGAAAAATATAAGATTTTAATGAGTTAATGGTCAAAAATCTAATGTACAAACCAATACTTGAAAAACTCATGTTCTTGCCAAACAAGCTCTCGTATTGTTTATTACTCATCCGGATATAAGAGATGGAGATCAGTATGCTAAAGACGTCACCTAGTTTGTGTTGCGTCTGATGCTGCTCCCTGTTCTTGGCCTTTATTTATGGAAATTCTCTCTTTTAGTCCAAAAAAAAAAAAAAAATTACTTGGATATTTGAAAAGACAGGAGAATATATGCCAACATCATGGTGAAAATTATGAGATTATCTTTTTTACGGAGGTTCCGTAAAAGGGAGTTTGTGCCGAGCAAATTCCCGCCGTCTATTCTGAGATCTAACGGTTCGGAGCCGTGCACTCTCTCTCTCCTCCTTAAATGCACTGCAAATGTAAAAAAAAATTATGCAAAACTCCGAGCCGTTAAATCACGAGATGAATGACAGAAATTTGCTCAGCACAAACTTCCCTTTTACGAAATCTCCGTAAAAAAGATAATCTCGAAAATTATATGGCAACCAAATCATGGTCCATGTTAAAGTAAAGTGATGGTGTCTGAGTCGGCATGTGGGTCAAGTGCCTGCAGTACTAATTAATGCTATGGCTCTCCATTGTCAAACAACTCATGAATTTTAGCTGGGCTCAATCTGAATTGTCTGGAACAATGGGGTCGTATTGGTTGGTAAATTGAGGCACATTCAAAGGAGAAAATTGTAGGTACGTGTAGGGTACCACTGACGTGTCTGATGCTATATTTCAGCTGTCTAAAAGTATATTGGACGGTTTACATTTCAAACAAACTCTTTCGTGGAATTACACTCTTCTATGAAAGAGTTTGCATGTTTGAAACCGTCCAAAATACTTTTAAATTATTGGATGAGCGCGGGGTATTGTCACGTGATACTCAGCCAAAACTCAAGTTTTTCTCCATGCAAAGTATTGCTCAGATAAAAATCATTTCATGATGGGATGGGGGCTGCTGTGCAGTCTGTGCACAAAAGGTTCTATGATAAATCACAACTGTTTACAAGTGTTTTCAACAATTTGAATTAAAAATAAACTATTTACGAGAATAGTTTATTTGAAATCCGTGATATCCATCCAAGAAACAAAATGCCTGAATTTTGCGCAGCACCTTCTTTGCACAGACTGCATAGGTCCCCGCGTCCTTCATGATGAGCTTTTTTTTTTGATCAGATCATGATGAGCTTGCTTGATGTGATATCAAGAGAAAACCTCAGTCCACGTAAAAATGATGTGTGTGAGTAATGTTCCAGACATTGTCAATAATATGGGCACTACAAAAGTATCTTCTTGGAAAAATACTTTTGCATTGCGATAAAAATATTAAGGGTGAGTTTTTTAATTGATTTTATCTTGATTTTATTAAAATTTGATAAAATCAAGCGTTGATTTTTTTCATTCGTGAAAAGAGTAGATAAAATTTTAGATTTTTTACCATTCAAAAACTCACCCTAAAATGTTCGAACAATTATGATTTTCCAACATTGTCTGGCGATGCTATTTGGATTCTCACTAAGGAATTGATAGAAAGAAGAGCAGGCACATAATATTACTAATTTTTAGTGGCGTATTAATTATTCATATTAGTTATCGGTATTTATTGAATAAAGGGTATAAAATTTACATCGGCTATTACATATTTATAATCTAAGGTTTACATTACTTGTTTGCATAGTAAACCTCCTTCGGTCGAACCTAGCTCATATAGGTAGCTCAACTCAAACTAAACCGAATCATGATTTCCAAATCCAACGGGAGATAGTTTTTGTACAAGCATGCCCGTGTGGATTGAAGATACTACTGGAGTTGCGGCCTTTTCGTGTTCATCAAGTTGAGTCTCATTCTTCTACAGTTGATGTCACAAATCAACCTCGCTCTTTAGCAGGGCCGGCCCAAAGGTATTAAGTGTCCAAGGCCTAATTCAAAAATTGTGTCCTAAATATTTTTTTCAGCAACAATCACCATACGAAGAAAACCAAAACAATATTGATAACAGCCTCTCGCGTCCGTACAAGGGGACGAGGAGGGCTAGTCCTTTTTCAGTGGGCTTTGCTTGTGAAAAGCACAGCCCAGATGTCAAATTCTAAACTTGCATGGATTCAGTGGGCCGATATAATGGGCCGCCGAATTACGGGCTCGGTCTATTACAGTAGATTCTTTTGAGCGGTTTATCTAAACGCGACACGGCCACCAGTTGCAATTTGTTCACCCACACAAAAAGTGGGTGTATGCCGTTGATAAGGACAAAAAAATCAACACTTTTGCATAATTAAGCCCCAAAAAAAACCCCTTAATATCCTCTGTGTTCTTTTGCAGGAAATAAAAAAATGGAATTGCAATAGGGTCTACTATAGCAATTTTCAAACATTTCTTGTCTATTTAACATTTTCCTAACATATCTAGTCTACTCATCTATCTAAAATACAACAATACCCACAATCCCTGAAGTACACGCAACCTCCCACAGTCAACGACCTCCCACAGTCCAACCTTTTTCCAACTTCATATCTATATTTGCTCTAGCGGAGAATCTCAATTTCAGAAATTTCTCGGACGAATCTTTGTCGACGAAGTCACTGTCTCCATCTCTGTCACCTTCAACGGGGTCACCGTATCCAGCCCCGGCGGATCAGAGCAAAATAAGTGCGGACGCGGATTTGTGGTGTTGGTCAACGGATTTGTAGTGTTGGTTGACGGGATCTCAAAAAAAAAAAAAAAAAAAAAAGCCGAAGAAGAAGAGGAGGAGACAGTTGTGGACCTTTAGTGTTGTACTATTCGTCAATTTGTGACTGTGTATTAAATACTCTATTACAACCCAGCTAAGTCCAGAGGTGGAGTAAATACCTAGCCTAGCATATAACCTAGCTATTGGACATAGCTTTCATGATAAAAAGACAGAGAGTATTAATTTGTGAAATTTCTTACGGAGTATATGTCAGTGGATGAGAATTTGATCCTAACTAGGCTTTTCTTTTGAAAAAAAAAGTTTAGATGACCACATCTTCTGAGTCTAGATAATCACATCTGATCCCAATGGACTTTTATAAAAAAAAAAGATATTGTCTAGATAACCACCTCTTGTGAGTCCAGGTAACCACCTCTTATGAGTTCAGATGGCCACAATTGATCCCAAATATGCTTTTTAAAAAGATATAGTACAGATAACCACATTTTGTGATTCCAGATATGATGGTCTGCTCTGACGAATTTTCTGGTGAAGTCCATTTTTTCGGCAAATTTTCCGGCGTTGGTGAAATTTTCTGATGGGCTTTCTGGCAAACTTTTCCGTTGAACTTTCCGACACCGGTCAACTTTCCGGCAATATTATATTATTTATTAAGTTTAATGTGAGGATATATTTGTCTATTAAAAATGGAGAGTGAACCTTACACCTTAGAAATTGCAAAAAAGTGGATTAGAGGAGATATGAAACTAAGAGGTAGACTAGACATGTTACAAAGAGCTATAATGAACCTTAGAGTAATTTATAAAAAAAATCCTACCAAGCTTTTCTAAAAGAAAAAAACGTTTCATTTAAGGGAGAGTTTTTGAATGGATTTTATGAGATAAAATGAGAAATTTGACTTTAGTTGGTGTTTTATAGAGAGGTGATAAAATCACTTTGTTTTCCCAATAGATAAAATCTAGTGTGATAATGGTTTTGGATAATATAGTGTGATAATAGTTGTGGATAATATATTGTGATAAAATCACCTTCCTTTTATCTATTCGTAAAAAATAATGATAAAATCTAAGATAATAAAATCAAATAATCCATTGGAAAACTACCCCTAAATTTAATTACACATTTCAATTTGCATGCACTTTATGTAACTAAATGTAAGAATAAACGAATGCACTACTTTTGTCTTAGTTTTCTAAACCAACAAAAATACCAAGATTGTCAGCCGAAATGGTTAAATACTTTAATCTAACAATAAAAGTTATAAATTCAGAGGCTATGAAAGTAAGTAAATGTTTTATTCCAGCAATAACATTTAAATTCATGATATGCCAGAAAGAAGCAAAGGCCACTACAAATTTTTTTAAGATTTTACTAATAAATTTTATTGCCGATAAAAGACTTTCTTCTTCCAATTTTTTGATCTAAAAAAATTTTGGCTAACTTGAAAAAACTAGATTATTGGATTATTGGTTTTGTCCTTATTCAAATTTTTTTTGCATTTGTTGGTTTTCGGTCGATTTTTTGTGGTTTCTTGGCTTGTCTCGACGAGATGAATCTAAAAAGTATAAAATTATTAGCCAAACTTAAAATTTTGTGAATTTTTGGATTATTTTTCGTCTTTATTCACAAAATTTTAAGTTTGGCTAATAATTTTATACTTTTTAGATTCATCTCGTCGAGACAAGCCAAGAAACCACAAAAAATCGACCGAAAACCAACAAATGCAAAAAAAATTTGAATAAGGACAAAACCAATAATCCAATAATCTAGTTTTTTCAAGTTAGCCAAAGCACCCCTAGTAGGTATGAGAGGATTAATGTCTACTTTAGTGGGACCTCTTACTCTCCTTGCAGGAGACATGCGCCTAGGATATCCTCACGTTAGGGTGGTGATACATAAACCTAAACCCAAGTGTTAGACTCCCTCCGTTCCAATTTGTTTGCTCGTTTTGGGAAACGTGTATTTTGTAGATGTTAAAAAATGTACTTTTGTATAATTTTTTTAATTTTTTTTACACCAAATTTAAAAATAATATAGAGAAATATATTTTGTAGGGGTTTGAAATTGCACGTATTCCCATTGTGAACAAATAAATTGGGACAGAGGGAGTAATACGAAAGGCTCTCTTCGGGGTTTTTTTTCATCAACAGAAAATCAATCTGGACGTATATTGATGACGTCAGAGATTTTTGTAGCAAGATCGGGACAACCATATAACTTACATAAAAAAAAAGCAATTATAAAATATTTTATGGTTATCTACTAGACAAGCATATTTTAGCAATCACATTCTTGGCTTGGCTTGAGGGGCAGGCTACCCCTCCCTTTTATTAGGAAATTACATATACAGGATATCTTTTGATGCAAGAAAAAGGTAGCGTACTGCTTGTAGAAGTCAATGATTTCTATTATTAACTCAACGTCAATTTGACCACAGAAACTTTTATGAATCTATAAAAGAAAGTGCTAAATACCTCGAAAATTATTTCAAAAGTAAAATAAATAGTTCAGATAAATATCCAAGCTAGTGAACATAAACCACTTATTCCACTTTTGGAGAACCTAGCAATATTGCTCGTCTGGAAATTAACAAGTTATTGATTTTTTTGAAAGTTTCAAACTTGGCAACCACATTGGTTGGACATGGGGATCTTATAAGGTTATTGTAACGACTCCGACCCTATCAGCCCCTCTTTTAGAGTTTTAGTCCAAACACTTGACTTGAAAAGGTATACCTTAGAAGATACCATATAGTCCAATATGGAACTAAACACTCTCTACCTCCAAACTTGGGGTATTACAATCTTTCTCTCTTAGGTATGCAACGTCCTCGTTGCATAGTCCCCAGCAACCTCCCCTAATGTCTGTGGTGACAGAGCGCATTCTACCCACTACTTGGATCATTTGTTCAACGTTGGTAAAATCTTGTCTTAGACATTACAAGGAAGTCCCAGAGGATAATGCTGTCATTCTTCTAATTGAATCATTTGTAGAAGTGCATGCAAAAAGTCATGAGACTTATATAGCTAAGTAATGATTTGCCCAATATGATAAATTTTGTGGGTTTTAGCTATTATTGTGTTTCAGACACATAATTGGGAAAAACGAAAGGACAAAACATTTTGTGTGGAGTTGATATACATTCTAGACATGTGGGTCTCCCATGGCAAGTATTATGAAATCTGGAACACAGTATTTTTCGCTATTCATTGGATGCTTTCATGGGTGTACGTAGCCAGAAATAAGCACCAGTGAGGCCACAATGAAGACACACGTACACAATAATTGTCACAATAACTTGGAAATTTACTAGACAACTAGGTTGCGTATCTTTCCAATATTATACTTTCAAGCAATGTTTTGAAACCCGGACCGGAGGGTGAACCGGAAAGGAGACCGGGCGGACGGGTCACCGGTTGAACCGCGGTTGAACCGTTATCGAACCGTGACGTCATAATTATGTTATTAATATATATTTAATATGTAAAAAAGGAAATAAGAAAGAAAAAAAAAACGTTGGAAAGAGAGACGGCATAAAAAACATGAGAGAGATGGAAATGTATGTGGAGTTTTAGTCCCACATCGCCTAAAAGAGCTTTGAGACAACCTACAACTTATATAAAATGTAAAAGAAGTGACCACACGCCAGTCAAGTGCATCTCAAGACTGAGCAAACAGTCAATCCACGTGGACAATTGTTCAAAGGATAAAGTTTCAGCTTAAATGCAGCTGTAAAAGTGGAATTCAAAATTTTTCTGCACCGGTCCGGTCCGGCTGACCAGCGTCCGGGTCTAACGGATTACCGGTTCAACCATTATTTCTCAACGGTTTTCTAAAAATAGACCGGTTTTGAGAAATGAGCGGTTTCTGGGATCACCCGGACCGGAGCAAGATCCGGTTGGTGGTTCATCCGGGTGAATCGGCCGGTCCGGTCTGGGTTTTAAAACATTGCTTTCAAGCAAAGTTCACTAGGATTAATTCACGGTAGAGTTTTTTTTTCTTTTTTTTTGTGTGTGGAGAAAGATGATTGTAAAAAATACCAAAATGAAGTTGGGGAGACTGGAGAAAGATACTCTTTCCGTTCCATAATATTGGTCCCCTAAGAAATACGTGTAATTTTTAAACTAAAAAATAACACATCTATAAAATAATCTTTGGATTTTTTCCGCACAGTTTAAAAGTTTACAATGAGATCTATCAAATAAGATTTGTATTGATGAACAAATTATGTTGATAAGTACATTATTTTTTAGTTTGAAAGTTAAACGTAATTTCATAAGGGATCAATATTATAGAACGAAATGAGTAATTAAATGCAGGCTAATTGCTCGAGATAGCGGTCAAGCAGTGGAAGCCAAACACACCGGCGATGACCGTACTGGGGACAAACTATGTCAGAAATTCTTCGTGCAGTTCACAAAGGAGAAACTTTTAGCATAGGTTAAAAAAAAATAAGGGCACGTGCCCCACTACTGGGGACAAGCTGGATCTGCCATTGGATGCTTTCGATCACCGGATGTTAGGGTCAAACTTTTTTGCTTCTTGAATAATTTAAGGGCCCTAAAGTTTATTCGAGGGCCCTAAAGTTAATGACTTTACAATCGATCCAGTGACTCTGATGCTTGAAATGTTTGGGAGCATTTTTTTTGCAAGGCATCAAATTTTGTTCAGTTAATTTGTATGCATAGATTCTGCGCTGGTTGTTGAGAAAAGAAATCTCTTAAAATGGATTGCTTGCAATTGCCATCTATGGTTAACAGCGTTGTGCTTGTTTGGTCTGCGTATGGAGGAAAGTCAGGCCTCGCTTGGTGTTTTGAAAATTTAAGCTTTTAAGGACTTAAAATCGTTGTACGTATTTGGTCTTCATTTGAAGGAGAGTCTCGCCTCGCGTGCCTCCATTGAAAAAATATAAGATTTTAAGGATTTAACATAAAAAATCTAATGTACAAACCATTACTTGGAAAACTCATGTTCTTGCCAAACCAGGTCTTGTATCCATTATGGCTCACCCGGATACAGGAGATGGAGATCAGTGTTCTAAGGACGTCACCTAATTTTTGTGACCTTATGTTTGCCTGCTCTTTTGTTGTTTTGTTGCAAGTCTTTTTTTTAATTTTTAATTTTATTTTTTATGTTGTGCCTGATGCTTCTCCTGTTCTTGGCCTTTATTTATGGAAATTCTCTCTTTTTGCCCAAAAATAAAATTAAATAAATAAATAAAACCATTACTTGGGTATTTGAAAAGACAGGAGAATATATACCAACATCATGGTGAAAATTATATGGCAACCAAATCATGGTCCATGTTAATGTAAAGTGATGGTGTCTGAGTCGGCATGTGGGTCAAGTGCCTGCAGTACTAATGCTATGATTCTCCATTATCAAACAACTCATGATTTTTAGCTGGGCTCAATCTGAATTGTCTGGAACAATGGGGTCGTATTGGTTGGTAAATTGAGGCCCATACAAAGGAAAAAATTTCGGGTATGTGTAGGGTACCGCCGTGGTTCCTAGTGCTACATTCTGGTTGTTTAAAAATATTTTGGATGGTTTGGATTTTAAACTCTTCTGTAGAAGAATTTAACTCTTCCCAGTTTAATTAAAATTCAGAATGTCCAAAAGTACGAATGCGCATTGAGAACTGTCACGTGGTACCATCCACTAACTAAGTTTTTTCCATGCAAAGTACTGTTCAGATAAAAATCATTTCATGATGAGCTTGGTTGATGTGATATCAAAAGAAAACCTCAGTCCACGTAAAAATGATTTGTGGAAGTAAGGGCATCCTTCACACAAAAAAAAAAAACACTGAATTTAACCTCAAAAAACACCTTTTATAATTTAGTAAGTCACTTTTTAAAAAATTATAAAATCAGACTTTCTATTCAAACTTTAGCAAGTCACTTTATCAAAAACTCATTGAATCGAGCAGACTCTCTATTAAAACTTTTACTCTTCCCTCTCTCTTCCTCTTTTGGTGAGTGAACAATAGGTCACCAAATTTGTTAAGTTACTGTAGCAAAGTTAAGAAATCTTCAAATTGGCGAGTTCATTTGGTGAGCTTGATTTTTGAGGTTTTGGAAGAGTTTTCTCTCTAGGCTGGTATTGATGCTCTAATGTTCTAGTGACCAAATTAATAGAAATGGATTCTCCAGTAATGGTTCCAGATAGTTATTAGAGCATTGTTAATGAATCCAGAGGGGGTGTTGTGCACAATGCTACACATCCCTAGCCGTCCGATCATATTTTAGTCTTTTTAGACGGTCTGAATGTGCCTTTCTTGGAAGAATACTTTTGCATTGTGATAAAAATATTAAAATGTACTTCGAACAATTATGATTACCAACATTGTCTGGCGATGTTATTTGGATTCTCACTAAAGGAATTGACAGAAACAAGTACTGGCACATAATATTACAGTAATTTTTAGTGGACGTATTATTCGTATTAGTTATCGGTATCTATTGAATAAAAAGAGGGTATAAAATTTACATCGGCTATTACATATAACAAGTATTTATAATCTAAGATTTACATTACTAATTTACATAATAACCCTCATTAATTAGGTCGAACCTCGAATAGGTAGCACAACTCAAACTAAACCGAATCATGATTTCCAAATCCAATTGGAGAAAGTTTTTGTACGTGCATGTCCATGGTATCTTCCCTTGTTCATCAAGTAGCTTTGCTCGTCATCTTTTGTCGATTGTTAGCCTGTTCAGCTGATCTCAAAGGATTCCAATCACCCAGAAAAACATGTTTTATTCTTTGCGGCAATTACAATCTGTTTCCCAAGTTAGACCACAAGATCTGATAATTGTATCAAATTATCATCTAAAAATTGACCACCTTACTTTTGCTGAATAAGTTGGAGGAATTAATTTATTTACGATTACCCGATCAAATAATTTTTTGGAATGATTATAAATACATAAATGCTTTTAATTAACCTGTTGAAAAAAAATAATCTGCGCACACCTTTGCTAAATAAGAAACGACTTGCATTATCTACATGGGACAATTGGGCCTACGGGTCTTAATAGCCTCTAGCGCCCGTACAAGGGGTCGAGGAGGGCTAGCCCTCTTTCAGTGGGCTTTGCACAAGACAACCCCAGCCCAGATGTGGAATTTAAACTTTCAATGCATTCAGTGGGCCCATTTAATGGGCCGCCGCATTATTGGTGTCCGAAGAAATTTTTGTACAAAAAATGTACAAGTCAGTTGGTTTGGAAGTATTAAGGGTGAGCATGGACTGGATTGGTCCGGTTTTATAATAAACCAATAACCAAATCATTATCTATGAATTATAAATTTGGTAAACCAATCCAACACATAAGATTCATGGAACCAAACCATTAGAATACTGTTTGATTTCGGTTTTGAACCACGATTTTCTTCAAATTGAGATATCATCTTCGTAAACAATTTAAAGTGCTTAAAAATTACATAAATAAGTTAACCCATGACTACATTAAAACAAGTTATGTTAAAATCATCAAAACTAACTAACATCAACCAACTAAAAAAAAAAAGAGTAGAATACTGGTAATTAATGAAGAAATAGGACCATGCAATAGAGTACTAGATTCAAAAATTAGTTAAAGAGCAAAAAGATTAGGAAATTAATTCACTAAGTCCAAGCCGTCCATGTTTAGTGTATTAAAATCATTGGAATATTTTACCTTATTTCGAAATTTAGGGGTTTAACCTTAGAAATGAATGAATAGGTGGTGGAATGAAGATTTAGATTGGGAAATTAGTTATTGACTAGGGAAAAAAAAGAAGTTCGTTCCATGTTTCTAAAAAAATTTCACATATAATATACAAAAATATATCTCTACAAATATCATACGTATCGGATCGGTTTGGAACTGAAACAGGAACCGTCAATGTAAATCCCAAAACTAAATCATTTATCATGGTTTTTGATTTTTTAAAATTGGAACCAAACCACATTACAAGAAAATCCAAACCAAACCCTCCGATTTGGATTGGTTTTGTCTGAATTCGCGTTGCGGTTTGACGGTTATTTTTCTTACCCCTATTTGGAACCACTTCGGGTTCTAGTATAATGGATCCAAACCTTGGAATATAATCTGATTGTTTATTCCCCAATTAATTTCATCATCCGACCAATTATCATGATTTAGACAAATAATTGTTTTAGGTATTTTTTTCCCTTAAATTGACCATACCTTTTTCATTAAACAAAATTTGCTTAATTTTTTCTTGATGGTCTTCTAATATTGCATGACAACGTGGGGGTAAAGTAAAGGGAAAATGAGTGGCGGAAAATTAAAGTGTTTGTAAGGTTTGAATTATTTTGAAAGTGAATCTTGCTGGGGAAGATTCGTGATCTTTTGGTACATATATAGTTGCAGAAATACTAGTGGTGTTAGACAAACAAGAAGGAATATGCTAATAGAGTGTGGCAGCTATTGCGGTGATTTTGTATTCTGGTATCTTGTCTCTGCCCTTCTTTTTTGCTTGTCTCTGTTTTTTATTATATTGGCATACAATGTTGTACTGCTTAGAAGACTATCCCGTGAATTACGGACAGTTCACTCAAATGTGTGTAGATCGTTTTTTGACGTGGCAAATAGGACTGTGGGAAGAGAGTCGGTCGACAGCTCCGGTGAAGTTTGTTCCAGCGTGCGAGGAAGAGAGGGAGCTAATTTCAAAGCTAAGGTGTCTCAACCGAAGGGTTAGTAGAGGTAATAGAGTGGGTAGAAGTGTTAGGATAAAAGAATTGGAGTCTTTTATTAGAAATGGAAGGAGGAAGCAGCTAGTTTCGGACCCCGTTCGCGTTCCGAAAAATGAGAACTCCGATGGGCGGCTACTGGTAGCGTAGTTATCGTGCGTGCGTCGCCGCTTGCGGTGCCGCAAAGGAAGGCGTTATGTCTGAGAATATCCCTAGACTGGTTAAAAGGACTAAGAGGGGAATTAGGAAGCTACAATTATTTGATGAAGCATTAAGGGATGTTACTTTTAATAATCAAGGTTGTTCGAGATTGCTAAATGGGATTAATTTGGGAAATAAAAGGTCTGACCGTCAATCAGACAAAATTGTTGTGAAGGGCATTAAGTTAATTGGGAATGTGCAACTGGGTCAAGATGCAAAAGAGGAAGCTGTTGTGCACCATGTTCTATTGTTCATTATAAGTGACAACAGTCCATCAGATTCTGTCCCTACACCTGATAAGATATTTATCGATGTCGGTGAGGGCAATCCAGAAACTTGGATTGTGGATCCAGATGAGTCGGATAGATTCGAAATCTTTGAGGAAAATGAGGTTCAAGCTTATGGGTGGCAAGGACAAAGATCATCCTCGCCACGGAATAGAGGTTGTGGATCGCCAGCATTATTGACGTGTGGGCCGGATTACAAAGACATGTTGATTGGGAATGTGGGAAATATTCAGAAGGGGTGCCATATATTTAGTGGTACGCCTCCCGCGATGGGAAAGAATGCAAATATACATTGAGGAGTCGATGTATTTTAAAACTCAGATATTAATCGGTTTTGTAATGGAGTGTTTAACGAATGAATTGATATTGTAATGTTCAGGTAAATGGAGGTTGAGGATATAAGAACGGGTGTCGTGGAAGGTGTTTCAACAAGTGATTTCAGTTGTATCGAACTTGCGTTGCCTAATTTGTTTTCACAAAGGGTTAAGAATGGGTAAAAAGCGATATTAAAGTGGATAAAATATTGATAAAATATTCACCCCTTTGTGCCCCCAATGCAAATGGTCTTGTTAGGGTCAATGTTTATGATCGGAGGTTAGATGGGAACGATAGTCCAGTTTATTTTTTTGTATTCCCCGTGGATTGTCGGTCTGAAGTTAATCTACTACGGGAATGGATATTGTTAAACTTAACGAGAAACGTGTTCCGTGGGTAATTAAGTATCGCATCGAAAATTCTAATATTAAAAGGGGTGTCACCTATTGTAAAATGAAGGGGTATTTGAAGTATTCTACTAGCGAGATGCCGGGTGAGCAAACTATGAGACCGCCATCTATTGTGGTGTTATCAAAAAAATACACCCGAGAGAATGTTGATGTATGGCATTGTGCTCCTAGTAAAGTTGTTCCAATTTTGTCCCGAACTATGTCATTGCGTTTGCCAGAAAAGAGGAACGATATGTTATTATTAGGAGGTTTTGGAGAAAGTGGATCGGTTGTTGAAGAACGTAGAGGTCGCCTTAGTGTATCCGAGGTCGACGTATTTTAGAGGTGGTGTTAGCTTTACAAAGCTTGATCCCGACCATCCGCTTTTAAAGTTGGTGCTAGAAGAGATGAAGTTGATAGGAGAGGATCTGTTGTTATAGATCCTCAGGAATTTTCTGATGTTTTACGGAATGTAATATAATAATGAGTGTCAAAAAATGTGATGATTCAAAAGATGTAATAGTTGATGACAAAGGAAATGTTGTAACTAAATGAGAGATTCGGAGAAATAATATATTAATAAAATTTTTCATTAATCATCACCGTGGTTACATTAACATCAAACCATTCTTTCATTTTTGGGGACATCGCATCTAACCAACTGCTGTCGCCATTAACTAAGATAATAGACGGTATTCCGCCTTTAATTAATAGGTCTGGCTGAAACTTAATGAAGACGTTGAAATCTCTTTGGCGTACCAACTAGATTCTTCATTAATTCATTTGGACCGTGGAGTATTTGATGTCATCGATGACGTTGTAGCATGCTTCTTGGTCGTAATCCTTGAAACTTATTCTGCCTGAGAAGTAGTTGTGTCGTCCGAGACTTCTGGCCCAGGCGGTTTTTCCCGTTCTTGACGGTCCTTCGAGGTAGAGGGAGATTGGGCGGATTGGCCGCTGTTCTGGTTCCTGTTAGAGTCAGATAGCATTGGTTCGTTAGCATAAAAATCTGGCATTTCATTTTTATGTGGCTTTAATCTAATCCAGTCGTCTTCACTGTATAGTGAGATCCGGCAATTTTGACAAAGTTCATATTGTGCGAAAATTAGGTACTTACGAACAAAATATTTTGTTCAAATTTAATGTTTTAGCTCTTCAGGAAGAAAAGGAAATAAATTAAAAGGACTTGTATATGGGGGCCTTTCTCTTCTGTAATGGTCCCTAGAAAATGTTTTTAACTGGGGATATCTTATAACATAATCTGTGGGACATCTCTCTTTGCAAAGAGAAAAGAATTGCTCTTTTGTTTCTGCTTCAGCCAAAATACCCCTCCACATGGCGTCTCTATTTTTTGAGGGGCTCCTCCCCTTTGACGAGAATTCTCCATGTTCGATGAAATCTCCCTCTTTTTGTATGTAGTTTCGACTTGCTGTTGGTGAGTTGAGAGTTTCCATCTTAGGATGGTAGATTCGACCGCTTGTTCTTTGTTAGGTCAAAAAACCTAGGGTTTGTTGTTTCAATTTTTTTGGTGCATTGTACCATGGCATGGAGGTGAGGGTTTCCATCTTGGTGGAGCTCTCGGGCAACTAGGATGTAGTAGGGTTGGTAGGCTAGTTGGAGTAGTGAGAGTAAGAGTTCTAGTAGAAGTTCTTTTGGACATGGGCATTGTGGGTAGGTGAGGAATACATTTTTGCTTGAAATCTAAAAATTGGTTCTACGTGGCATTTTTCCAAGTATTTTTAGAAAATTGGGAAGTCCTCCCCACCGCATAAGGCTCAAACTTCTTAAAAACCCGGAGGGACTTGGAGGGACTAGAGTGAGTAGTGATTGGGGCGCCAGATATTAATATTACCCCCCTCCCCCCTGATGCGATCTGGACCGTCCATTTAAAGAAAGGAGACACGTGTATGGTTAGAGGTTAAACGAAGTCCCTACTGGGCCCATGAAGTGAATGTAGTGTCTGTTTGGGTGTACAATTGATTCTCTATGCCCCCCCATTTACAGCTGTCTAGTGTAAAAGGACAACGTGGGGGTAAAGTAAAGGGAAAATGAGTGGCGGAAAATTAAAGTGTTTGTAAGGTTTGAATTATTTTGAAAGTGAATCTTGCTGGGGAAGATTCGTGATCTTTTGGTACATATATAGTTGCGTAAATACTAGTGGTGTTAGACAAACAAGAAGGAATATGCTAATAGAGTGTGGCGCCTTATTGCGGTGATTTTGTGTTACGTATCTTGTCTCGCCTTCTATTTTGCTTGTCTCTCGTTTTTATTATATTGGCATACAATGTTGTAATTGCTTAGAAGACTATCCCGTGAATTACGCGCGCTTCACTCAAATGTGTGTAGATCGCTTTTTGACGCGGGCAAATAGGACTGTGGGAAGAGAGTCTGGCCGACAAACTCGGTGAAGTTTGTTCCAACGTCTGCGAGGAAGAGGGGAGCTAATTTCAAAGCTAAGGTGTCTCAACCGGGCGGGGTTAGTAGAGGTAATAGAGTGGGTAGAAGTGTTAGGATAAAAGAATTGGAGTCTTTTATTAGAAATGGAAGGAGGAAGCAGCCAGTTTCGGATCCCGTTCGCGTTCCGAAAAATGAGAACTCCGATGGGCAGTGGCTACAGGCGTAGTTATCGTGCCCGTGCGCCCTTGCGGTCGTACAAGGGAAGACGTTATGTACAGAATATCCCTAGACTGGTTAAAAGGACTAAGAGGGGAGTTAGGAAGCTACAATTATTTGATGAAGCATTAAGGGATGTTACTTTTAATAATCAAGGTTGTTCGAGATTGCTAAATGGGATTAATTTGGGAAATAAAAGGTCTGACCGTCAATCAGACAAAATTGTTGTGAAGGGCATTAAGTTAATTGGGAATGTGCAACTGGGTCAAGATGCAAAAGAGGAAGCTGTTGTGCACCATTAATCATCACCGTGGTTACATTAACATCAAACCATTCTTTCATTTTTGGGGACATCGCATCTAACCAACTGCTGTCGCCATTAACTAAGATAATAGACGGTATTCCGCCTTTAATTAATAGGTCTGGCTGAAACTTAATGAAGACGTTGAAATCTCTTTGGCAGCCAACTAGATTCTTCATTAATTCAGTTTGGACTGTGGAGTATTTGATGTCATCGATGACGTTGTAGCATGCTTCTTGGTCGTATTTTTTTGATAACACCACAATAGATGGCGGTCTCATAGTTTGCTCATCCGGCATCTCGCTAGTAGAATACTTCAAATACCCCTTCATTTTACAATAGGTGACACCCCTTTTAATATTAGAATTTTCGATGCGATACTTAATTACCCACGGAACCTGTTTCTCGTTAATCGAACAATATCCATTCCCGTAGTAGATTAACTCGCACTGACAATCCACAGGGAATACAAAATACGCTTGCAGACTATCGTTCCCATCTAACCTCCGATCATAAACATTGACCCTAACAAGACCATTTGCATTGGGGGCACAAAGGGGTGAATATTTTATCAATATTTTATCCACTTTAATACTGTTTTTACCCATTCTTAACCTCAGTTGTGAAAACAAATTAGGCAACGCAAGTTCGATACAACTGAAATCACTTGTTGAAACACCTTCCACGACACCCGTTCTTATATCCTCAACCTCCATTTACCTGAACGTTACAATATCAATTCATTCGTTAAACACTCCATTACAAAACTGATTAATATACAGTTTTAAAATACATCTGACTCCTCAATGTATATTTGCATTCTTTCCCACTGACGGAGGCAGCCACTAAATATATGGCACCCTTCTGAATATTTCCCACATTCCCAATCAACATGTCTTTGTAATCCGGCCCACACGCCAATAATGCGTAGTTTATCCACAACATCTATTCCGTGGACGAGGATGATCTTTGTCCTTGCCACCCATAAGCTTGAACCTCATTTTCCTCAAAGATTCTCAATCTATCCGACTCATCCGGATCCACAATCCAAGTTTCGATTGTTCTCACCGACACCGATAAATATCTTATCAGGTGTAGGGACAGAATCTGATGGACTATTGTCACTTATAATGAACAATAGCACATGGTGCACAACAGCTTCCTCTTTTGCATCTTGACCCAGTTGCACATTCCTAATTAACTTAATGCCCTTCACAACAATTTTGTCTGATTGACGGTCAGACCTTTTATTTCCCAAATTAATCCCATTTAGCAATCTCGAACAACCTTGATTATTAAAAGTAACATCCCTTAATGCTTCATCAAATAATTGTAGCTTCCTAACTCCCCTCTTAGTCCTTTTAACCAGTCTAGGGATATTCTCAGACATAACGCCTTCCCTTTGTAATGCGATCGCTTAAAGGGCGACGCACCCACGATAACTACGCCAGAGCCACGCCCATCGGAGTTCTCATTTTTCGGAACGCAAACGGGGTCCGAAACTGGCTGCTTCCTCCTTCCATTTCTAATAAAAGACTCCAATTCTTTTATCCTAACACTTCTACCCACTCTATTACCTCTACTAACCCTTCGGTTGAGTGAACTGTCCGTAATTCACGGGATAGTCTTCTCAGCAGTACAACATTGTATGCCAATATAATAAAAAATAGAGACAAGCAAAAAAGAAGGGCAGAGACAATATACCAGAACACAAAATCACCGCAATAGCTGCCACACTCTATTAGCATATTCCTTCTTGTTTGTCTAACACCACTAGTATTTCTGCAACTATATATGTACCAAAAGATCACGAATCTTCCCCAGCAAGATTCACTTTCAAAATAATTCAAACCTTACAAACACTTTAATTTCCCGCCACTCATTTTCCCTTTACTTTACCCCCACGTTGTCCTTTTACACTAGACAGCTGTAAATGGGGGGGCATAGAGAATCAATTGTACACCCAAACAGACACTACATTCACTTCATGGGCCCAGTAGGAAAACATTGGGTGGCGAAATTGGCATTGCCTTTCCATCAAGACAAGCTATAATATCTCATAGCTATAAAACTCCTACACTCCGTTTGGATGCCAGAGATGATTTAAGTGGATTCAGTAATGAGGGTGACCCACCTCATAAAAAGGGTGAATTTGTTAATGAGGTGTTTGGATGGTATTTTAAGAAGGCGGATTTGATAGGATAAGAGAGCAAATGACCTATTTGCCCCCATTTTTTAATTTTAAGAAACTAAATGGATTAATTTTATTATAATAACAATAAATACACAATAATTACTACATAAAAAAAATTTCGGCCTAAATATTAATAATTGTTAATTTGTCAAATTGATTATTAATTTGTTAAATTACTATATCAGACTCTTTATTGTAACTGCAATTTTACTATAATATGATTTCTTTATTCATTTTTTTTCAATCTTTTTTTTACTTAAATAGTCTTTTTCTAAATGTCAACTTAATCAATCGGTATACATTTAGGACAAATAAATTTAATGGTCGTATTTTCAAATGTTGTAGTTAGGGGTGTAACCGATTCAGTTCAGTTTAGGGGTGATTTCAAGTGAACCGGACAAAATCGGTTTGGATAGAACACAAAACCGAAACCGGTTGTTTAGAGGTCGGTTCGGTTCGTCCCAGTTTGGCTTAGTTTTAAGGTCAGTTCGGTTCTCATGAAGGAGGGAGGGGGGAAGAGAGATGAGACGATTTTACAGATTAAAAACACTGTATACAGCAAAAACACTCCAAAAACAAAGAGATCTTGATTTTTATACAGAAACGAATAGGTTCATTGATATATATATATATATATATATATATATATATATATATATATATATATATATATATATACACACACACACCATATCTACAATTATACAGATTTAAAGAGATATGTACCACATATACAGACGTTTACACATATATCGAGAGAGAGAGAGAGAGAGAGAGAGAGAGAGAGAGAGAGATGATAACGATGACGAACGGATCTACGACAGACGACGGTCGACAATGAACAGATCTTGGTGGCGGCGACGGCTCCTCATATCGCTGGGCTTTTCACTCTTTCTCTCTATTCGATCTATATACACACATGCGTAAGGGAGAGAGAATGCTCTGGAGATAGTAAGCCCGGCTGGGGGGGTGAGGTATGAGAGTGGGAGGGAGGGAGAGAGGGGCGGTGGGAACTGGGAAGGGATGTTTCTGGAGAGTTGTAAAGAGAGAGAGAGAGTACCGTGACAATTGACAAACTGAAAATGAAGTGATGATTTAGGAATGAAAGGAATATATATAGGAAAGAGAATCCTAGGAACTAATAAATAATTTTATTACCTGAATTGAAACAGCAGTGTTGGTTGGCCTAAGTGGTTACGTGCCACGCATCCCTTGTGTTAGGTCGTGGGTTTGAACTGCACCTCATACAATTTTTAGTATATATGTATATAACCGGTTCGGTTTGGTTTGCTTGAAAATCCTTTGAACCGGGAACTGAACCGATTTCAAAAAATTTGAATTCTGAGAACCAAACCGAATTTAAATATTTTAAAAATCGAAAAAATCAACCGGTTCGGTTCGGTTCTTGTACTCAATTCAGTAGTGTATCGAGATGGGCTTGTGAAGCCCTATTTTATATACCCACACAATTGATCACCAATAGCTACCATTGGATTGTAAGGCATGAACACTACATATGTGCCACACCAAATCATTTTTCTTCTAATTTGTTCCGGATCCAAAAAAAGAAAAAAGAAAGAACTATTGACCTCTTTCTCTGTGTGTGTGTGTGTGTGTGTGTGTGTGTGTGTGTGGAGTATTTGTACACCTTATAACCCCTCTTTCTCTCTCAATTGAGCTCAAGATCTACAACTTCAAGAATAAGATTCCGATCAAGATCTACAAGTTCAAGAACAAGAGAATTATATTTGTTCACCACCGCAATAGTAGCAACAACAATAGAAGAAGAAGAAGAAGAAGAGGGCGGATTTAGAGGGGTAATATTGTACTTAAAACTTAAGAAATCTCCCGGATTTGCTAACAATAGGGTAGGAGGTGTCGTTAGCAAATTACATTGCCCCTGATTTGGAGTTTGAACAGTGTTTAAATTTAGGGGAGAGTTTTGACATCTAAACACAGGATATAGGTGGGACCAGAATTACATATCCCAGCAGGCAAACATAAAAACTGTATATGTATAGTTTTGTGAAAACAGCTCGGATCAAGCCCTTCCCGGTATTTTTTTTTGATTATTTCTCGCGGGGACCCTAAAAAATACCTTTTAAACACATTGGACAGTTCAGATCATTGAAATTCGATTGAGATCAATGATGTCCGTAAATTAACAAGTTAAGGGAGTTTGGAGGGGAAGTAAACTCTCTCTCTCTCTCTCTCTCTCTCTCTCTCTCTCTATATATATATATATATATATATATATATATATATATATATATATATATATATATATATATATATATATGGGTTTCGCTTCTTATCTGGACTTTTGATTTTCGGACTTTTTATCCAAAATTTTTTTTGACGATCCGATCCGTCCAATGTGTTCAGAAGGTGTTTTCAAAGGTCCTCGCGGAAAATCTTCAAAAAAAGACCGAGAAGGGCTTGATCCAAGCAATTTTCGCAAAAATATATAAACAGTTTTTGCGAAAACTGCTTGGATCAAGCCCTTCCCGGTATTTTTTTTGAAGATTTTTTGCGTGACCCTTGAAAACACCTTCTAAACACATTGGACGGATCAGATTTTCCAAAAAAAATTTGCAACACAAAAAAAACTGATAGGCATGCAATATCATAGATATAAGTGCCTAAATAGGGTAGCTTTAACACGTTGTTATCTAATTTATTCCCTATTTTCCACTTGATGCGTTGCTTTGGTATGTTTTTGTGTTTTTGTTAATTTTCAGGGAAATAAGGTTGTTTTAGCGCCAAGATTGGATTGCAGAGACTTGAAGGCCATGATAGAGCTTGAGGGCATGGAAGGCTGTTGGAGACCAAGTGGTGAAGTTAATTTCTCGAGGAAAACACTTTGGATCGTCGTGAGCGCTACAAGGATTTTGGTGGAACGCTCAAAAATGGTACAAAAATGGAACAGAGAGTTTGCGAGCGCTACACCAAAAAGGGTGTAGCGCCATCGGTGGGTTTCGAGGTCAACGATCAATAGGGAGGTCAACGGTCAAACGAGCCATAAAGGGTTAGGTAGTGCTCAATAGGTGTAGCGCTACCGAGAGCTTAATTTGGCCTTGAAACTGTGGCGTTTTGGGTATTCGTGTGAGGAAATTTCGATTTGTTTTAGGATTTTAATTGTAAATTAAGGGGATTAATATAAAAATCCTCTTAACACTCGAGATTAGGGTTACGCACTTCATAGTTTACGTTTTTCTTTCTTCTTTAACTTTGGTTGCTGTTTTCAGGATTAATTTGGGGATTCAAGTTTTATCGAAGTTCTTCAGGTTTACCAGTTTTGATTTCTTGTTTTTCAAATCCATTCACTCGCTGCAAACTTGTGGTATCGTGCTTTGTTTTTATTTCAGTTGTTAGAACCATGGTTAGATCTAGGTTTAATATGTTTGCTGCATTTATTAAAGTCATGAGTGAGTAATTTTGTAGAGTGCAGCCGCGGGGCGAAGGCGTCTCGTGGCTAGTTTAATTAATGTTTTTACCTCGGGTTTGAATTAATTTAATTTTTGAGCAATTTTAGAAGACGAAAACTCTTCTAACAAACAAAACTCAAGTATCGCCGGAATTCGAATGCGCACGGAAACTGGTGACAGGTGGTGCACATTTGTTAGAGATCTTTTTTCCTATTCTAAAATCTATAAATTGAATAATTGTGGCCTGAGTAAACATTGGTTAAGCTAGTTGCGGATGCTGGGTTCCCACGGCTGTACTCCCCTTTCAAATCCATATTTAATCAAGTTAGTTGGGTAATTTAGTAGTAAATCAACCTCATTAAATAAGGGGTGGCTACCAAAAAGCCAAGATAGACTGTGAACCCGTCATCTTTGAGTCCTGTACACGTTCATCCGTCTCTGTGGTTCGATACCGGTACTTCCGGATATTATGCTACATCGGTCGAGAATCCTACGCTTAGGACGCGTCTTTATTTTAAATCACTTGGTCGGTCAAACAAAAATTCATTTTTTTTCTTATTTCCGGGAGTATGGATAAGAAGATTTCCGTGTATATATATATAGCACAAATGCATCTCACAACATTACCAAGAAAACTCCCACAACACCCATATATGGCCATGGAGTTCTTTTTCCCACACACGACCACTGTCATAGCCGGACTCATACCTTTAGTACTCCTTGTCTACTATTCCCTCCGTCCCAATTTCTTGGCCCCTTTTGGGGAAGCGGGTTTTTAAGAGATATACAAACTTTGTACTAACTTTTCTATTTTACCTCTAAATCTAGTCAATATTATTGTGACCAAATTTGTGAGGCTAATTTATTATATGAAAATCAAAACATATTCAATATGGATCTTATTTGATAGATATCAATTAGTTTTATTATATAAAATTTTCAAAATCATAAAAACGGTTATAAAATAAAAGATAATAGACTAGCCAATTAAAATGGAAAAAAATACTTTTTAAGGGTAAAATTGGAAAGTGACCCAATTTTAATGGATATTTTTAGAAGTGGGACAAATATTTTGGGACATCCCAAAATGGAAAGAAGGACCAAGAAATTGGGACGGAGGGAGTATTTCCTAGGGAAATCAAAAGCTTAAAAAAAAATTCTACACCCGAGGCTGGTTGTGCGTGGCCTATAATATGCCACCTCCACCACCTAATGCCCTCAGGGTATTATTCGTAATTTTACTATGTTAAAACTTTTTTTACTTAGAAAATTTGATTTTTGATTTTTGGACTTATCTACTTGTTTACTCCCTATAAAAGTAGACTGCATTTGATTGGATATATCTAGCAACGTTTTAATAGCGGTAGCGGAAATGTGTAGTGGTAACCGGATTATCGAACGATGTACATATCGGGACTGGGTGTCGCAACTGTAAATTTTTTTTAAAAAAATTTGTGTAGCAATGAAAAATCAAATAAAAACTGATACGTAGAAGGAATTGGTCGATACTGATGTAAATTTTGGATACCGACAGTATAGGAGGTTGTAGTGGTACCAGTGACCGAAAAACCACTACGTGGAGGCTGATACTTAAATCCTTGATATCTAGTCAATATAACTAGCCTGTTTTGGCTAAATAATCTTCTAGGATTATTTTTTTCTTTATTCAATTTTTTTATTAATTTTTACTATTTTTTAGTTCTATGTTTTTATGGGTTATTAATTATCCATTAAGTTTTTGGAGTATTTCACTCTATTTGAATCTTCATAGCGAGCTAGCTAGGATCTTAATTTTCATGTAATTTTTTTTTTCACGGCAATTTTTTTTTTATTAATTAAATATCAAAGATACATGATTAAACGAGAGAAGAGAAAACCAAAAAGTTTCTTGAGACCCAAAACTTCTACTCTTGTACTTTGCTTATCGGGCGGCATTCTTCCCCCGTGAGCTTGGCATTTTTCTCTATCATTCTTGAACTCCTTGGTTCCAAAATAAGCTTTCCATCAGCACAAAAAAGGAACAAAAAATTGGTCTAAAGGGCAAGTTTGGGGCTTTAAATTGTGTTTAGTCCAACCTAACTTATTTTAATGCTTCCAATACATTGATAGGAAATATTTCATGGCTTAAGGAAACACTAGACAAAAATATCCTTAATGAATCATTTCACGCATGCTCACCACGTGGAAGAATCAACCGCGGGGCAAAGCAAAAAAAGGGGTTATTTACGTTACTGTTTGAAAGTGACCCGTGTGGACTAAAGCTGTTTGTTTACTTTACTGTTTCTTGACCGACTGACTAAACTTGTAATGTGAAAAGTCAGCCCGTCACTTTTCATGTCAGCCCCACACACACACACACACACTCTCTCTCTCTCTCTCTCTCTCTCTCTCTCTCTCTCTCTCTCATAGTCTCATGTGTGGTTTTGGGTGGGTGAGACAAAATTAATTTCTCTCTCTTTAATTTTGGAGATGGGTTCAATTTTTGGAATTCAATTTTAGGGGGTTTAGCTCTTTGGGGGTAGGGTATAGTGAGTTTAGGCATTTTAGGTTTAGGCACTTAGGGTGCACTTTCCATTATAGAGTTTTAGCTGTTTAGGCACTTTCATAGGGTACCCTTGTATTTTAGGCACTTTCATAGGGTATCCTAGGGTTTATGTTTAGGGTGAACTTTTCAATTATAGGGTTTTAGTGGTTTAGGCACTTTCATATGGTATCCTAGGGTTTTAGACACTTTCATAGGGTACCCTAGGGTTTTAGGCAGGGTACCCTAGGGTCTTAGGCACTTCCATAGGGTACCATGTGGTTTAGGTTTATACACTTTCATTAGGTTTGGAGGTTTAGACACTTTCATTGGCTAGTGAGGGCATTTTTGGAATGTGTAGGTGATTTGTCCTTTTGGCATTAAAAAAAAAAGTTGATGTCCTTATTAAAGTAAATACCTCTTTACTATGTCCTTCCCAAAAACGGACCCAAAAAGGAAAGGCTTCTTGCCCCATGATCGATGGTGATCGTACAAATGATGCAAGATATGAAGGTTGTGTTCGGTTCATAGTTTTGAGAGAGTTTAGTTTAGTTTTGATGATGTAAGCAGGTGTAATAAGTGGAGAGAGATAGAGAGAAAAGTGAGAAAAATGATGATGTCAGCAAAACCAAAAGTGGCTCAAAACTGAGCCAAAGCTGCCAACCGAACAAGGCCGAAGTTTTTTTCTAGCTCGGATATGATTTTCTTTTTCTTTTTCTTTTTTTTCAGCCCAAGAAAAGGTGTGGAAGGTGAGTTGCGTATTATTTCTTTATTGACATGTCAAATGTAACGTCTAATGCTTATCTACTTGATGGGATGACATTGCAGTCAAGTTACTAGCTTCTTGCGTGAGTGGCACCATCAATTTGTTACATAAGTCAAATTAGAGATGTCAATTTGCTACATAAGTCTTTGAAAAAAGGGGTAATTGTTCTAGGGTCCAGAAGTATGGACTTATTGTGTTATTTAGTCCATATTAAAGTTTTACAATGTCTAAGGTTCACCAATTTTTTTATTATTTAAATTTAGGCACTTTCAAAGGGTATCTTAGGGTTTAAGTTTTGGGTGCACTTTCCTATTATAAGGTTTTAGTGGTTTAGGCACTTTCGTAGGGTACCCTAGTGTTTTAGGCACTTTCATAGGGTACCCTAGGATTTTAGGCACTTTCATGTGGTACCCTAGAATTTTAGACACTTTCACATGGCATAAATTTTTTTGGCACTTTCATAGATTTACAAACTTTTTTTGGTAAAAAGAAAATAAAAAAATGACAGCGTTAGAACTGGATAGGTTATAAACTTATTTAGTGGGTTAATGGAGTTACAAATTCTTTAGTTAGGGCTTTTGAACAAGTTGCCCCAACCCTCCTAAATTTGAAGCAAGATTCTCTTAACCTTCTCTCCCAGAGATGAGGAGAATATCCCCTTATTTATTATACAATTTGATATAACCCTATGATGGCGTTAGTGCCTGCAGGTGTCAACAAACTGCATTATTAATCAACTCAACATTGATTTTTCCTAAATGCCAAGAACTTGTGGATATGGGTCGACTTCCTATCAAGGATCCCGCACGCTTTTAAAATCCTGACCTTCACTTTTCGGATCAAATTTCGACGATCCGAACCGTCCAATGTGTTTAAAATGTGTTTTTCAGGGTTTCCGCGAAATATCAACAAAAAAAAAAAAGGGAATGGCTTGATCCGAACAGTTTTTCATAAAAATGAACATATACAATTTTTATGAAAAATTACTTGGATCAAGTTTTTTTTTATACTAATTTCTCGCCGGAACCCTTAAAAACACATTTTAAACACATTAGACAGTTCGAATCGTCGAAATTCAATCGGGATCTAAGAGGTGTGCATGAAATCCGGATTTTAAGGGTTTGGATAAGACATTTTCGTGTGGACATAGATACGTCTAGAAATTAAATTCGTACTGGACTTTTGTAACAATGAAAGGAAATGGAATATTGGATAGGATTGGAGTAAAGATACACTCATATGGCACAAAATATGACTTACTATAGTCGGGAAATTTATCGAAATAGTCCCTCTAGTTTCACCCATGTCTCGATTTGGTCCCTTTAGTTTCAATTTCACTATAACAAACCTTATAGTTTCAATTTTCTACGATTTGAGTCCAATTGATAACAGATGTTAGACAACATAACAAAAATCCCAATTTGGGGGGGTTTTTGTGGAGCAGACATGACTTTTTGCTCACCCTTCTTCTTCCCTACTTTGAAACCCTAACCCTAAATGAAATTGACGTCCAAAAACTCACCGCAGCCATGGATAAAAAAATAATGATGAGCCCTTCTCCATCAAAACCAAATTGCACCCCCATCTTTTCATAAACAACATCCATTGCTTCCTTGTACATTCTACTCTCAAATAACACAAGTTAATTTTTTTTCACACCGTTCCTGTGGCACATGTTGTGGAGCCTGGATCGAAGTAGTCCAATTCACTACAGAGCCATCACCCACGGTGGCTGATAGGCGCGTGGAAAGCTTGCTCATACGCGCCTAAGTAGGGTGGTTTAGCGCGTTAGACGTGCAGTTTAATGCTTATTTTCTGTTTAATGCGTGCGTGGTAGTGTTTTTGGTGCTTGCATGCTTTACCAGGTTAAAAGATGCATTTGGCGTGCTCTTGCATGGCTGGAAGTGAAGTTGGCGCGGGGAACAAGGCTTTTCATTCTAGCAAACAAAACCCGGGCATTGCTCGTTGTACAAGCGCGCAGGAATCGGTGACAAGTGTTGTGCACTTGTTAGAAACCGTTTCCATATTTTTAAACCTATTAATTAAATCATTGTGGCCCGAGTGGATGTGAATTAGACTAGTTGCGGGCACCGTAGTGCCCACGGCTGTGCTCTCCTTTTTAAATTCAGAGTTCAGTAATTAAATTAGGTTAAATTAGTTAATTAATTAAATCGATTGATCAAGGGGTGGTTACCTAAGAGCCAGTTACAAACATAGAACTGACATAGTTTGAGTGAAACACTGTGTTCCGTCTCTGTGGTTCGACTCTGGTACTTCCGGATTTATTGTGCTGCACCGGTCGATAATCCTACGCTTGGGACGAAATCTTAGTTAATTTTTAATCACCCGAACGGTAAAGCAGTGGCTCCAGCCAGGATCATAGCACCCATATCCTCGGTTGCTAATAACCCATTTCCCATGTAGATTTGATCCATTGGTCCCTCTAGAAGTGAGAGCTTGGTTCGAGCAGAGTAACTCCCTTTCTTTAGGACAAGCACTTTGTGGCCAGCTTTTGCTAGCACTCCAACGACTACTGATAGGTCGTTTTTCACACCAAAAACATGTTTATAAAAGCAAGGAATTAACCCATATTCAGAAGAACAGTGGTTAAGTCCGAGTGTTGATCTGAAGGAACAGATTGGCTAAGTTACAATGGTTTCGATTAATCTCTAAATTAATTATAAGAAAACAATTGGTTGAGATTTGATTTTGAAAAGCTAATTAACTAAAGTAAACATAAATTAGATAAGATGAGGACCGTGAGAGAAAAAAAGTCTTAGGGTTTTGAATCCACTCTAACTTCGCAACTAAGCAATTATACTAATTTAGGGAAATCAATTACCGAAACAACAATCTCTCACTAGAAGTTATAGGCCCTAGCAATATCGACAAGAAAATAGCATGCAATTGAAAACCGGACATAACCTATCTTCAGTTGGCACGAATCATCTTCGATTCTATAACTAATTAATCTAGGCACGACTTGTCTTCCCTAGGCATAGACTATCCTAATTCGTAATTTCACGCACTAAGAAAACCGTTGCATAACTATGTATTTGCAATCATAGAAAACAAACACATAATAATAGATAGGAAAAATAAGATTGAATCATAAAAAAACAAGTCTCAAAGTTATACAACCGTTGTTTCAAAAATCAAAATTCAAAATTAACATAAAAACATAGTCACTTGGTTAGAGTTTCATCTACACCCTAGAAGAGATGTTTAGCCGGACATAGCCGCAGCCTCGTGTGTCTGAAATCTCCTGGCCGTGAACTCGATTATCCCCCCTGTTTAGCCGGCTACTGCCTTCTCCGTGTAGCCGCCGCACACCGTTTGTCAATTCCCAAGTCGGTTATAATTGCGCCAATTCGCAATGCCCTAGCCGACTTATGAAGTGAAGCCCATTGACCCCTTCCACCGGTTAAAATTTGATCAAACAAAATTACGAAGTACAATGGGCCCACCAGTGCATAAATGTAAATTGTGATGCCATCCAACCAATTTTCCAACCGCATGAATTTAGTAATAGGGCCCAATCTCATGCTTGCTTCATCACTTGATATTATTTGTCCATAGGCTTTGCTTCGACACCGAGTTAAAATTTAACTTTGCGCATTTTTAATATCAAACCTTCCAAATACCTACAATCAAAAAAATAACCCATTAAACGCCGAGTAAGAATATTAACGGACTTAGCAACTACCCTGCCGCTGGAGTCGGAACCAACAACTACTGCATCACATTTGATGATCAAAGAAGGGTTGAGGGAATTGGGTGTTGGCCTTTTCATGTCCTATTGTCTGGATTTTGGGTTTGGAAGAAAAAGTGAAAATTTGAACAGATTGTTTGAAATTCTCTGAGTTCTTTAGAAAGATTTAGGATTTGAAAGCCACTCCTCCCACGGAGGATTCCTTCCGCTTGATCTCCGCCACCCGCCGCCTGTTGCCGCTGTACACAACACAACATCTCTGCGGTTATGACCCTTGTATATTGTATAAACTATAAAGAGCTCTTTGGTGATGATATGGGACGTGATCCATTGCTGTTTCTGCTACTACAACCTGAGGTCATGTGAAAATTGGATTCTGATTGCAACTAGTTTCGTGTGTGATTGTTGCGGAAAAAATTATTTTAGTGTTGTACTTTTAGGGCACAATTTTTAGACTAAGCATAAGACACTCTAAAGCCTTGGGTCGGCCCTATCTTATAATACATCATTTCATAAAACTGACTTAAGCTAATTTTTGACTTAAAAGTCAATTTCTGGAACAACTCCTATATTGTCTAGCTTTTTTTTTATTTTACAAATGTGGAGATCTTCAATTCTTAGGAAGATCTGAAGATCTCGACATGGGCTGTTGCATGGGCTAAAAAAAAAAAGGTTTTGAGTTGGGTTGGAGATGGAGTAATTATCATATCTTAGATATGTATTTATTGTCATTTTCCTTTTTCCATTAATGTTTTAAGGGAGAGTTAATTAGACATCATGCATCAATAATATCCTTATGATTCAATCCTGCAACTTATGATTCAATCCTGCAGAGTTTGAATATTTATGATTACATCCTATCTTTTAAATAATTTCCAAAAGGCCATTTATCCATAGTTAGAATACCTATGTTTATTATGTAAAAATTACCAAAGTGGCAAAATAATAAACCATATTCACTGTGTAAGTAACCCTCTTTTAAATGACATGTGAATATGGTTGATTAATTTACCATTTTTTCACCAA
Source organism: Vaccinium macrocarpon (assembly GCA_022606695.1). Taxonomy (NCBI): domain Eukaryota; kingdom Viridiplantae; phylum Streptophyta; class Magnoliopsida; order Ericales; family Ericaceae; genus Vaccinium; species Vaccinium macrocarpon. Next base: position 5,481,245 of record CM040179.1, on the reverse strand, counting down.
AGTAAGTAAAAATAATAACCTATATTCACTTTTATTTTACTTCCCTTTATCAATTTGGCTTGCGTGGCGGCTCCCTTAAAATTTTTAACCATGATTGATGGATCAATGATTTTTGGATGAAAACATAAATAATTATGGCAAAAATCATTTATGTTTTCATACCAAAAATCTTTATCCTATAAGTAAAGAATTTTAGAGATGAAAACATAAATAATTTTTAGAATGGAAACGTTCATTTTGTTTTCATCCCAAAAATCTTTACCCTATAAGTAACGAATTTTAAGATGAAAATATAAACAATTTAGGATGGAATTTAAGATGGAAACAAACTTAATGTTTTCATCCAAAAAATCTTTACCCTATAGGCAAAGAATTTTAGGATGAAAACATAAAGAAAAATCATGGTTATTAAGGAGCCGCATGCCCGGGCCAAATTCATAAATGAAAGTTAAATAATAGTGAATATGGTTTATTATTTTACCACTTTTGTAAAAAAAAAAAAAGGTAAATTATTGAACCATGTTCACACGTCCTTTAAAATGTGGTTGTTTACACAGTGAATATGCTTATTGTTTTACCAATTCAGTGAATATGGAATCATTTTAATTCCTTCTATTAGTTGAGTAGTTGTGTGTGCACTTTCAAATACCTAGTTAAACAATAGTTTTCTGTGCTTGTGCTTAGGTAACTGAGAAGGATTATGCTCGTTAGATAGATCGTGTCATTGGCAGTCTGTGAAAAAGACAAGTTGTGCCAATGAGACGTGGTTGGGGTGGATTTGAAACCCTAGATTTCTCTTTCATTAGTTTCTCATCAATTTCATTACTTGTTTCCTTAATTAATTTAGTTTTCAAATTCAATTACTCAAACCAATTCCTCTTTTCACCAAATTAAAATAGAAAATAGTCGAAGCTAACGTAACTCAGTCAAATTGTCTCCGCCGCAAACAATAAATGAAGACTTAGCTATTAACATCGTTTTTCCGGCTAAAGACGGTGTTAATAAAACGCCGGGATTGGATATATTTTTTGTAGTGTTCTCATGAAATTTGTCTTAACGACGAGTATGACTTCGAAAAATAAACTTTCAAAACTAATGGATAACAAAAGTATTCATAGATCAACCAGCTCTAACATACTATGAATTAGGGGTGAAGGAGAAACTGAAAAACTGAAAAAATCGAAAAAAAAACCGACCGATCGGTTCGGTTTTCGGTCGGGGGAAAGTGGTGTCAGTTGACTTCAGACCGAACCGAACTAAACCGAAAAATTATCGGTTTAGTCTCGGTTTCCTGGAAATTGGTTTGGACCGAACCGAACCGAAACCATGCCAATTTGGACCAAAATACCCCGAAACCACCCCTATTTGGACCGAAAACCGAAAAAAACAATCTTAACCCCCCAAAAATAACAAATCCTAGCCGTCCATCTCAATTTTAACGCTGGACCAAAAAAACCGGAAAAATTAAAAAAATCGAACCACCCCGAACCGATCGGTCCATTGTTTTTTCGGTCGAGATCGGTTCCAAGCCAAACCACCCCAAACCGATCAATTTCGTCTGAGACACCCTGAAAATCGAACCGAATCGACCGATTTTCACCCCTACTATGAATGATCATAATAAAAACTTTGAACTCGGAAAGGGGGTCTGCATTGTGAGCTTGGTAGAGTGGCACAACAACTACCCTTTGGATTAACTCCAATGTACTAGTTGATAGTGCCTAAAAAGATTTGAGCAGGAAACTTTAGGAGAAAACAAGCCGCTATGTCCAAAGTCTTAATCGCCGGGTTAATCATTTTGGCTACGTCACAACAGCATTATTGGTAATAGAATTTCCAAAAAGTCTTAATCACTTTTTTCACTTCCTATTTTCAAAAAATTTCCAAAAAAATTCTCTTCATATCTCTCTTCTCTCTAATCATTAATCACATTTTTCTCTCTACTCATATATCTCTCTTCAATCATTATTCTCATTTCTCTCTCCAATTATTACGCCTCTTGTCAATTATTACGCCTCTCTCTAATTACTATTATTTTTTTCAAAAACTCATCCAAACACTATCTCAAAAATATTTCTCAAAATATTATTTTCAAAACTCTCAACTAAACACAACGCATATTTCTTGTCTTATAGAAACCCAAAAAGAGGAATTCGGACCAACGAAATCTAATCCCAATTCTGATCACCACCAATTCTAATCCCAAAAAACAAATCTAATCCCATTGAATCACCACCAATGGAATTCCTCCTCCCACCCCCAATCACCGTTTTACCTTCCATTTTCGCCGTCCTCCTCTTCCTTTACTACTTCAACAGAAAATACACTAATACCACCAACAAAAGATCCCCACCGGAAGCCGGCGGAGCATGGCCGCTAATCGGCCACCTACGTCTATTATCCGGCACCGAACCAACTCACAGAGTGTTGGGAGCACTAGCTGATAAACATGGACCAATATTCGCAATCCGGCTGGGAGTCCACCGAGTTCTTGTATTGAGCAATTCGGAGATAGCCAAAGAATGCTTTACTGGTTCAAACGACAAGGCGTTCTCGAACCGGCCAAAATCTATAGCAGTGGAGCACTTGTCTTATAACTACGCCAATTTCGGGTTCAGCCCCTATGGGCCTTATTGGCGCGAGATGCGGAAGATTACAACGCTCGAGCTTTTGTCGAACCACCGGCTTAGTATGCTTAGACACGTGCGCGAGTCCGTGGTGAAAAATTCGGTGAAAAGTGCCTATGAGATTTGGGTGAGGCAGGGGATTTGTTTGGTGGAGATGAAGAAATGGTTTGATGAGATAACCTTGGAGTTGACTGTTAGAATTATTGCAGGTATTGTTGCTACCCTACATAAAAAGTTTGACTTCTTTTGTAAATATTTCGACAAAAAATTGGGTGCCGAGTAGGCAGGGGTACAGTTGGTGCCAAACGCTCATCTTAGTCGTCCAAAACTGTTTTGGAAGGCCTAGATTTCTCCCTCCTCTCCTCTCTCTCTCCCTCCTCTTTCTCTCTCTAACATCCAGATCGTCTAAAATACTTTTCAACAGCCGTTGGGTACTGCCATGTGGTACTCATCAGGCACCCAAGTTTTTCTCAGATATTTCTGTCAGCAAGGGATTTTTTTTCCCAATTTCTACCAATATATAAATTTGAACCTTTTTCCGTTTGACTGAGTGGAAATGAGAGAAATTGCAAGAAAGAAAAAAAAAAAAAAATGACACTTTGTGCAAATTTTCTTTTACAACTCGTTTAAGGAGCTAAGTAGCTTTTATTTTCTTTCCAAAAACACAAAGGCTGTGTTTGGTTTGTAGTTTAGGCTAAGTTTTTGAATAAATTTTATCAAAATCTGATAAAATCAAGTCTTTAATTTTATCAACTCTCCCCAAGAATGAATAAAATCAAAGTTTGTGAGTGCTTGATGGAACGAAAAGATAACTGCTATTTGATCTAGCAATAACAAATATGTTATTGAGCTAATTTTTACATGAATTGAGTGAAAATCAAGTCCTAAGAAGTTAGCGGGCTCTGTTGAAGTAGAAACTAAATGTGGACCATATAAAAATGTGGGTTTGCTGGTTGAACAAAGTAGTTTTCGAAAAATCTAAGTTCTTACTTACTCAAAAAAAGAATAAATACAGGGAGTGCGAAAAAAGAGGTGGATAACAGTTTTCGGGAGGCATTTAGGGAGTTTTTTTATCTGATGGGAGTGGTTACCGTGGCGGATGCGATTCCTTTCCTGAGGTGGTTGGATTTGGGAGGCTATGAGAATAAAATGAAGAAGACAGCGAAGAAATTGGATGATATGCTTCAAGGGTGGTTAGACGAACATAAGCGGCGAAGAATTTCCAGTGAGGCAACGGAGGCAGAGACGGAGAGAGACTTCATGGACGTGATGTTGGATATTCTTGATGGTGGTACAAATGAGGCCCTCAGTTTTGATGCTGACATAATCAACAAGGCTACATGTTTGGTAAGATGGTCCTTTTTTGAAAAGTTTTAACAAGCGTATTTATTTATTTATTTTGGGGTGGGGAATTAATCTATTTCGTGTTTGGAGAATTAGGGGGTGTTACACTAACAAAAAATTGTTTTTTTTTTCAAAAATCGAGACAAGTCATTCTCTCACAATACATCACATAAAAAACCGTGAAAAACTAATTTTTTCAAAAGACTTAACTTACTGGAACACACCCTTAGTTTGATATCTAGTCACTTTTTCTTGGAAAATGTGAAGACAAAAACTCACCCATCAAAGAAAGTAAACTAAATTTGAAAAACTGTACAAAAACAAAGAAGAAACTCAAATCAAGATAGGACTTCCTACCAAACAAAAGTTTTGTTGGCTATGCATCCAACTGATCCTCCATTTTCAATGGGCCTTGACAGGGTCTTACTTTAGGGGGCACAGACACCACAACCACAACCCTTACATGGGCTGTAGCTTTGCTCCTCAACAATCCCAGGGTACTAAAGAAAGCTCAAGCAGAATTAGACATGCATGTTGGTCGACAACGGCAAGTAGAAGAATCAGACATTAAAAACTTAGTCTACATCCAAGCCATTACCAAGGAAACCCTGCGTTTATACGCACCGGCTCAGCTCCTTCCTCCACGCGAAAGCACAGAGGACTGCATTGTGGGCGGGTACCATGTCTCAGCTGGAACCCACCTGTTTGTGAATCTGTGGAAAATTCATCGTGATCCGCAGGTATGGCCTGAACCAGGGGAGTTCCGGCCCGAAAGGTTTTTGACGACTCACAAGGATGTTGATTTGAAGGGGAAGAACTTTGACTTGATGCCGTTTGGAAGTGGAAGGAGGGTGTGTCCTGGAATCTCTTTTGCGCTTCAGGTCGTGCAGTTTACGCTCGCTAGTTTGGTGCATGCCTTTGAGATTACGACACAAGCTAATGAGCATGTTGATATGACCGAGAGCTTTGGATTCACCAATGTCAAGGCGATACCAGTTGAAGTTCTCCTCACTCCGCGCTTGTGTTCTGAACTTTATGGATGACGATGATCCGATTTATGGGTGAATATTCTATCAACTTTGCGGTTATCTTTGACTAATGCCTAGTCATGATATTTCCACCAAAATTTTAAACCGTCGTCGTAGTTTCGAGTAATGAACTCTTTAGCTACAAGATCTTCATGTTGCATGGCTTTGTCTGTAATAAGAAATTTCAATTTAGATTGTTGAAAGCCTTCTCAAAATCCAGCTTTATGATTAGGCCTTCATTCCTATGCCTCTTCCAACTATAAACAATCTCATTTGATACAAAACCTTCATTCGTTTGGACAAAATTGAGAAGGATGGTATGGTAATAATGGCATGGTATTGCAGCTAAAACTTTGGACAAAATTTTATACATGTAACCAATGTGACTGATGGGCCTGAAGTTACTCAAATTGAAACCATCAGGGCCAGGGTCTTTGTTGCCATCACAAAATGCAATGGCATTCAACTTTTTCAGTGAAGTTCATCACTAAGCTATGTTTCAATTTCAGGACCAATCCTTTCTCTAAAGAAAGGCCTCACTCTCCAATCTTCAGAAAACAACTTCTGATAGCAATTGAAAACCTCAACTTTTACAACATTGGTTCTTCAAACAAGATAATCATTCAATTTGAATGTTATAGAGCTGAGATCGATTTTTACTCAACCAAGGATTTCATTTCCAATGCATATATATCATATATGTCTTTGTTTTCTTTTACACGTGGATCATGGGGGTACTTACTCACAGGGGATTTTACATTTTTTATATGTTAGATTTTACACTTTGAGAGGTAATCCTGTAGATTTGGTTGTTACGACACTAACACAAAAAATAATAATAATAATAAAGTTTATGTTAGTTTAATCAAGAGCATAAAATAGAGCTACACTACTGTAAATCGAGAGCATAAAACAATAGCTAGATATTGAGGACAGAGGCGGCTCCACCCTTGGGGTTGGGTGGTCACTTGAACACCCTCAAGAAAAAATTTTGTTTAGAAATACATGTAAGAATTTTATTTTTATTTTAGTATAGCCATTGTTGAACACCTTAATCACAAATATTTGAACACCCTACTAAAAAATATTTGAACACCTAGCTCAACAAATCAGCCACAAATCAATTTTATGTAAATAACCAACTAAAGTCTAAAGTCTTCCCATAAATGGTCAATATACACTCTAAAACCTTTTATATTTTATAGTGTTACATGTAATATATATATATATATATATATATATATATATATATATATATATATATACACCGGTGATCCAGTCCGGGATCCCGGATTTCCCGGACTGGAGCATTTTTCGGTGTTTTGATGCCCTTTTAAACATTGTTTTTGGGAAATCCGAGCCGTCCATTGTGTTCAAAAGATGATTTCCAAGGTCCCCGCGAGAAATCTTTAAAAAAAAATACCGGGAAGGGCTTGATCCAAGTAGTTTTTCGCAAAAACTGTAAATATAAAGTTTTTGCGAAAACTGCTTGGATCAAGCCCTTCCCGGTATTTTTTTTTGAAGATTTTTCGCGGGGGCCTTGGAAAACACCTTTTGAACACATTGGACGGCTCGGATCGTCAAAAAATATCGGGAACATGGAGTCCCGGATCCGGGACTCCCGAACTAGAACACTACTCTATATATATATATATAGAGAGAGAGTCCACTTCCAGTCCGATCCTCCTTGATCCGAGCATTTTTTGACGATCCGATCCATCCAATGTGTTCAGAAGGTGTTTTCAAGGGTTCTAGCGAGAAATCTTCAAAAAAAATACCGGGAAGGGCTTGATCCAAGCATTTTTCGCAAAATTGTAAAAATACAGTTTTTGTGGAAAAATGCTTGGATCAAGCACTTCCTGGTATTTTTTTTTTGAAGATTTCTCTCGTAGACCCTTGAAAACACCTTCTGAACACATTGGACGGCTCGGATTTTCAAAAAAAAAAATTGAAACACAAAAAAAATCATTTTTTTCTTAAATCCGAGAGGACCGGATAAGAAAATGACTTTCTATATATATATGTGGGATTTTGTTTGAACATTTATATTATGAAATGCACAAATTCTGGTAATTCACAATAGAATCCTTAATACACCAGTTTAAAACAAAGTGCACACTCTTTATAACCAAAATTAGGAAAATCAAGAAAAAAAAGTATTTGTTGGATTGATATACTATGACTTCACTCTGAGCAACAATCAGCTCTCTATTTTTTTAAAAAAAAATGAATATTTGTGCGAATCTATTCAAAACACAAATTTCTACACTAAATATTAGTGTATTTATCCCCCGATTTAATTTTAGTTGACTCAATACCATAGAATTCGCCAAAAAAATTTGTGACATCTTAAGTATTTTCTTATCATTTGGCTCCATTATTCACACTAATATTTAAAAATTGTGTGTGTATATATATATATATATATATATATATATATATATATATATATATATATATATATACTAGTTAGCAGAGCTATTAGAGTTAAGTTAAATGTTGAACACCCTGTTCAAAATTTCTGGAGCCGCCACTGATTGAGGAAACAAGTAAAAGAAAAGTTGGCCTGTGACACAATCGAAAGGCGTGTTGCACTGTCTTAAAGCCACTAGTCCTCCCCTACGTGAAGGTAATAACAGATTGTAGCGGCTCCAAGATTCAACCCGAAATACTCACAAGCTCCCTCTTCCAATGTTCACGTCCACTGGGAGGATATAAACCAAGCCACGAACTGAGTTGCCCAAATATATTTAAACTACTAAATACTATGATTTTTAGGAAGAAAATTTGACTGAAAAAACAGAGGCGCTGCTGGAAATTTTGTTAAGTAGGAAGAAGGGTTTGAGAAGTGGTTTTCAGTGCTCAAAAAGAGTACTTGAGGCAGGTATTTATAAGGCCTTGGTCAAGCCTTCAAACGGCTAAAAAATCAATGTATTTATTATGAATTAACCTATATAAAAACTGATTGTTTATAATGAGCCAAACGGCTAATAACTTTATTTCAAATAATCGGTTACGGAATTAAAACGGAGGTTACAGAAATTTTATAATCAATTTGATATTCAATCATTTTCTTAAATGACAGTAAAACAACTTTAAGACTAAATAAGTTTTGACACTTACACAAAATATTTAAAAATTTCAACATTGGTGACTGATGCTCACTATACACCTATAATGGGCAAACTCACTACACGCGTGAAGCAAGCTCGAGTCCGTGTTTTTATGTTGTGTGATTCTATTTGAACCCATAAAAGATTTCTCTAGCCCCATTTTACTTTACAACCATTTAAAAAGTTCACTACTCCCAAAATACCCTTGTCTTCAACTTAACCCTATCAATTGCCATCAAACTATTACCTTGTAATGGTAACGGCCTTTGCATGGTGAGACTAATCCAGTCGTCCATCTCGATACTTATGGCTCGGATTTAATCCAAACTCTAAATGATCCGAATTATTCATTATTTGGATAAAAATCCGAGCGTCCATTGCCAAAATGGATGGCCAGATGGCCTCACTACAACTCTGTAGTGAGGCCCTCACTGCAGGGACCCCAGACCCGCATGGATGACAGAGTTTTAGCCAAGTTTTTGAACAGCTGGTAATTGATAGGGTTCCCAACAATCCCAAACTGGAAGAATATAAGAACATAATGAACTTGGAGTTTCAAAAGGTCTTAGACTACTCTTGAGCTCAACTTCTCAGTTTTCAATTTTTCATCACAAAAATAGTCTCGTTAAAGGTTGTTCCACAAAACTAATTTATTTTCAAAAAACTAAATTATTTTCATGTGCTTTACGAGATAGATTACTTTCTCATAACACATCAATTCAAAAAACTAACCTAAGTCAATTTCTGACTTAAGTCATTTCTTGTAACAACTTATTGTCTAGATTTTTTTTAGCAAATGTGATGGTAATATCTTCGATTCTCAGGAGGATCCCGACATGGGTTGTTGTATGGGCTACAAAAATTAGGTTTTAAGTTAGCTTGGAGATGGAGTAATTATCTAATCTCAGATATGTATTTATTGTCCTCTTCTTTTTTCATTAATGTTTTTTAATTCTAAGGACTTGCTTGATTAATCATTAACTAATTAATCAATCCTTTCTAACGCAATTGAAGTATATACGGGATTAATTAAATTACCAATTAATTACTGAATAATTCTTAGTGTAGATGCCAGAACCAATAGGTCTGGTTTCCCAAGTATAGATGCCAGAACCTCACAAATCCAAAGTTGCAAAAGTGTTGCATGTGTAACTACATTTGTCAATCTACGAATAAAACGAACTGAACCAATAAAGTTTTTGGCTAACAATCCGCAAGACCTTTTGTTATCCAAAACCTGCCTGAAACAACTGTGATGAGTCCTATTCTATGGTAACGGAATCCAAATCCAACAACTTAGCAAGTTTTAAGGCATCCATGTATGCCATGGCCTTAACATACATAACCAATGACACTATCACTAGATGATTCGATCAAGAAGTTGATCCACCTGATCGAATTTGTTATCGTACCACCAGTGCCGCCAAAGGAACATCATCACCACTATTGTTGAAATCCAAAAAGTCACTTCGATGATGAAGGAGAAGCCGAGAGAAAGGTAAAAGAATGAAAAACACAAAGATATTTTCAAATCTGAGATAGAGAGAAAAGACCATCACACAGGGGGTTATTGAATGCAAGAAACTTGAGAGGAAGCACAACACTCATCAAGAGTAAAGATCTATCCTCCCCTGGTCGCATTAGGTTGGTGAAACCCTAGGACGAGGGAAGGGAAGGAAGAGAGGTGGCTAGGATATTTTTTTCGAGATAGATGCTCTGGCTTGAGAAAGGGAAAAGGTATTATCAAAATTACCCCAAAGCTTATAAAAAATTGACTCATAAATCGGTCGCTATCTTCCATAAACTTCAGAAGGCAAGCGTGGATTGAGGAGGACTTCTAGCGGCATCTCTTTGACATTGTTTAATCTAAAACTCTCAGACATATCAACAGGCTCATTAGCTGGCGTTGCAATGTCAAATGCTTGTACCAAACTAGCAAGCATAAATGGCATGACCATAAACGGAAAAGAGATTTCAGGGCACCCTCTCCTTCCATTTACAAATGGAAGCACTTCAAAATGTTTCCCCCTCAAATCAACATCCTTATGAGTCGTCAAGAACCTTTATGGCCAGAACTCCCATGGGCTAGGCCATACTTGGGGATCGTGAGGAATTTTCAGAAAATGACTGGACGGTCCTGTTTTTAGTGTTTTGTTCCATCCAATCACTTTAATTTACTTCAATTCCAAAAAAACCCCACACACGCTGACGCGCGCAGCCCACTTTCTCTCTACAGGAAAAGAAACACGAATCCCCACAAACGCTGGCGCGCTCAGCGGCCCACTTTCTCTCTACAGAAAAAGAAACATGAATTTGGCTATGAATCACATGGATCAAGACAGCTGTACAATGGAAAAACTTTTCGTTTCTACTTTAGAAGCCTCTACTTTCGTGTAGAATGTGGAGTACAACCTCTCTCTCTCTCTCTCTCTCTCTCTCTCTCTCTCTCTCTCTCTCTCTCTCTCTCTCTCTCCTCCCCATTCCTATTTCTCTTTCTCTCTCTCTCTTTATCTTTTAAAACTTTAAATGTTTATAATTTTAATTTTACATATCTAATTTTAATAAAATTTACTTTTTTAGAACGTACTTGACGACATCTACCAAACAAAACTCATATTGAATGTGAAAGTATGTGTATAAAAAAAATTGGGTGTAGACTTCTCTTTTTGGAGGATGTAAATTCTTTCATTTTGGAGGATGTGAATTCTTTCATTTCAGAGAGTGAGTTTGTGTAGATGATGTGTGAAATTTCCATTTAAGGTGTGAATTCTTTCATTTTAGAAGGTGTGAATTCTTTCATTCTGGGATGTGAATTGTGTTTTTTTAAGGGATAAGTTGTATAGAAGATGTGTGAATTCTGCATTTGATGTGGGTGAATTTTTTTAATTTATTTTGGACGATGTGAATTCTGTATTTTGAGGAGTACTGTGAATTCTTTTATTTTTTGGGTAAGAATCTTTTATTTTGGAGGGTGTGAATTCTGCATTTGACATGTGTGAATTCTTTCATTTTAGAGGGTGTAAATTTTAAATTTAAGGATGTGAATTCTTTCATTTTGGCGTAGTGAGACACGGTCCTCAATTGTATGAACTGTGATTAATGGTTCAGTCTTTGGAACCATATGAAATTGAACCAATTTGAACTGTGTACACGCGTAATATATGGAGCCCCCTCTCTACACAATGGACATTTGAGTCTCTATATCTATAATCAAATTAAACTCTTCAAGATAGAAAAAATCAAAAACGTGTAATGATGATGTCTCTTAACAAGTTGGATTTAAGAATCAACATACTTAAAAAATGGATGGAGGGAGGACCAAATTACTAGATTAAGGATATACATTTGACCATGATGCCCTTGCTGTTATTTGTTTATTATCCACATACATGACCGCATTTTCTTTGTAGATATTCTCTCTGTGCCTAAATATATGTTCGTGTTCCACTATTTAGACCTCTTAAAAAACTACTTACATTTTTTTAATTCACTTTTTTATATGCAATATGGTATTTATTTGTTAGAGTTCACTTAGTTTTATAGTACAAATATTTTAAAATTGTAAAAATATTATAAATTGCAATATATAAATATTATTTCGAAAAGTATGAATAATGCAATATGGATATTTATCTAGAGATGGAGGGTATAAATATCATTTAAAAAAGTGTGAAAATGCAATATGGAAAAAATAATCTATATTTATTTATTATGGATACACAGTGTTTTATTACATTAAAATTATACTACAGTCCGTAAATGAGGGGTAGATCAGTTTAAAAAATAGTATATGAATTGTAGGCTTGGAAACAAATAAAAATGTGAAGGATAAAATGGTGGTTCAGTTCAATTGTAGAATCCATAATCAGAATCCAAAAGTAGCTGTTGAGATTGTAGCTCCTTAATTATGCCTATTTTGAGATTGTATTTGGCAAAATAAAAATCAGCACTAAAAACTTCCAAAATATAGAATCAGAAACAAATGTCCTAAACAAATCCCCCGTCACCCCTCTGCGTTCGTCCCCGTCACCCTCAAGATTTTTTGGCGTTGATTTTTTTTTTCTTCCATCTTAATTTTCTCTCCAGCCCCAAGCCCAGGCTGACATTTTTTTTCCCTTCAATCCCTCTTTGTATTCCCATCTTTTTATTTTGTAGTGATGCCATGGACTCTTGTGGACACCCCGCAAAAATTCTCTGAATGCATGGTTTCGAAAAATATGATTTTGATTTTGAAGTCGCCACCCGGGTTTAAGGACCATATCCGAGAAACCAGTTTGAAAATAACTCTTTTGTCCTTTTGTCCTTATTTTGGAAAAAGCTATTACCGGCATATCGTTACCAAAATTTCTTGGGTTCAAGAGCTAAGTTACGAGGGGGGAAGGTTTTTAAGGCACCCCCCTCACCCAGTTATGGAACTGGTCTCTACTAAGTACTTAAGGGATTTGAGAAAAACATTTATTTCTTGAACTCAAATTACTTGAACAAGATAAAAATGCAAAGATCATCACAATTAACCATATGGAAGTGGATGTTTGTGATCGTGTAGATGTTTTATCATGATGATGAAATGATATGAATGACAAAAAGAACAAATACAAACTATATATACAGTAGAACAAAAGCTTTTAGGAACCCTTTTGGTAAAATCAAATCTAATTCTTCTTTTTTTTTTTCAAGCACTTGAAGGAGTGCTTCAGGCACCTGAAGTTGTGCTTTAGGCGCCTGAAGGAGGTTTTAGGCGACTGAAGCTACTACTTCGGGTGCTTGCTCAATTCCACTTTCACCTCTGTTTTGCTACTGGAACAGGTAAAATAATGATGTTATAACTCTGTTGAGAGGTAAACAAACTGGAAAACTTCATCTAACAACTCATTTGTACCATGAAACACCATTTATATCTCACAAAAACATGTTTTTCGTCAATTCAAATAGCAAAACAGATATTTTTCACTCTTACATGCAAAGAAAATGACCTTCAATGGAGATTTTGTGAAAAATACGTGATTTTAACTACATTGATGGTCATTTTCCTCCTTAAAAAGTATGATTTTCACCTCTTGCAGTGAAAAACAGAAAGTAAACAGTTTGTTCCTAGGATTTAAACCATCATCCTCATAAAAATAGACCAAGAGAAAACATTTTAAGATAGAAAGAGAGAAAAATGAACAAGGCCTGAAGCTGTTGTTTTAGGTGCCTGAAGCTGCTGCTTCAGGTGTCGAGCAAAAATGCTCTTTTAATATGTTTAAGTTATGATAAGCCCATTATTGGTATCAAGAACCAACATGGACCTAATGACTTTCCCTCAATAAGAACTTTATCACACTAATTTGGTAGAACCACTACCTTTTAGAGCTTAAAAGTGGATGATTGGGCAATAAAAGTGGGTTTTGGATGGATGGTGGGTGGCTTGAATCAGATTAGGGACTGGTTTTGGGTAGCTTCTTGAGAGAAAAATGGTAGAACTTGAGTATAATGTGTTTTAGGTGGAAGATGGATGGATTGGAGGTGATGTTTGGTTGATTTTTGTGGTTTCTTAGAGAGAAAAATGACTGATTTTTGTGTATTTTTTTAGAAAAATGGTGGAACCCTTTCAAATGAGGAGTGTGAGGGTTTATATAATGCTCCAAAGGGTGGTTTAGGCCTCTTAGGGGTCATTTTTAGGGGTTCAATTAGGCTAGACGCTCCTCCCTTTGCAGAATCAGCCAAAATCGCATCATAATCATTACATCTCACTCAAAATTTAAAAAATCTGGAAAAATGCTTCAAGTGCCTGAAGGGGTGCTTCATGTGCCTTAAGGATGGTTCAGGCGCCTAAAAGGAGTGCTTCAGGTGTAAGAGGAAGGTTCAGGCACCTGAAGGGATGTGCTTCAAATGCCTTAAGGATGGTTCAGGTGCCTAAAGGGAGTGCTTCAAGTGCAAGAGGAAGGTTAAGGCACATGGAATAGGTTTGACAGTTTCTTCTGGTTTTTAGTTTGGAAGTGTTTTGTAGGGTTTTGGATAGATTTCAATTATCCTTTCTAAGCTCTAAAACGTGTTCGAAAGTCCATTTTCATCACCGAAAATGATATAAATTTTCATAGGCCCAAATTAGGGTGTCTACAACTCTGTTGACAAAAAAGAAAAAACTTATTACTGTGTTGCATGTCGTTATAAACGGAGGTGTTTTCATTGTCTTTATTCAAAAATATTTTGTATTTGTTAGTTTTGTGTTGGATTTTTTTAGATTATTGGTTCGTCATGACGAGATGAATTTAAAAAGTAAAAATATATTATAAAAATATTTAAAGAATTTACTAAAGACAAAAATAATTCAATTTTTTGTGGATAATTTATTTATTTTTGCTTTTTCACCACAATTTTAGTTTAGTTAATATTTTTTTAACTTTTTTAGGTTCCTTTCGTCAAGATTAACCAATAATCTAAAAAAAATTGATGCAAAAATAATAAATGAGAATTTTTTAATAAAGACAAAAACCAAAACATCTGTGTTCTATCTTCTATAGTTCTGCATAATACCACACAAAGATACTTTGATAGACTAATGTTGTAGTAGTTTATTTTTACACTTTTTTAGGGAATTGCTATAGGCAGTCCCCATTTTGATATTGACAGTCCTATTTTGTCTTTATTATGTGAAATTACTAAACTACCCCTGTACTTTATAATTAGTACATTTTTCTCTTGCTTTCTTAATTATAAGAGTGGCTTAGTAACTTCAACAAATAGAGAAAAAAATGAAAGGGAGTGTCAATATCAAAATGAGGATTGCCAGTATCAATTCCCTTTTTAAGTTGGTTTATTGTTTGTTGGTGTTTTAATACTTTGACAATTTTAGTGGTTGTTGATAATGCCAAAACCAAAAGTGTTACTGCCAAAAGTCTAATCTTTCTTGCTTCCATAATTACCCAAATGCCCTTTTACCATCATATCCCATTTATTATGAACTTAACCCTTCAATTTTAATTTGAGTATCAAAAAACTTTATGAAACATCCATTCTCTCATTTTCGGAAAGGAAAACTAGATCAGTAACACATAACATCTAGCCCCAATTCAAACTTTCTTTATGTTTCTCTCTTTACTGTGAATTTTCAACATTCGTTGCATAAGATAAATTCCAGCACTTTCTGAAATCCCAATAAGCTAAAAGTCTTGAAATTAATAAATTGATAAAGCTTTGAGTTTAGTGTGTATATATATATATATATATGCTTATATAGTAGTATACATGCAATAAGTATTTTTCTGAATCCGAAATCCAAGATCAAGTCCTACACTTTCTGAAATCCAATAAGCTAAAGTCTTGAGATGAATAAATTGATAAGCAAATGAGGCTATAATTTTCAACTTCCCCGCATTATAAAAAAATTGAAAGCATATTTAGATTAGGGTAATTGCAAAAAAGAAAAAAAGAGAGAAACATGGAGGGGCATTAACCATCAAAATTAACCGTTCAAACCCTTCCAATTTAAACCGACTACTTATATCAAGAAATTTAGAAGAATGTTGTTATCGTCATATAGATTTTCAAACCAAAAAACAATTCAAGGGATACATATTTTTACTAATATTTGTCTTATACGTGAACCTACAACAATTTCCTTAAAATAATCATAGCATCATGCATTGTAGAACTTACCTCAGTGCATGTATTATCAAACCCTGAACAATGAGGGAAACTCATAGGTACCTTGTCGATTAAAATAGTTCAAGATACGAAAATGGCAGAATACCTAGCCGACCTCCAGAGAAGAAGCGTCCCAGGCTGCCACCTTCGCGCCTGAAAAAACCTCAAAACAATAAAAAGATTGAGGGTCTAGCTTTGTAATAAAAGGATGGAAAGTTACTGATGTGGTAAAAGGGCATATGAGTCATTATGGAAGCAAATAAAATTAGTGTTTTGACAGGAACAAAAGAGGTTTTGGCAGGAACAAAAGAAATTTTGGCATTATCAGCAGCCTTTTTAATAGTCTAACTATAGTTCAACTTTTGGTTTTCAAGTTGTGATATTTAGTATTAGCTGTTGAAGGATATTCCAGGAAAATGAAGTAAAAATACATTTCATTCCTTAATTTCGAATGGTCAAACTAAACGCTTGAATGGGAACTTAGCCTCTCTTTTTTTCCTTTGTAACATTCCCACATGAACCAAACATATGAATTGGATTTCCCATTTTTACACTTTTTTAGGGAATTGATATTGGCAGTCCCCATTTTCATATTGACAGTCATTTTTGTCTTTATTAGGTGAAGTTATTAAACTATCCTTGTACTTTATAATTAATACATTTTTCTCTTGCTTTCATAATTATAAGGGTGATTTAGTAATTTCAACAAATAGAGACAAAAAAGAAAGGGAGTGTCAATATTAAAATGGAGATTGCTAGTATCAATTCACTTTTTAAGTTGCTTAATTGTTTGTTGATGTTTTAATACTTTGACAATTTTTAGTAGTCTAACTATAGTTCAACTTTAATACTTAGAATATAGTTCAACTTTGGGTTTTCAAGTTGTGATATTTAGAATTAGTTGTTGAAGGATATTTCAGGAAAATGAAGTAAAAATGCATTTCATTTCTTAATTTCGAATGGTCAAATCAAACGCTTGAATGAGAACTTATCCTTTTTTTCCTTTGTAACATTTCCACGTGAACCAAACACGTGAATTGGATTACCCATGTATCATATTACTGGAAATGATATTCTCGAGTATAAGCTACCCATTCTTGATTCTTTGAAACCATTGTGATTTTTTTCTACTTCTCTTAGTTTTACTGAAAATCAGTTTCATGACTTTCATGGTATATAATACCTTGGAGCATTGTTTGTTCTCTTCAATTTTCCGAAGAGAGCTCTCACATTGATTGACCGTGCAAGATCTGGATCCTCTACGAGTATTTACCTGTGATGAACTTCTAAGGGTTTTGTTGAGAAGTTGACAACACATGATTGAGGAGATCCAATGATCCACAAACAATCCTTTTTGGAGGGATTAGTCTAAAGTGCGCGTAAATTGACTCATGAAAACTTTAAATTATTAAAAAAAAGGGAGGAAAAAAAAGAAGAGAAGTATAAGTGATTATGGGACTTTTGGGTCAAATGTTATTTCGTTATCGAAAATCTTTGACACAAGACGTAGCTAGGTCTGATTTGCGAACGGAGATGCAAAGTGAAAGGTAGAGATCAAATGATAATTTCGGTTGATCCGATCCATCTCAGCTCTGTTCGGATTGGAGTTTTGGTAATTTTTTTCAGGGATCGGATCGGATCGGATTTGGAGGGAAAAATTAAAAAAAATGGGCATCGGGTTGGAAGTAGTTCTCCGTTCCCCCGATTCGTTCCCCCACCCGATTTTTATTACACATGTAATATAGTATTCACATTTAGACCCTGTGAATATTTTTAATTGGTAGAGTGTATTCATTGTAATACACTTCATTCTTCACATTCTCAAACGTAATCAACCTATTAGTTAATAATTCTAGATTTCAAGGCAGAAATCATTGACCATTATGTAATTTTATTTGGTTGGTTGGGATTTTTGGTGAAAATTTGTAAATTGTTGCCATGTTTTTCATTATGTAGTGGTTTAGATATCAAATATGTTGGTAAAGTCAGGTATTTTTTATAGATTTATTTATTTTTTTATTGGTTTGGTAACTTTCGGATTAGGGCGGAGATTGTGTCTTTCTTTGTTCAGTTGTATAACTATCTGTCTTACTACCTTTATTGTTTTTTATTAAGATTTCCAACTTTAAACTTTCTATTTAGTGCATTTGCTACTTGCTAGTGTCTTACTGCCTTTTGTTTGTTGTTTTTTCCGAATAAGTTGAAAATCCACGGATTAATCCGGAACCAATCCGTGACTCGCGGTTTGGATTGGAACCAAACCGTGAGACTTTTGGATTGGACACGGATTGTATTTTCCAAAAACCGTGACTCCCGGATTAGAATTGATTTCATGCTAATCCGAACCGATCTGGACAGTGAGCACTCCTAGAATAAGGCATCCATGTAGTATCTCCCCACGAGCAACAGAATGAGGAATGATAGAGAACACTTTCTCAAACTTCCAGGCACTGAAATGGAAAAGAAAACTGTTGGGATTCCACCCCGTGTGGGCCAATTGGGCTTAGGCCCAGAGGGAGTGGGCTAGGGTTTTATGTTGTATTCTTATAAATACTCTGTGATGCCTTGTTTTAGTGTGTGGTAGCACAATGTAGAGAGAGGCAGAGAGTGTGTGAGAGGGGAGCCGGTTGTGGCTTTCCCGGAGAGAGAGATACACGAGAGACTTGGTGAGGTTTCATCTATTGTGAGATAGAGAGTGAGTGTGTAACACAAAAGACTCGGATTTTCTCCGGATTATAGTGAAACCCCCTCCCCGTGGATGTAGGTCCGATTGGCCGAACCACGTATATTGTGTGTTGTGTTTCTCTTGATTTACTGCTTTGTTGCGTGTGGTGCGTTGTTGGAATCCTAACAAAAACTCCTAATTCTGCTTCATTTATTTATGAGTACGTTGTGTACAGTATATTATTGACTACGTAACACAGACTACTTGGAGTACATTTGTTGCATGAATGTGCAAACTCTGAAAAGAACAGTATTGGAATTGACATATGTTTGTATCCTTATCTTTGTGTAAGTTGTCATTTGTATTTCCAAAAAGAAGAACCTCTTATTTTCGCTCCTTAGCTGCAAACTGATTTGAACAAAAAATAATAATTACAAAGTCAGTTTTTCGAGCTATCTTAAGCACATTTGGACAAATGCTTAGACTAGAGCAATTTCATAGTCCACTAGAAGGGAAAAGACAATTACAATAAAGTCGCCATGTTCAATTAAGCTCCCTCCGAAGGTCTCTGGTTTAAAATCTTGTGAGTGCTATCAATTCTTTTGCGG
Organism: Vaccinium macrocarpon; assembly: GCA_022606695.1. NCBI lineage: Eukaryota > Viridiplantae > Streptophyta > Magnoliopsida > Ericales > Ericaceae > Vaccinium > Vaccinium macrocarpon. The sequence goes on along the minus strand of CM040179.1, from coordinate 5,462,234 downwards.
CCAGTCCAAAAGCTCTATCTTTAAATAAGGCCTCTGCTAGTGAACAGCTGAATTGGTCTTCCAGAATTGGTTAAGGTGAGCGAAAGCTAGCCTTTAAGGATTAAGTCTAGGTGCATCCAATTGTTGGTATATAAAAAGGTTTAGTCAGCAATGTAATGTAATCATCTAACTTCCTCAAATCAAAAAAAAGCCTTCATACTGTAGCAAAAGAATTCTTGTAATTCAACCCTTAATTTAATAAAAATTTCAGCATTTTAAATTACTTTCTCTTCTTTATATTCTTCTTGCACTCACAAATTCACTTGCACTTCTGCTTGGCCCCAAAAAGATTTGAGTGGGGAATGAACGCTAGGGAAGGTGAGTATGAAGGAGATGGTTTCCTTGAAGTAAATCCATCTGGCCTCAATTTCGTTCCAGAAGAGACGTGAAGAAGCAGGTTACCGATGTGGCCCCATCTTGTCCAAATTCTCTGTCGGTAGGTGGGCCTATGACATTACCAAGCATTAAAAATCATCCACCGATTACACTTCTGGAAGGGCATGTCCGATACTTAACGGAAATAAGAAGGGCAAACTCGGGAGGAAAAATACTAATGAAAACAGTCTCGGCGAGTTTCTTTAGTATATAGGTATGGATACACTCAATCATGCAACCAATGGCATCTCATAATGCACCGAAATACTCAGCTGGTATGGCCCCTCCAATTAATTCTTCAACTCCTCTGTGTCTTCTTGTCCCACACCAAACTTGAAAAGCTTTTACCCACTTTTTAGCACACCCCCCTAATCTTAATCCTCTCGTCCATCATGTCAAAGTTCGTCGGCTCGTCGGCTCGCCATTAGGTCAATTACTTGGTCTGAACATAACTTAAACCGTTTGGCGGGTCAATCCTTGTCATCTTGTCAACACAGCAACCTCTGCTCACACCAAAAGCTCATTACACTACTTGGTCTCAGATACAACCTGGGAAGAGGCTGACTCCCGTCTTTGATGACAAAATCTCGTCTATATTTAAACCATGTATTGGTCGTGATTCTCTTTACCAAAATCTCTTCTTTTGGTGTTTCTCCTCCGTCTCTCGAACATGGTGGCCTTTCTCGTCAACGTCTCGAGTCAAGTCTCATCTTGGGTCGCTACATGAATTGTGTCGCCTCGCGTCTTTCTCGTCTACTCGAGCCTAGTTGGCTCAAGGGGTGTTCCAATAAAAAAAAACTAGTTTTAGTTTAAATGAAAAACTACTTCATTCCACTAAACAAAACCCCACAAAAAATCAACAAAAAAATTATTTCATTCCACTAACTTAAAAAAAACCAAATCATTGCACAATCAAGTACATGTACTTTAATCATGTAAAATTACGAATCTACCCTCCTTTCAAAAAAAAGAACAATAGTTGTTTGGGTAGAAGGGTAAATTTTTAATTTCATAACACAACTAAGAAAACCAAAAAACCAAAATCTTGTTAGTGAAACAAGTGAGTTTTTTAAAAAAATTAAAGATCACAAAAAACTAAAAAACCACTTATTGGAACACCCCCTCAGTCCCATCTCCCTCTCATCATGTTTTTGGCCAACACACGTTACATCTCGTCACTTTTGGCCATGGGTAGCCAAACTGCCATCAATAAATCACTTGGATAGTGATTTTCTGGTCCTTTCGTCATACAGTCAGCCTTGGACGTGACTGGTTCCCATCATCTCATCTTCGAGATCCTTCACATTTTTGGCACCAAATTGTCTTTCGGCAGCACGCGGCGAAATTTATTTTTTCTCCATTCAACCCCCATTTCTCTTCGTTTGGAGTTTCCTTTGGCCCAAGATCACTCGCCTCAAGCTCTGATACCACATGTTAGTGGGTAAAAAAGAGAAATTTCCACACAAACCAAACACACAAAACAGTATATTAATCTATCAAACAAAAATACAGACGTACATATCTCAGTCTTTCTCACTCTTTCTTTAAACACAGACAGACCCCTAAGCCGAGCGTGAAGACTTATTAGTTTTTACTGTGAGTCAATGTCGTTGCAGCCTTCCTGCTAGGCTAGGCAATCATACCCGCCCCGCCCCGACCCCGCCCCGTCCCGAATAGGGCGGGTTTTTTCAAATTTTCCGGGTAACGGGTAGGGTAAGGGGCAGAAATTTAAAAACCCGACCGGGTTCGGCACGCAGTTGGGGAGACGCGTCTCCCCGATGCGATACCCGACCCCCTACCCCCGCCCGACCCGACCAGCCTAAATATATTTATATATAAAATTATACTTTTATTTTAATCTAATTATCATTATACTAAAGATATTATAATTTTATCCTAATTTTATTATCATTCTACTAAAAAAACTTTCATTCTTACCTTAATATGTTAACCATTAGCCTAAAATATCACTTTATTTATAGGTTTTTATTTTTATTTTGCTTTTAGATTAACGAATTTTTAAAATTTCTTACGAAGCGGGGCGGGTAAACCCGTTCCCCGATCGGGGCGGGAACGGGGGTACCCAAAAAATACCCGGTCAGGGTCGGGTCCGGGGAGTAATTTTCGGGTCGGGGTCGGGTATGCCAAAAACCCGCCCCGCCCCGCCCCATTGCCATCCCTACTTCCTGAAGGTGTCATGATTGCCTCGGCCAACATGGCAACAATAAGTCCATTAGGCCATGTTTGATACAAGGTTTGGAGGGTGGGATTGGACTAATAAGGAGGTCGGACCTCTAATATTATGTTTGGTTTGAGAAATAAGGCAAGGACTAATAGTCCCATAGGCATGTCAATCCCCCAAATTGGCCGGATTCGTAATACCTGGGGGTACTTGGTATTGTTAACAACGAGATTGAGATTGAAGGATTTCTCTCCTGTGCAAACTACCAAATCCCATGATTTAATCCCATCCTAGACAAAACAAACATATTATTAACAATCTCATTATCTAATCCTTTGTAAAAACAAACATGGGAAATGATTTGTCTCCTCATTAATAATCCCACCTTATAACCAATCTCAATCTCAATCCCATCTCATTACCAATCCCCCCAAAACGAAATCTCGTATCAAACGGGGCCTTAAGGCTAAGTTTGGCTAAAAAAAATCAACTTAATTTTTTGTTTTGTCTTTATTTGATTTTTTTGCGTTTGTTAGTTTTACATCGATTTTTTGAGTATTATTAGTTCGTCTCGACAAGACGAATCCAAAAAGATAAAAGATTATGACTAAGACTTTCAATTTTTTGAATAAAATCGAAAAATGTGTAAAAAAATTGATTTTTTGACTTATTTTTGTCTTTATTCAAAAAAAATTAAACTTCGGTCATAATTTTATACTTTTTTATTCCTCTCACCAAGACAAACTAATAATACACAAAAAGTTGATGCAAAACTAAAAAATATGAAAAAAAAAATCAAATAAAAACAAAACAAATAGTATGACAACTCTTTTGGCCAAAATAGGCCTAATTTCCATTTTCCCAAGTTTACGGTGGACTTGATAGTTGATAGTTGATAGTTCCACGTAGGAGTATTTTATTAGCAGGAAAAATTTTATATATACATTGCTCCACTACCACTAATAGTAGGTGTTAGACAAAAATAAGGGGTTTGGGTAAACCAAATTTTTTTATAATTGGATATCTGTTCGCGCGCATCTTAATTAATTTCGGACTTTTAGGTATAATGACCAAGCATAACGTCCAGTGGCCACAAGAGTTTGCTAGCAAGCAAAATTAAACCTGAGATATTAAGTGAAAACGAACCCCTAAGTCTCAAGGTAAGACCACAAGTCAGACTTGTTTTAAAGTTCCACGAAATAATTAGAATTGTTCAATTTATTTTGAACATAATTGTAAAAGTAGTTGTAAAAAATTCAACTAAGGGTGAGTTTTTAATGAATTTTATCAAAAAAATTGATAAAAATCAAGCCTTTAATTTTATCTATTCGTGAATGGAGTTGATAAAATCTTAGATTTTTGCATTAAAAAATCTAAGATTTTATCAACTCTCTTCACGAATGAATAAAATCAAGGCTTGATTTTATTAAATCTTGATAAAATCTAGATAAAATCCATTAAAAAACTCACCCTAATTCAGATATCGATAAGGACTTGATCGATTTTTTTTCTCTGAATCAATGAACCCTTTAGTAGTATCCGAGAGCTAATAATTATAGCTGCAATTGGTTGATCCAAATATTAGTTTTCATTTAGAAATGAATGAAAAAATAGTAAAATTGGATGACCAACTTACACATATTTAATTGAGTTGATTTTTTTTTTTTACGACCATTTCATATTTTATTTTGAAAAAAATTAACAGTTTGAATTATTCATCTAGGACCCAAAATAATCTTAGAGCATCCTTATAAGAACGTCCTTGTCAGCTCCCCTAAAATAACTTTTAAGCTAAACTAGAGAGTCAACTCCCTAAAAACCCTGAAAAATGAGTCTCTCTGATTGTGTTTGGTTTGGTTTTGAGTTTTGGTTTTTGTAATGATTAGAGGGAGAAATAGGTATAATAATTATAAAATAGGTATTAATGATTGGAGAGAGATAGAGAGAAAAATAAAAATAATATTTAAAAATAAGAGTAATAATTGAGAAAACCGGTTTTTGGAAACCAAACCAAAAAAGGCCTCTATCTTCCCTCACCAATTTATTTTTGCTACAGTTCATACGCAAATTTGAGTATGCATTGTTCACTCCTCTTTTGTTTTTTAGGCCTTGTTCACCAATAGATTTTAGGTAGATTTTATGAAAATCTCATAAAATAAGCATTTTATAGAGAGGTGGTAAAATGAAGTTGTTTTCAATTGATAAAATGTAGTAGTTTCCATAATAGATTTTAGGAGGATTTTATGAAAATCTCATAAAATGACTTTTATATTTTATGTGTTGAAATTGGAGTATCATAAAATGTGAAATTTTATGTACCTAAAATCTATTGAAGAACAAGGCCTTATTGTTTCTTCTGGTTGCTTTTTTTCCGGGTTTTGATACGTTCAAGAGAGAGAGAGAGAGAGAGAGAGAGAGAGATTTTATTGGATAAGTGGGTGTGGAGGGGAAGAATATTTTAAGCTAAAGGTACTACTTTAGTATTTTGGTGCACAGAATACAACTCCCCAGGCGGAGAGATTAGTTTTTTAGGGGGAGTTTTTTTTTTTTTTTTTTTTATAGACGTGAGGTGAATAATTTAATATCGTAGAGTTTGAATAAATAGTTTGATTTTTTGAGTTTTTAATAAAGTGATTTGCTAAATTGTAAAAGGTACTACCTCCGTCTCAATTTTATAGTCCATCGTTCTATCCTAATCGGATAAAAAAACGATTATATCTTTCAATCGGTAATACATTTTATATGCAATATGGATCTTGTTTGATAGATCTTGATTTAATCTAATAAATAAAGTGTTCAAAATCACCTAAAAATTATAGATTATAAGATATAACACTTTGAAAAGTGGCACGAACTCCCATAAGAGACTATAAAATTGGGACGGAGGGAGTAGTTTTGTGGTTTTTTTTTTTTGTGAGGCTGATAAAGATACTCTAAGGCTACCTATTTTAACATTTTAACCAAATGTAGAGAGTCAAACCCCTCAAAATCACCCAAAATCAGCCTCACCAAACAATAGATCAAATTTATTTTTGCTACAGTAACTATTCAAATTTGGTGTGGCATTGTTCATGCACCAAGGACACTGTTCATGTATGGTTCATGCACTATTTATTTTTTTATTATTACTTTTGGGGAGTAAGAGTAGAAAGAAAGAATAGTTTAATATAGTGAAGTTAGAAACAAGACTCTGATTTTGTAAGTTTTTTAAAAACTGAATTACTAAATTATAAAGGGTTTTTTTTATGTTAAATATGTTTTTTTTTAGACTGATAAGGATGTTCTTACAAATCATTTTACATTTTCGGTACCCATACCTAAAGCAAAAATGATAGGTACACACCCTTTCATCTACTCTTGATCACACCCTTTCTCACATGTGTGGTGGGGCTCACCCGATGAGTCCCAATGGACCCCACTACACATGTGAGAGAGGGTATGGTAGAGAGTGGTTGAAAGAGCGTGTACCTATCATTGTTCAACCTAAAGCATCACATGAGTTTGACTCGTTTTCCACGTCAAGGGATGAAGGCTAGTTTTGTCCTTACGAAAATTATTGTGGCTGTGTTTGGTTGGGAGGTTTAGTTTAGTTTTGATGATGTAAGCAGGTGTAATAAGTAGAGAGAGATAGAGAGAAAAGTGAGAAAAATGATAATGTCAGCAAAACAGAAATAGGACAAAACCGGAGCTAAACTCCTAAACGAACATGGCCTGTAAAGCCCAATATCATCATGTTCAAGACCATCTTGCATAGAAAGGAACGAAAAGTAGAAGTCAGTTTACAAACCGACAGCCTATTGGGTGTTCTATAGCAAAAACCCAATATGCAATTCCCAGCCAAGGCCGTAGGTTTTCAATCGAATTTTACCACTCATGCATGGAGCTCCCAGTCCTTCGTCTATAAATACAGGAAATCAAATAGCATATCTCATCAACTTCAAAATCTCATTAAGTTGAATCAACACCCATGGAGTTCCTCCTCCCATCCCCAATCACTGTTGTACCTTTAGTGTTCATCTTCTTCCTCTGTCTCTACTTCCTCCGTAGAAAAAACACTCCTGCCAACAAAAAAGTGCCTCCAGAAGCAGGGGGCGCGTGGCCACTAATCGGTCACCTCCCCCTCTTAAGGGGCCATGTTGGCCACACGTTGGGAACCTTAGCCGACAAACATGGACCGATATTCACAATCCGGCTTGGGGTCCAACGAGCACTTATAGTAAGTAAGTCGGAATTAGCCAAAGAATGTTTATCCGGCTTAAACGAGAAGGCATTCTTGAACCGGCCAAAATCTATAGCGATCGAGCACTTGTCATATAACTATGCGAATTTCGCCTTGAGCCCGTATGGCCCCTACTGGCGTGAGATGCGGAAAATCACGATGCTCGAGCTTTTGTCAAACCACCGGCTCACTGCGCTTAGTCATGTGCGCAAGTCGGTGGTGAAAAACTCGGTGCAAAAAGTTTATGAGAAGTGCGTGAAGGAGGGGAGTTGTTTGGTAGAGATGAAGAGGTGGTTTGAGGACATAACCATGAAAGTGACTGTTGGAGTTATTGCAGGTTTTGTGTTGAGCCTTATCCCGTTTTGTTTACTACTATCATTATGTCATTCTTCTTGTCACTTGTCACATTATGCTTTAGGGACAAACGTTGTTCAGACACATATCCGAAAACAGATGTATCCAGAGTAATGTTTTAGAACTCCGATCGGAGAGTGAACCGGAAAAGGGACCGAGCCGATGAGTCACCAGTTCAACCGCGGTCAAACCGGAATCAAACCATGATATCATAATTATAATAAAAAAATATTATAAATATATAATTTACAAAAATAATTTTTTTCAATTTAGCCAAAAAATCGACCGAAAATTAACGAATACAAAAAAAATTTGAATAAGGACAAAATCAAAAAACTAATTTTTTCAATTTAGCCAAACGAAGCCTAAATTGCGGAGAAGCATCTGAACTGTACTGAGAGCCATCAAGGCCATGAGCTGGCACGGGTCCACCATGAAAACCCCTCTCCGACGTCATTATGCGTGAACCAATGGCAACAGTGTGCACAAATGTAGTCTAAGGTTGTATTTGGTTTGAATTTTAAGTTTTGATTTTTGTAATGATTAGAGAGAGAAATAAGGGTAATAATTAAAAAATAGATATTAATGATTGGAGAGAGATAAAAAGAAAAATAAAAATAATATTTTAAAATAGGGATAATAATTGAATAATAATTGAGAAAACCGATTCTTAAGAACCAAATCAAACAAGGCTAAATTTTCCAGTCCAGCTCGACGAAACTAGTTCTGGTTCCCACGAGTTGGCGGTTTGACTGCCTCTCTCAGACGGTTATCAATTTCTAGGCCGGTTCTGTAAAAAGAGCGGTTTTTGGAAGAAATCGAACCAGACTATGGACCGGTCGACGAGCTAATCGGTTGAACCGGTCAGTCCGGTTCGGTTTTTAAAACATTGATCCAGAGACGCCTAATGCATGTGCTGGTCTCACAATAACCTTGGTTTCGTTGGTTTCTTTTAATAAAATGTGATTCACGAAAATAAAATACTAAAGCCCCACAATTATTGGAGTTCATTTCGAATTTGAAACATACGGAAACTGTGCATGAAAACTTGAGCAACGTAGCATTTACTTCTTTGAAAAATTGGTTTTTTCACCTGACATCAAAATGGATCAGCAAAAAAGCAAGGGAAGAGGTAATTAGTTTTCTTTTTTTATTTTGAATGAATGAATTAACCATTTAAGTAAGCGGAAACAAATTATCGCAGGGAATGTAAAACCAGATGTGGAGGAGGGTTTTCGGGAGGCGTTTAAGACATTTTTTGATCTAATGGGGATGTTTAACGTGGCGGATGCAATTCCTTCCCTCGGGCGGTTGGATTTGGGAGGGTACGAGAAGGAAGTGAAGAGGACGGGAATGAAAATGGATGATGTCCTTCAACAATGGTTAAACGGACATAAACGACGGAAAAATTCCGCAGAGTCGGCGGAGGAGGAGAAAGACTTCATGGATGTGATGTTGGAAACTCTTGATGGTGGTACAAATGGGGCACTCAATTTTGATGCTGATACAATCACCAAGGCTACATGCGTGGTAAGGCAGTACCCTTTGAAATTGTTTAAGAATAACGATAAATATTTTCTTTACTTGGAGGTCCTTTGTCCTGAACTAACAACATGGTCTTTTATGATTATTTTTTTTACCCTCTTATTAGAAGAAATAAAAATTTTGAAAAAATTAAGTACTATACAAATTAAATTAATTGTTTGGGTCATGCAACCATTTAACTCCATGTTTCATGGGCCTTCGCAGGGTCTTACACTTGGGGCCATCGGTCTTACAACAATAACTCTTACATGGGCAGTTGCTTTGCTCCTCAACAATCCTCATGCACTAAAGAAAGCTCGGGAAGAATTGGACATCAAAATTGGTAGACAAAGGCAAGTAGAAGAATCAGACATCGAAAACCTAGTCTACATCCAAGGCATAATCAAGGAGACCTTGCGTTTATACCCTCCGGCCCAACTCGTCCCCCCACGGGTAAACGCAAAGGACTGCACTGTGGGCGGGTACCATGTCCCAGCGGGCACCATCCTATTTGTGAATTTGTGGAAAATTCATCACGATCCCCAAGTATGGCCTGACCCATGGGAGTTCCGGCCAGAAAGGTTCTTGACAACTCATAAGGATGTTGATTTGAGGGGGATGCATTTTGAGTTGCTTCCATTTGGAAGCGGAAGGAGAGGTTGCCCGGCAATTTCTTTTGCGCTTCAAGTTCTGCAGTTTACACTGGCTAGTTTGGTACACGCATATGATATCGCAACGCCATCGAATGAGCCTGTTGATATGACTGAGAGCCTTCGATTCAACAATGTCAAAGCGATGCCGCTTGAACTCCTCCTCACTCCGCGCTTGCCTTCTAATGTTTATGGAGGGTGATGACAGACTTTTGAGTGACTGTTCTATCAATTTTGGTTTTATCTGTATGAACTATGAACCCAAAATTTACTCGTTTTTTTTTTTTTTATGAACCCAAAATTTACTTTAGCACCTAAACATTAAATGCATAAATAAATGAGTTCATGTTATTTTACTATAAACATGAAATTTTGGCGTCATGGTGGTCGGCGTCGTATGCGTGGGGGTCGGAGTGCACGGCGGGAATGGATCAGTGTTGTCGTTAGGGTTTGGTTTTTTATTTTAGGCTGGGTCTGACCCCTTTGTTGGCTGGGTTCGGACCCTTTGGATTGTATTTTGATTATTGGGCTTTGCCCATAGATGCTTCCTTGTCCCGTTGGTTAATTTTTGCACTTTAAGTTTTAAGTTGACCCTTTCCTCCCTCACCTTCCTTTTCCTCCTCCTATGAATGTATCCTTATCGAGTTTCAATAAATTTCATTTTTTATAGAGCAAAAAATAAATAAAATTTCCTCTTATATCTTGTGTAAGCGTACGGACTACGGAGCTCCACGGATAGGTACACTTTGATACATAATATATATTTAATCTATTGCTAATATATTCAATGAGTTAGTTAGCTTAGTGGAAAAGATTATTGACTCTATCCAGTAAGTGCATGGATCAATTCCTAAACATCTCTTTTCCCTTATCCTTAACAATATTTTTTTCCCTCTCACAAACTGACAATTCCAAATGGATATTTTTTTTGTTGGTGCAATAAATAATATGACCAAAAAGTAATTTTATTTGAAACAACAAATTAAACAAATCATGGGGAAAAACAAAAGATGGATCACCAAATAACTATCGTTAGTTTTATTGTTAGCTTTTTCAAAAGAAAACATAAGGCCAAGATTTAAGAGTTCGTCTTAGGTTCCGAGAAAATCAGGGCCGACCATTTCTAATATCTTATTATCACATCCAATGTTTCCCGAAAGATTATTAACAGCCAACTTTAAATGCTTCTAAAATCGATTGGAATGTGATATACCGTTGCGTATTACTTGCAACTTGAATAACTCAAGTCAACGGCTTCATGAAAAAATTGCTTCATAAATTCTTGTACTTTTAGTCGGTAGAATATCGTTTATTTAAGTAGTTTTTGGGTCTGATTAGCGAACTGTGTTGTGCCGAAACCCGAAGTAGAGAATATAACAAAACCAACAAGAAAAACAAGAGACAAGGATTTACGTGGTTCCCTCCCAAGCACGGAGCTCTAGAGGTACGTCCACGGGGAAAGAGCAAGAGGATTCACTATCAATGGGGAGAAATACACAGAGCCGGCTATACCCGTAACTCTCACTTGAAGCATTCACACAATATCTAGGGACAAATCTCTGAGGCGCGACCTACAGAGCATCAAACGTCTCACACACACGAAAAAGACACACACAAACCCTAGATATCTCAAATCTCAACTCAAGACCAAACCCTAGGAGGCCACAAGGCTCCTATTTATAAGAAAGTACAAAAAATTAGGTCAAAACCTCTTTAAAACGCGTAGCCGCACAAATTCGCGTAACGGTGGTCCGGACGGGGATTCGGTGGTCCGGACTACCGACGATGGTCCGGACAGGAATTTGGTGGTCCGGACTACCGAGACAGAATGTCCAAAAATCTTCCCAAAATCCACTGGTCCGGACGGGGCTTTCCTTGGTCCGGACCATAGGTCTAGAAAACGACTTTTCACACCAAATTTTGCACTTTTCTTCGACCGTCTTGAATTCAAGGCATATCTCCAACAATCTCCACCTTGACTTGAATTCCCTTCCAACCCAACAACATAGTGCAATCCTCTCAACACTCGCTTTTTCCCCACAACGCCCCTTCTGGGGCAAACCCCCCACACCTGGCTCACATCAATGGCACCAACAAACAAGGCGCAAGCACCTCTGCTTGACCTTGTTTCCACTACTAAGTAAACCCAGCCACACGTGCCTCCACAAGCTCCACCTTGAGCTTAATACCACAACTCCCCTCACGGAGTTAATCACCAACGAGCAACCATCTTCCACCAAATGTCGACCACATGCATCCATTACTGATGCCAAAGAAGATGTGCTCAAACTCCACCCGGGTTAACAGACTCTACATCAGAGTCTTGTATGCTCTCATGCATACTCCCAATAGTTGAACCCTGAATTTTCCCCAAATGATGAAGATCCCAACGATGGAGCACCCACAATCGCACTACCATCAAGCACATAGAGGTTACCCAATTTCTCGACCCTTCACGAAAAACTCGAAAGCACCCAATCCACACACTCAAGACTCCACCTTCAGCAGTGTACTTCCAACCCACGGAGTCGAGAGCACCCAAAGAGACAAGGTTCCTTCTCAAATCTGGTACATGTCGAACACCAAGCAATGTCCTCACAATCCCATCGTACATCCTGACTTTGACTGTTCCAACCCCAACAATTCTACAGGGGCATGTTATTCCCCATAAGAATCAGATCACCGCGGAACCGCCTCATATGTATCAAACCAATCCCTACGTGGACACATGTGGTAGGAGCATCCGTGAGTCAAGAATCCACATGTTTTCACAAATGACATCGACATTACTTATCGCCAAAGCAATGGCGTTTCAAACCCTTCCGGATCATCTTCGACACAACCAGCAACACCCTTCTCTACAAACTTGTCCTTCACCCTCGGACAATTTTTCACCATGTGCCCGAATTTCTTATAGTAAAAACACTGTATTCCATCCATATATGTGGTTTTAGAGCTAGAAATCCCTCTACTGCCCGAATCCCTCCCACCCGCCTTTTCCGCAAGCACCACCAAAGCTTGGTCATCATGAACACTACTCTCACCGATACCTTTTTTCTCAATTCTTTAGAATATAAACTAGACTTTACGTCCTCCATGGAAATCGTATCCCTCCCATATAACATAGTAGTCACAAAGTGTTCATATGATGCAGGTAAAGAACATAACACAATAAGGGCTTGATCTTCATCATCAATCACAACCTCAATATTTTTTAAATCCATAATAATTCGGTTCAACTCATCTAAATGGTCTTTTATGGGCGTACCTTCCTTCACACGAAAAGTATAAAGGCGCTGCTTCAAGTACAACCGGTTGGTTAGCGACTTCGTCATATAGATGCTCTCCAACTTCAACCAAATACCGGCTGCCGAATCTTCCTCCCCAACCTCAAAGACATCATCGGCTAGACACAATTGTATTGAACTCGAGTGCCTTCGCGATCAAGATCCTCAAACACACTATCCTCGCATATCGCCAGGTTTCTTCGACACCCCCAACCAAGCCTTGCTTGTTCCTTGTTGCACCAACAAAGCCTTCATCTTGATACGCCACAAATCGAAAAGAAGCGCTTTGCCCATCAAACTTCTCAACTTCAAAGCGAAGTCGTCATTGAAAACGACCCCCAAATACACAAAACGCAGCCCGAAAACACAAGCCTCGGTTTGAACCCGGAGCTCTGATACCAATTTGTTGTGCCGAAACCCGAAGTAGAGAATATAACAAAACCAACAAGAAAAACAAGAGACAAGGATTTACGTGGTTCCCTCGCAAGCACGGAGCTCTAGAGGTACGTCCACGGGGAAAGAGCAAGAGGATTCACTATCAATGGGGAGAAATACACAGAGCCGGCTATACCCGTAACTCTCACTTGAAGCATTCACACAATATCTAGGGACAAATCTCTGAGGCGCGACCTACAGAGCATCAAACGTCTCACACACATGAAAGAGACACACACAAACCCTAGATATCTCAAATCCCAACTCAAGACCAAACCCTAGGAGGCCACAAGGCTCCTATTTATAAGAAAGTACAAAAAATTAGGTCAAACCTCTTTAAAACGCGTAGCCACACAAATTCGCGTAACGGTGGTCCGGACGGGGATTCGGTGGTCCGGACTACCGACGATGGTCCGGACGGGAATTCGGTGGTCCGGACTACCGAGACAGAATGTCCAAAAATCTTCCCAAAATCCACTGGTCCAGACGGGGCTTTCCTTGGTCCGGACCATAGGTCTAGAAAACGACTTTTCACACCAAATTTTGCACTTTTCTTCGACCGTCTTGAATTCAAGGCATATCTCCAACAAACTGATCATAAGAAAGGGAGATGTTTTTAATTAAGAAGTCGATGTTTAAAATCAGTTTAATTAAATTTTCCTTTTCCAAATAAATGATTAATCAACGCATACGAAAACTGGGGCTTTACAGTTTTGTTTTTGGAGCATGGTAGATAAATTGGCTACTTTTGATGTGTTTTTTTATTGGTAGTGAGGTTTAAAGGACTGTATTGATTCTGGTTTTTGTTCGTTGCTTTGATGGTGTTTGATCCATGTTGTGGATTCGAAAACATCGGGGCCGGGGCAAAGTTGGTTTTACGTTTTCGCTAGCTGTTCCTCGTCTTAGGAGTTCTCTGTTTATTTTTTGGGAATTTTAGTGTAGTATTCAAAAGATTGTGTACTTTTTTTTGTTGCTACGAACTTATACGCCTTTTCGTTATAAACACTTAAAAAGTGATGGAGGAAATAACATTCAGGCGTAACCAAGTTGAAAGGTTATCAAGGCACAAGTTCTGTAATTTCCAACAAGTAAATACCTATAGAAATACCTTTTTCCACAAACATGGATCATTATACCATTCAGGCTAAGTTCTCTAGTGGATTTTATCAAGATTTTGATAAAATCAACCCCTTAATTTTATCCATTCGTGGAGACATTAGATAAAATCTGTGAATTTTTTATTGGAGAACTTAGCCTCAAAATTAGAAGCCAAAATGATGGAGTCGAGTGTTAGATCGATGTCATTTGGAGTCTTGAGGAAGGAAGCTGTGCGGTTTTTTTAACTTGGGAAAAATTTAAAATAACAAACGATAAAGTGGACGAACATGCCAACCTCTTAGGCCATCTCTAGTGGTGGAGTTAAAAATATGTTGTTTTATGACACCACGTTACATGACAGTTGCCAGACTATTAGGCGGCTGATCAGTCGTTTGGGATGCAACTTGGGTTCAGAGAACAAAAATAATAAGTACATGCATGTACAACAAGTCTCCAATTTATTTACATGGTGTGTAGAGTCTACACATACTTAAATGAAATGTGTGTGGGCAGGTTCCACATACTGTGTAAGTATGTTGGAGAGTTATTAGAAACTTTTATTGTACATGTATCATTGATGTTTTGAGAAATATCTCAAATCAAGTGCTTACTTTCTCAGAAAAAGCAATTACTGCAGGGAATCGGAAAATAGAGGTGGATGAGGGCTTTCAGAAGGCATTTGGGGAGTTTTTTTGAGCTAATGGGAGTGTTTACCTTGGCGTATGCTATTCCTTTTCTAAGGTGGTTGGATTTGGGAGGCTATGAGAATTAAGATGAAGAAGACGGCAAAGAAATTGGATGATATTGTTTGGTTCTTTTTACTTCTTTGCAATGAAAAATAATTGTGTGCGAGCGTGCCAGAGAGAGTTTCAATCTCCTCCCTCAGATTAACTTTGGAAAACCAAACCTAATCAGGCGATTGTGTTTTGTTGGTTCAATTACCTCAATTAAGAGGATTTTTCTTAATAAGTGAAGAAATGCAAACCAATAAACTTAGGAAATCAAAGAACAATAAAGAAACAAGACACTTCGATTGATAAATCAAAGATAAACTTACTTCGAAATTGTCTCCAACTTCAAATACAAAGTAACAGAACTTTGAACAGGTGATTGTTGCAAGAACAATCGAGATAGGGGTGATTGTTACAAGAACAATCGAGATAAATCCTAATCTAAATCCTAATCTACTTCCTAATCTACTTCGAACTGTGTTCGAGATCCTAAACTAATTCGAACTGAGTTCAAAATCCTAAACTACTTTGCCAATGAACAAACCAAGCATCAGTTTTTTGATAGCTGTTTGTTGAAGATTTGTCCGGGGGTTTGTACTCTTCAATTTCTTCTATTTATAGACGTTGCTTTGTAGTTCGAACTTCCCGCTCCATGGATTTGAATCTAGCTTGCTTCGAACTCCAACTTTCATTCCGATAGTTGGCAGTTATCCTTCCTCCACGTCTGAATTTGAATTCTCCCTTCTCCCAGAAGCTTTAAATCTGCACGTCGACTTAACCACTCAAATGATAATGTGTTTAAGGAAATAACTGCTTCCTAGAAGAATTCCACGTGTTCTAACTGCCAATCGCCTGGTTTCTCAAGTTTACACGTGGAGCATGTATGTTTAGCAGTTGAAATTATGGCTTTGAGGCCAATCTTTATTTTAGTAATGGATTGTAACTGCCAATAACTACCTTTCTAAATATGACATCGTATTCGGTGCGTTTTATCTTATTAATCCAGTGTATCTTCATTGACGAGTAATTGCCAAAGTTTGGCATTTTTGATTACGTGTCAATTAATCATTGGATTGATTAATTTTATATGTAAACAGATATGCTTCAAGGGTGGTTAGATGAACATAAGCAACGGAAAAGTTTCGGTGAGTCAACAGTGGAGGTGGAGAAAGACTTCATGGACGTGATGTTGGAAATTCTCAACAGTGATTCAAATGAGGCCCTCAAATTTGATGCTGACACAATCAACAAGGCTACATGTTTGGTAAGATAATAGGAGCACCGCTACATACCCTAAACATACACACAGTATTTTTTCAGAATTTGAAAATTAATGGCTAATATTCAGTTGCCCAAAAACACTCTAACTGAATCTGCGCCATTGGTATTCAAATTCTGAGTATGTTTTCTAGGTAGTTAGATTTTCCTGTGCTTAAAAGATGCATGATAGACTAATAAAGAACGTCAATTTTAATAAACAAAGTAAAATTCCCATTTTTTTATTCATTCTCCATTCTTTTAGGGTACTTGGAGCAATAATACAATTTTAGTAGTATTAAAATTACAAAATGATAAATCTATAATAATTATGGAGCTTTAAAAATATCGAGAGGAGTCACTACTCATAGCTCCGCCGATGAAATTTACGAGTGAGTTTTTTGTTTGCTAAAAACAAAGCACCCCCAACTCATATTTGAAAGGCATCAAGGTGATTTTAGCAAAATACTTTTATGAATAATTGGCTTTACTTAGCAGTTGGTGCTAAAAACGGGAAACTCGGCCTGTGAAAAAAAAAAAAACCAAACCCCAGCCTGAGACCTACTGGTTTTAAGGTTTAAATATCGCAACTTCAGATGTTTCTTTTCTTCTTTTTTTTTGGCGAAAACATTCTTAATGCATGCAGCATTCTAGCCTTTGATCCCAACGGTAGCTCTTGCCGCAAGAAACAAATCTCTTATGAATTCACAAGGCCCGCTAGGAAAAGAAATAGTCAAGGTGTGTGTAAGCTTGCCGAACATCCCTGACCATCAAAAGAAAAGAGAAAAAGAATTCAAGCCTTTACAGCGACCAAAATGTTTTTAGGCCATAAGCAACCAATTGACTCTGTATTTGATGGGCCTTATAGGGTCTCACTTTAGGTGGCGCCGACACCACCGCAGTTGCCCTTACATGGGCCGTAGTTTTGCTCCTCAACAATCCCCAGGCACTGAAGAAAGCCCAAGAAGAATTAGATATGCATATTGGTCGACAAAGGCAAGTAGACGAATCAGACATTAAAAACTTAGTCTACATCCAAGCCATTACTAAGGAAGCCATGCGTTTACACACACCGGGCCAGATCTTCCCCCCACGAGAAAATACAGAGGACTGCATTGTCGGCGGGTACCACATCCGAGCGGGTACCCACCTGTTCGTGAATCTTTGGAAAATTCATCATGATCCGCAGCTATGGCCCGAACCGTGGGAATTTAGGCCCGAAAGGTTTTTGACAACTCACAAGGATGTTGATTTGCGGGGGAAGCACTTTGAGTTCATGCCGTTTGGAAGCGGAAGGAGAGTGTGTCCTGGAACTTCTTTTGCGCTTCACGTTGTCCAGTTTACTCTTGCTAGTCTTGTTCATGCCTTCGAAATGACGACGCCAACTAATGAGCATGTTGATATGACCGAGGAATTTGGATTCAATAATGTCAAAATGATGCCATTTGAAGTCCTCCTCACTCCACGCTTGCCTCCCGAAGTTTATGAAGGGGTGAATGGTCTATAAGTTATTGTGCTTTCCACTTGGTTGGCACTGAAGTATGCAATGTTGCAGACTGTCATAGCTATCGTGATGATGGCACCAAATGAGGCATCTATGAAAAAATAAATAGTTCATGTATATGTATCTAGGTTGGGAGCTATGAGTTTCTTTCATTCGGAGACCAGCAAACGCAATTGCGAGGTTCTGGAGTTGAAACTTGGGAATTTAGACTTCGTGACTGGTTGTTGTACTGTCGAAGGAAAGATAACCATCTTGTTTGATGTTTCCTATGAGTTTTTATTAATAAAAGTTCCTACCGTATTGACCAAAAAAAAAATTTAATAAGAAGTGAGAATGGCTGATCCTAATTTATTTCTTTATTCAATAGTGCTGATAAAATGATAAAAACATTAGTATGTCATTATTGAGTCAAAAACAAGTCCAAGGGATGATTTAAAAAATCAAATCTTAAGGACTTGACAGAATAACAAGCCTCGAAATGTGTTCAAACTTGACAAACAATAAAACAAAGCTATAAATCTCAAATGAACTTTCGACACCTAACCATAGCTAAACGCTCGAATACTCCAATTTGTTCTACGGTTCTACACTTGGGTAAATACCAAGTGTGGTAAACATTATTGGAGTCGTCTTTTCTCCAATGTGAATAAGAGCAAGAACAGCAGGTAGGCTAAAAATTTGGCCAAAAAACCTAGTGTACAATACGTTTAGCCAATCTATCACTCTCAACACTCCAACAATCTGTCTATTTTACCTATCTTTTTATTAAAATATATTATTTTTTCTTTTTTAAAATCTCACAAACCACCAACAGTGTCATCTCCCCCAACCTTCAACCCCGATTCCGACTGTTACCTCGTCGCCGTCCTTCACCCAACTGTTACCTCATCGCCATTGCCCTCAATCAACGTCACCAATCAAAGAAACCCACTTCGATCGTGGTCTAGCAGTCCAATCAAAGAAACCCACTACGATCGTGGTCCAGCCGTCGCCGACGCCCTTGTCACGGTTGATTTTGTTTCAACAATCCAGCAGGAGAGAGAGAGAGAGAGAGAGAGAGAGAGAGAGAGAGAGAGAGAGAGAGAGAGAGAGAGCAATAAAAAAAAGTTGATGATGAACAGTGCTTGGGTAAAGATAGACAAGCACTGTAGCGAATTCGGAGAAAATGTAAAATAGCCAAGGTAGTAGACAACCTGTTGCAACACCCCTTTTCTTCTCCCTCTTGTCTATTTTGCCCAAATGTGTATTTTACACTACCTGTTGTTCTTCCTCTTAAGGAAGGGTAGTCTAGTACCCATGAGGGGATTTGGGTGCCCTACAGTGCAAGGCACCATATCATGCACCCCATCCGGTCGGCCGTTGCGATAATGCACTACTCGAATCAAATCCAACTCCATGCGAGAGTCATTGCTTGGATGTGATCCGAACCGTGGATTTTTCACAAGAGACGATCGGATAGAGTGCATGGCACGATGCCATACACCTAGTGCATAACAGGACCCCGTGTCCCCCATGAGGAGGCCCCGCATCAAAATTTCAAACCAACGATATTTATAAGGCCATTGAAGAGGATCTTCCATGTAAAAATGCAGATCAGTTGGGAGCATAAAGGAGTAAATGAGAAGGTAAGAGTAAAATCAAACACAGATTTACCATGGTTCAGTTCACAATTTCACGACTTGCTCCACTCTCTAAGTGAATAACTCGGGATTTGCAGTTCTATCGCAAATAGCTACAGTCCCTCTAGCTTTGCGTAGGCTAGACAACCGTTCCAACAAGTAATCTATCCTCGATTGGTCTAATAAGTTCTGGTGTCTCTAGTTTTTTGACCAGAAAAAAAGGGGAGAGATTGAAGGAGAGAAATAAAGTACAAGGTAATATGTGATCAACACAAACCAAAACAAAAGCCCAACATCAGAGAACAAACGAAGGACCAAACATATAATACAACCCCTTGTGTTTACAACCAAATAAAATATCACAAAAGTTTATCAACTATTTCTAAATCAAACTACATATTGGGGATCCAGCATGTTGGTTAGACAGAAAACTAGCGGTCTTTCTAATAAAGCATAATTATAGACAGCACGATTGACACCAAACGCATTTTCAAGTCAACTGGAACGAAATAGTCAAACGATCTCTGTTCTAGTGTTGATCCCTCATTCATTCTTCTTGTTCCTACTCCACATAACTCTGCCACTCTTCAACGAACTACATATGTACTGAACCACAAAAAAGCTAAACTGGACTGCATCAAATTGATCAAGCACTAGAAAGACATGGAACTACAACAATCTGAGATTTCTACAGAATTTGTTAAGTACCTAGAAGAAGAATTCCACCCATCAGGCACCTTTAGATTACCAATCAAGTAAAGGGATGTTCAAAGTATTGGAACCAACAACTTCAGCTCACTCTGGGGCATTCACTGCATCAGAACTGAAAATAAATAAATAAATAGAAGTTAAAGAAGCAGGAATTAAATATTAGAAATTAAAAGGTTAAACATCGCAAAGGCCGCAAACCATCAGCTTTTTCCCCCTTTCTATCCTTCCCTGCTGCCAAACTACTGGTTAAACATTGGCATAATCCTAGTACTAGTATTTAGGAAAGTATTTATTAGTTTGCTGACAAGCCCATATAAATGTCACATGTGGAGTGCAACTCGGATCAATCATGTGAACTTGTGGAAACCTTCAAAATAAAAATAAAAAACTATACAACGACATTTTAAGGTATTCGTTATAAACTTTACTGATCTGTATATGAAACTTAAAGTCTTTCCACAACCATACAATGATACTGTAAGGTATTCATTAGAAACTTTGCTGATCCGTACATAAAAGTATAAAACTTAAAAGACTTTCCACAACCATACAATGACATTGTAAGGTATTCAGTATAAACTTTGCTGATCCATACATAAAACTTAATTCGGAAGAGTTTCCATCATCACATCAGTGATTCAAAAGAGCATTATTTGTGATTTATAGATGTCCCTCCAAACTAATTTCCTGAATCCGTAACTGACCAACCCCTATTTACCGGTTAACACCGATACATCACACAATTCACACCATTATACATGGTACTTCCGCAAGCCAATTCATTTGCAAGCATGTCAATAATAAGAACTGAAAATGTGTTCTTACCTCAGTCAAACATTATGAGACTGATCGTGCTCAATAAACTCCAAAGCTTCATCCTTAGAGATGACCTTAACGCTGCTGACCCTGTTTTTGTGTGTCACGCCATATATCTTGTCAGCAACTTTCACAAGCTCTGGTCGGAACGTTGTTGTGATGAACTGCGTATTTGCCATGTCTGCTAAACGACGGATCATATCTACAATTAAAAGGTTAAGGATCTCCTAATGGCTGAAAATCTAAAAGAATAGTTAACCCAAAGCAATGCCCATGATACAAGGTAACAACCAACACTTTTTCTGCTTCAGTGGCTGAAAAACGAGCAACAATAAAATTCGCAACCAAGGAGTTGCTTATTTCTATAGTTTTCAGTTTTGCCGTAGGTGTATATCTCAATCTCGATGGCATCTTATCAATGATTTCCACCTTGATAACGATAGCAATGAAATAGTTTGTGCAGCATGTGGTAAGGAAATCCCTAAGTAAAGAGAAGAGTCGTTATAACTGAAAGACTATCCTTATTTGCCAGAATCATTATTTGCCAGCCTATAACTGGTACTCCTTTCACTTGATGAAGCTGGAAGACGCTCCTTTCAGCCAAACAAGCATGGTCCAAGAGTTTCTCCATGTTGCATAAGTTTCACCTGAAATCAACCACATCGCATCCTCCTCATATCACAAACGAATCCCTTTGTCATCCCTGCATCACCTACATACTCGAGTCACACTAACCCACTAAGCCATTCAAATCATAGACGTCTACTCATGCATGTAAGCAAAAAGTAGACTCTTACAAGATTAGATACATGCAACGAAAAGCAGAAAAAATTCCGAGTG